>CAUYUJ010014479.1:350543-385543 GCA_963575745.1 Prorocentrum cordatum
TAGTAGTAGTAGTAGTAGTAGTAGTAGGAGTAGTAGGAGTAGTAGGAGTAGTAGTAGGACTAGTAGTCGTAGGAGTAGTAGTAGTAGTAGTAATAATAGTAACAGTGGTCAGACTGAGGGGGGCTGAACCGAACAGTCATTCACTGTCTCTGGGTGCGTGGCTGAATAGGAATTCCGCGATTCGGATTATTGTTGTTGTTGATGTTGTTGTTGTTGTTTTTTGTTTGTTGTTTGTTGTTGGTTGTTTGCTTGTTGTTTGTTGTTTGTTGTTGTTTGTTGTCGTCGTCCCGCCCGCGACCCGCCCGCGACCCACCCGCGACCCACCCCGCGACCCACCCGCGACCCACCGGCGACCCACCCGCGACCCATCTGCGACCCACCCCGCGACCCGCCCGCGACCCACCCCGCGACGCCCCCAGCGACCCACCCGCGATCCACCGGCGACCCACCGGCGCACCACCTGCGACCCACCCCGCGACCCACCCGCGACCCACCCTGGAAGGAAGTCAAAAACAGCCCGCCGCAGGCGCCGAACATTTTCATTTGTACACTGAACGCGGTTTGTGTCGCAGGTTCTCCACCTGGAACGAATGCAAAAGAAACCCGCCGCAGGCGCCGAATTTTGGCGCCAAAAGGAGGAAAAGGAGGGGGGAGGAGGAAAAGGGAGAGGGGGGGAGGAGGGAGACGAAGAGAAAGGAGGGAGGAGGGAGGGGGAGAGAGACGACGACGAAAGGAGGAGGGGGAGGGATCGGAATGGAGGGAGGAAGAAGAGGAGGAGTAGGAGGAGGAGGAGGAGGAGGAACAGAAGGAAGAGGAGGAGGTGGAAGAGGAGGAGGCGGACGACGACGACGATGAGGACGAGGACGCAGACGAGGAAGAGGAGGAGGAGCAGGAGGAGGAAGAGGAGGAGGGCGCAATAGACAGGGAAGGTGAGGGCGACGAGGTCCGCCGGCTCGACGCCTGCGTCGCCCGCACCCACCCCCTCACTCTTATCCGCAATTGGGGGTGCTACGTAGTGGTAGTGGTCGGTGTAGTAGTGATAGTAGTAGTAGTAGTAGTAGTAGTAGTAGTAGTAGTAGTAGTAGTAGTAGTAGTAGTAGTAGTAGTAGTAGTAGTTGTATTAGTAGTTGTAGTAGTAGTAGTAGTAGTAGTAGTAGTAGTAGTAGTAGTAGTAGTAGTACTAGTAGTAGTAGTAGTAATAGTAGTAGTAGTGGTAGTATAGTAGTAGTAGTAGTAATCGTAGTAGTCGTAGTAGTCGTCGTCGTAGTAGTAGTAGTAGTCGTAGTAGTAGTAGTAGTAGTAGTAGTAGTAGTAGAAGTCTTAATTGTTGTAGGTATGAAGTAGTACGTAGTACTACTAGTCAGGAATAAAAGTAGTAGTAGTAGTGAGTATAGAGTAGTAGAAAGTATAAGTGCTACGAGGTAGTAGTATATAAGTTTAGTACTATTACTGAGTAGTAGTACTAGTACTAGTACTAGTACTAGTACTAGTACCACTAGAAATAATAGTAGTCGTCGTGATAATAGTGTTAGTAGTAGTAGTAGTAGTAGTAGTAGTAGTAGTAGTCGTCAGAGTAGTCGTAGTAGTAGTAGTAGTAGTACTAGTATTATTATTATTAGTAGTAGTAGTAGTAGTAGTAGTAGTAGTCGTAGTAGTAGTAGTGGTAGTAGTAGTAGTAGTAGTAGTAGTAGTAGTAGTAGTAGACGTCGTCGTCGTCGCCGTCGTAGTCTAGTCGTAATGGTATCAGTCATAGTCCTAGTTATTGGGCGGATGGAGAACGTGAGGGAGCGGAGAACGTAAGGAAGAGCGGATATCGTGAGTGATAAGTTCAGGGCGGGGGCCAGAAAAAAGAAGATCCTTGTCATAGTGAGACTCCCGTAGGCCTGCCACACGTTCATGACTTGGGAAAGCTTCAGCGGTGAGATTCCCAAAGGCCTCTCACACGTTCGTGACTTGCGAGAGCTAAAATGGTGAGACCCCCATTGCCATGCCACACGTTTTTGATGATGTTGCTAATCAACATAACAAGATAGCAACTTCGATTCGCGACTTTCCCACGCGATAATAAAGTTGGGCCTTGCCGCCCCCCTCCCCCGACCAAATCTATATTGGCCGGGGACAACAAACTATCAAGGGGATAAGGGGGTATGATGTACTATCCAGGGGTCGGGGTGAGTGTCCCGCCAAGGAAGGGGCGGCGACGGCTGGGATTTTGTTTTTGCAAGCAACCAATGAGATCTCCTCTAATTACCTTGATCCTTCGTCGTGGACTTCCTCATCGGTTCGAACTCGCGGAAGCTCCGAGGATCTCCAGAAACCTTCGAACCCACCAGAAACCACCGATCACCACAGGCCTCCTGAGAGAGCAGCAGGAATCATGACGAGAGCCGCCGCCGACGACGACCACGACCACCACAACGACCACCACAACGACCACGACGTCGGCCACGACGACGACGACGACGACTACAACGACGGCGACGACGACGACGACGACTAAAACGACGACGACGACGACGACGACGACTACAACGACGACGACGACGACGACAAAGGAGGGAAGACCACGACAGCGACAACGACGGCGACCACGACGACGCTCAACGACGACGACGGCCGCGACGACGAACGGCGGCGGCGGCGGCGCCGACTTCGGCGACGCCCCGCGGCCTGCGCCGCCGCCGCGGGGGCCGCTGGCGGATCCAGCGGCGGCCTCTCGCGAGGGCGCGCGGGGCAAGGGCGCCCGCCGCAGAGGGCGTGCCGCGCGTGGCCTCGCCCCTCGAGGCAGCGAGGGGGTGGAGGAGGAGGAGGAGGAGAGGAGGAGGAGTCAGGAGGAGAAGGAGGAGGAGGAGGAGGAGGGAGGATGAGGATGAGAGGCGGATCAGGAGAAGAGGAGAGGAGGAGGAGAAGGAGGAGGTAGAGGAGGGAGGAGAGGGTAGGAGAAGAGGGGTGGACGCCTCGCCCTCCACCCGAAGGCGGCGGCGGGCTGGCGGAAGCAACGCACATTAGGAGGTGCAGCGGCTGGTGGGAGCCTCGGCGGGAGGCCCGCGGAGGGCGGCCGAGCTTCGGGGGCCAGCCGCGTGGAGATCGTGGTCAATCCTGGGCGGTGTCGTCAGGAGGCCACGTGCGAGCCCTGCCCCACCACCCGGCGATTTCCCCCGGGGGGGGGGCGAAGTGAACAGCCTCCCTCCTTTCGAAGTCGTGGCGGCAGGCAGGCCTGTTTTGGCCCCCCCACTCGTGCTGCGGCACCGAAAGGGGCGCTGGCGCCCGACACGTCACTCGTGCTCTCCGGCATCGCGTGGAGGTTGCTGTCTGACGTCGGCGCGGCAGTCTCCGCTGTCGGGCAGGTGGTCATTGGGGGCGGACTCGTTCACATCGGGCGTGGAGAAAGAGGCCCTAAGGGGGCCCTTTAGGGCCCCTTCAAGGGCACCAGCTGGGTACAAAAGGGGCCTCAAGGGCCCATGTAGGGCCCTTTTCTTCACCCCCTATCTGGGCCACCCCACATTGCAATGAGGCCGGGCGTGTCCTGCTACAGGGGGAATTTCGGACGAATGCGCAAAACAATTCCAACGTGTTTAGGAACATCGTCCCCTGACTCTTCTTGAATCTTCGTCCTGTGGAGGAGAAACGCCCGACTTCACATTACCACCCGCCCGACGCTGTCCGACGGCACAGGTCGCTCACGGTTGGCTTGCCTTAAGTCGGGCCTGTCCCCCTACAGGGGGAGTTTCGATGAAAATAAAATACCCCCAAAATAATATATAAATACTCCAAAGATAGTCGGGGGACTATTTTTTGAGTATTGTTTGATCTTTTTGGAATATGTTTGGGGTATTTGTATTTTTTCGTCGAAACTCCCCCTGCAGGGGGCCACGCCCGACATAAGGCTTGCCTCTGGCCGCGGGTGGATGCCACCTCCGCTGCATCGCGCCAACGCCGCTGCCGCGCCGGCTCGGCGCGAGAGCCCGCCGCGCGTGGGCCTGCTCCGCCTCCCTGGCCCACGAGCTGTGCCACGACGAAGAAACGAGGACCACATCGGGCGGGGATCCCTCGAGATCCTCCTCCTCCTCCTCCTCCTCCTCCTCCTCCTCCTCCTCCTCCTCCTCCTCCCCGAGGTATACCTCGGAGATCCAGCGGCTTTGGAAGATGTCTCGGGCGCCGCGGCCTGCTCAGGGCGTTCCAGAATGCTCTGAGAGAGTTCCGGGACGCTCTGGAACGCATTGATCCTCTGGAGCACATTCTGACCAGAGGCTCCTCCTCCTCCTTCTCCTCCTTTTCCTCCTCCTCCCCCTCCTCCGATGCCAAAACATACCGACCGAATCCTCAAGCCGGATCGAACCGCGAGGGTCCCGGGGCCCGAAACCATGGCGACCACGACCGTCGTGACTCCCTGTTCACGCCGCACGGATACGACGCCCCAAGTCTGAAGGTCAAACAGTGGAGGCCTAGCTCTCATGCTACGAATTCTGCTATAAAGGCGGAGTGGACGCGCTGAATTGAGGGATGAAAAAACCACCCTACCCTGGGTTACAAGTGCGTGGTCTGTAAACCTCCTGGGACCCCCCAAAGCCTAGAGCCGCCAGGACGCGGCACATCACGCAGGGATTAACTACCCTGTCAACCCACAGGAGTTTCAGCGCACAAAGCCTCGTAGACCAGGGTAGGGGCGTTTGTTATGCCCTTGACTGAAAGCACCAACCAGTCCTATGAGCCAGCAGTCGCCCCTCTCCGGGCCCGTATGCACATCGCACACTTCCATACAGCAGCATCGTTGCCACCTCGGAGCGCCCCACCGACACAGAATCTGAGATCGGCCCCTGCCCATTCCTGAATCAATGCAGTCCGCGGGCCCCATAAGTGATCAATTCAATCCGCGGGCCCCTCGAGCTCTCGACCCGTATCCCCTGGATAGCTTGTCCACCCCTCCAACAGCTCCGTTGGCAGTCCAGGGCCCCTGAAGTAGCTCCCGACAGCGTCGGAGAGACCGCAAGCGTCATGTCCGAACACCCCGAAGGTCTGGATAACCCAGCTCGAACTCGACTCCCAAACCCGACCTCGGGTGCGTCCCGACCAAGAATGCCAGGGCGGCGGACTGGCTGCGGCGTCGGTGCGGCCTTCCTCCTCCTCCTCCTCCTCCTCCTCCTCCTCCTCCTCCTCCTCCTCCTCCTCCTCTCCTCCCCCATCCTCCACCTCCTGCCTCCTCCTTTCCTCCTCCTCCTCCTCCTCCACTTGATCCTCCTCCTCTTCCTCCCTCCCCTCCTCCTCCTCCTCCTACTTTTCCTCCTCCTCCTTCTCCTCCTTCTCCTCCTTTCCTTCTCCTCCTCCTCTGGAAATGCCCCAAAAAACACAAAACGTCCATCGGGGGCGTCCGAGAGCGTCCACAACGACGGCGCGCAGGCCGTGGCCGCAGGCATGGGCGCGGACGGGGCGGGGCCGCATGGGACGCATCGAATAAAACAAAACAAAAAAAGTGGGCCACGAGACACGGTTACCGCTTTTGCCTTCCCTTGTAACGGCTGCTGCCCGGGGGGGGAGGGGGGGGGATGCGGGAGGGTAACCAGAAAGGCGGCCGCGGCGTGCGCCCGCCAGGGTGCGTCCGCGCCACCGGCGCATCAATAGCCTGTGTGCACGACAGTGCCCAATGCCTGCGTGCAACACAGCGCCACCTGTGTACAAAGCACAGTGCCTCCGCACACCACAACAGCCGGCTGCACTGCAGCACCACGTCGCCCATGCACACCGCAGTGCCTGTGTATACTGCAACAAGCGTTGTTTGTAACATGGTGGTATATATTTAACTATTGTTTAGCATGGGATTATTGAAGGAAGCCCTATGGAAAATGGAGCGCCTCTGGATTCCACACAACTCCATGTTTATACAACATTTGGAAAGACATCGCGATGGAAGTGGAGCGCCTCTGGGCTCCACAGAGAAACCTGGTTTGATAAAGGGATCCCTCTGGAAATTAGGGTACCGTTGAACTCCACTGAATATGAACCTTTTGAATTCACGCTTCGAAAAAATCCTTCTGGAAACTGTAACGTTTGAAGATTTTACACGCGTGCGCCACAATGCCCTCGTACACCACAGCGCACGTGTACACCACAGCGGCCGCGAGGAACACAGCGTCGGTGTACACCACATTGCCTGCGTGCACCACAATGCTTGCGTACACCACAGCGCCTGTATACACAGCAGCAGCCGTGTGCAACGCAGCGCCTGTTTGCACCACGCTGCCTGCGTGAACCACAGCGCCTGCGCACACCACAGCGCTCGCGGGAGAAGGCGCGGGGCCGCCCAGTCTTCATCTTCTCCATGGCGTTGGGTCTACAATCCATACGTGCATTAAGGACGGATGGTCAGGACGCAAGACGCTTGGAAGCCGAAGTTGGGATTTTTGTTGCAAAATCTGGCCAATGAAAACTGCAAAAGACAGGCCGCAAACGCAAGGACACAAGGGTACCCTGGAGAAGGCGCGCGTCCTTATTAGGCGCGATGACTGCATCGCACTGCAGCCGAGCACTGCCCAGAAACAAAATATCCCGGCAAAGCAACCTAACAGCGATGTGTAGAAGCATACCTGAAAGCATTCCCCTTAAGATTCAGATGAAAATCCAGTTGTAGAATTCTGCTGTTCTCGCAGTCGTAGTCGCATTCGCGATGACAGTCGCAGCGGCAACGGCAGTCGCAGTCACAGCCTCAGCCTAGCCTGCCTCAGCCTCAGCCTCAGCCTGCCTCAGCCTCAGCCTGCCTCAGCCTCAGCCTCCAAGCCCTCAGCCTCAGTCTGCCTTCAACCTCGCCTCAGCCTCAGCCTGCATCAGCCTCAGCCTCAGCCTCAGCCTCAGCCTCAGCGCCTGCCTCAGCCTCAGCCTGCCTCAGCCTCAGCCTCAGCCTGCCTCAGCCTCAGCCTCAGCCTGCTTCAGCCTCAGCCTCAGTCTGCCTTCAGCCTCGGCCTCAGCCTCAGCCTGCCTCAGCCTCAGCCTCAGCCTCAGCCTGCCGCAGCATCAGCCTGCCTCAGCATTCAAAATGTGGCCCAGGAATGGAGTTCTGGGAACTCGAAGACCACGAAGTGGCCTACAGTTGGCTCCGGGCATTCAAAATCATGCCCAGGAATGGAGTTCTGGGAACTTGAAGAGCACGAAGTGGCCTACAGTTGGCTCCGGGCATTCAAAATGTGGCCCGGGAATGGAGTTCTGGGAACTCGAAGAGCACGAAGTGGCCTACAGTTGGCTCCGGGCATTCCAAAATGTGGCCCGGGAAATTGAGTTCTGGGAACTCGAAGAGCACGAAGTGGCCTACAGTTGGCTCCGGGCATTCAAAATGTGGCCCGGGAATGAGTTCTGGGGACTCGAAGACCACGAAGTGGCCTACAGTTGGCTACTGGCATTCAAAATGTGGCCCGGGAATGGAGTTCTGGGAAGTCGAAGAGCACGAAGTGGCCTACTGTTGGCTCCGGGCATTCAGAATGTGGCCCGGGAATGGAGTTCTGGAGGTCGAAGAGCACGAAGTGTGTGACTGTTGGCTTAAAACGACTTCTGCGGCACCCTGTCCGGCACCCGCCCAGACCCCCCTGTGGAGTCATCTGCTGCTCTCTTTTGACACCACTAGAAACCTATCAGAACAAGCTGTTAGGCAAATTATCCCGGCAAAGCAACCTAACAGCCATGTGTAGGAGCATCTCTGGGTCGAACAGCATCTCGACGAAAAGGCAGCTCTCCCCCCCCCTCCTCCTCCTCCTCCTCGTCCCTCCTCCTCCTCCTCCTCCTCCTCCTCCTCCTCCTCCTCCTCCTCCTCCTCCTCCTCCCTCCTCCTCCTCCTCCTCCTCCTCCTCCCTCCTCCTCCTCCTCCTGGTAGTCCTCCCCCTCCCCTCCTCCTCCTCCTCCTCCTCTTCCTGGTCGTCCTCCTCCTCCTCCTCCTGGTCGTCCTCCTCCTCCTGCTCGTCCTCCTCCTCCTCCTGCTCGTCCTTCTTTTCCTGCTCCTCCTGCTCCTCGTCCTGCTCCTGCTCGTCCTCGTCCTCCTGGTCTTGCTCGTCCTCCTCCTCGTCGTGCTCTTGCCCCTGCTGAAAATGTGGCCCAGGAATGGGAGTTCTGGGAAGTCGAAGAGCACGAAGTTGCCTACAGTTGGGGCATTCGGGCATTCAAAATGAGGCCCGGGAATGGAGTTCTGGGAACTCGAAGAGCACGAAGTGGCCTACAGTTGGCTCCGGGCATTCAAAATGTGGCCCGGGAATGGAGTTCTGGGAACTCGAAGAGCACGAAGTGGCCTACAGTTGGCTCCGGGCATTCAAAATGTGGCCCGGGAATGGAGTTCTGGGGACTCGAAGACCACGAAGTGGCCTACAGTTGGCTACGGGCATTCAAAATGTGGCCCGGGAATGGAGTTCCGGGAAGTCGAAGAGCACGAAGTGGCCTACAGTTGGCTACGGGCATTCAGATTGTGGCCCGGGAATGGAGTTCTGGGAGGTCGAAGAGCACGAAGTGTGTGACTGTTGGCTTAAAATCACTTCTGCGGAACCCTGTCCGGCACCCGCCCAGACCCCCCTGTGGAGTCATCTGCTGCTCTCTTTTGACCGTACTAGAAACCTATCAGAACAAGCTGTTAAGTAAAAGAAGAGAGAACCACAGCATTTTGCACTTGCAGAAGAGTGGTCGAACCAGCCTGCGGTAGCTGAGACATCGCCAGCTGCATTAGACGACGACGAAGACGACGGAGACGACGAGGACGAAGACGAAGACGACGAGGACGACGACGACGAAGACGATGGACGACGGACGATGGACGACGACGACGACGACGACGACGACGACAACGACGAGGACGACGACGACGACGACGACGACGACGACGACGACGACGACGACGACGACGACGACGACGACGACGACTGCGAGCGCCACAACACGATTGTGAGCACCAATGCGTGCCGTTCAGACCACGCCACGCCTGTCAGCACAACACCATACCTGCGGGGTCCGCTCTCGGCATGTAGGGAGTGGGCCAGGCCCCCCCTCCCCCACGGCACGATCGTCAGCGTTACACGCGGGGGTGGTGGGGTGGCCCGGGCAGCGAGCGTTACGCCGGAGAGAAAAAAAAAAACGCCGCGGCCATGACATCCACCATCCCTAAGCCAAAGTCATCGCACGCCTCGTGGCCGCCCCCAACCCACCCCCGAATCCTGAGACCCGACGTGCCAAATCAACTGCAACACATCGCGAAGCACGACTGGAGCCCCAAATGCGCCATCTTCGTGCTTCATCTGCTATGGCTGGATCGACCTATGAGGGTCCTGGGGCCCGAAACCGGGCGAAAACGCCCGAGGCGACACAGAAGCGCAACTCCCGGAGCTCAGGGAACACCGCGACAGATCACGACCCGAGCCCGAGGACCCCATCTCTCTCCGCGGCATTGCTCGGGCCGGATCGATCTGCGAGCGTCCCGGGGCCCGACACGGCGCGAAAAATTATCCCGGCAAAGCAACCTAACAGCGATGTGTAGGAGCATATCTGGAAGCATTCCCCTTAAGATTCAGATGAGAATCCAGTTGTAGAATTGTGCTGTTCTCGCAGTCGTAGTCGCATTCGCGATGACAGTCGCAGTGGCAACGGCAGTCACAGACACAGCCTCAGCCTCAGCCTGCCTCAGCCTCAGCCTCAGCCTGCCTCAGCCTCAGCCTGCCTCAGCCTCAGCCTCAGCCTGCTTCAGCCTCAGCCTCAGTCTGCCTTCAGCCTCGGCGTCAGCCTCAGGCTGCCTCAGCCTCAGCCTGCATCAGCCTCAGCCTCAGCCTCAGCCTGCCTCAGCATCAGCCTGCCTCAGCCTCAGCCTCAGCCTGCCTCAGCTCATTCAAAGCATGCAAAACATGGCCTTCAGTGGGTGGCCCTCTCTCGAAGAACACGAAGTGGCCTACAGTTGGCTCCGGGCATTCAAAATCATGCCCAGGAATGGAGTTCTGGGAACTCGAAGACCACGAAGTGGCCTACAGTTGGCTCCGGGCATCCAAAATCTGGCCCGGGAATGGAGTTCTGGGAACTCGAAGAGCACGAAGTGGCCTACAGTTGGCTCCGGGCATTCCAAAATGTGGCCCGGGAATGGAGTTCTGGGGACTCGAAGACCACGAAGTGGCCTACAGTTGGCTCCGGGCATTCAAAATGTGGCCCGGGAATGGAGTTCTGGGAAGTCGAAGAGCACGAAGTGGCCTACAGTTGGCTCCGGGCATTCAGAATGTGGCCCGGGAATGGAGTTCTGGGAGGTCGAAGAGCACGAAGTGTGTGACTGTTGGCTTAAAACGACTTCTGCGGCACCCTGTCCGGCACCCGCCCAGACCCCCCTGTGGAGTCATCTGCTGTTCTCTTTTGACCCCACTAGAAACCTATCAGAACAAGCTGTTAGGTAAATAGCAACGCCCAGGAGCTCAGGGCATCTTGGGCCTTAGTGGGCCCTGAAAACGACAGGGCCGTTTTTTTACCGGTTCCGTTTTGCCGTTTGTTTGCCGGTTCCGACGCCGTTTTTTTACCGGTTCCGTCGCCGTTGTTTGACCAGATCCGGCTCCAGTTCCGATCCTGGAGCCGCTTTTTTGCCGTTTCCGGTCGCCGTTTTTTCCCCGCTTCCATTTTCAATGGACATTTTTTGGACACGGTGAAAAAACAGCCCTGCCGTTTCCGGGGCCCACAAAAGTCTTGGGCTCCAGCGGAGACGGCGGCGGCCGCCCGTCCTGGCGCCCGCGCCCAGCGCGACGGCGGCGTCCGCCGCCGGCTGCGGCGGCTGCGGAGGCGGCGCGGCCGCGGCGTCCTGCGGGCCGCCTCGCTCTCGGAGTGTTTCGAGGGCGCCCCTGGGGGTGGTCCCCCGAGCTCGGGCTGCGGGCTCGGGCTACGGGAGGAGGAGGAGGAGGAGGAGGAGGAGGAGGAGGAGGAGGAGGAGGAGGAGGAGGAGGAGGAGGAGGAGAGAGAGGGAGGAGGAGGACAGAGGGATGAGGAGAGAGGGAGGAGGAGGAGGAGGAGGAGGAGGAGGAGGAGGAGGAGGAGGAGGAGGAGGAGGAGGAGCGCCAGTAGCTTCAGCGAGTCGGTCGAGCTCAGCCTCGACGCCTCGGCCTGAGCCAGCTGTATGGCCTAGCCGCATTGGGCGGAGGGGGTAATTATAATCGAGTAATTGCTTGGCATTTTTGGGCAATACTGCTTTCAAAGCATCGAGCAGCTGCGGGAGAGTTAAAGGGCGTCCGTCTTGATGCGAAGCCATCTCCTTGGCAACGTGGTAGATATAGAAACTGAGAGCCGTTGCTAAAATAGCATTCTCCCGGGTGAGGTCAAATGCCGGATATTGCGTAGGGAGACCAAGACCGAGGCGGAGAAGGGGACACGGCGAGACGACAGCACGAGGACGACAAACGAGGTGAGTGAGGCGGGGGCACTTTAAATAGTGAGCTATGCTATCGGGGTGCGAACATCCGAAAGCACAGCTCCAGAAAGTATCTGTAACAGGCATTCGGCCCGTGGTGGTCCATCCACCCGAAATCGTCTTGAGGTACGGCCAGCGAATGCTCGGAGGGGCCCGGCGCAGGATTTCCCGCACCAGGTCCCATCGAACTCGCATGTTTCGGGGGGCAGGACAATCAAACCAGGACCGCAGGCGCCGCCCAATTAGGAGCTCAAACTTATCGGGATAGGCAAGACTCGCAAGGGTGCGCGCATAGAGGCCTTGCATCTTGGGCCGACGACCCTCCCGGGTGGCCTCGCGCACGGCGATTCGTGCACGGCGCTGGGCGAGGCGAAGCTGCACAGGTTCAGGATGGGGAGGATGAGCAGGAGGTGGAGGAGGAGGAGGAGGAGGAGGAGGAGGAGGAGGAGGAGGAGGAGGAGAAGAAGGAGGAGGACTGCGGGCGCGAGGCTGAGAACACTCGAGGCCGCGGGCTGCAGGCTGCGCGGGCTCAAGGCCGCGGGCCCGGGCTGCGGGCTTCCGCCGCGGCAGGGGGCCGCGGAGCCCACCCCGACGACCTTGCGGCGGTCGCCGCGGCGCCCATGCAGGGAGAGAGGCGGCACCCTCGAGAGCGCGGAGGCAGAGGCCGAAGGCGAGGCGCCAGGGGGAGGACCTCGAGGAGTAGCACGAGGACGCCTCTGCTCCCCCGCGGGAGCACGCTATGGATACATGGGGCCGGCGCTGAAGGCACTGGGCGCGAGTCTGCGGCAAAACGGGCCGCGCCTCCTTGGGCGTCGGTGCCGCGTCGTCGGGAACGCGCCCCACCACATCTTGGCCCAACAGAGAAACGCATCCTAGGGGCGGCCCCCCTCATCAGTTCAGAAGCCCCTGCCCCCCTCCCGACCCCCGCCGCAACACGAGGAGATGGCAGAAGAGATCCTGACGCGATCGCCCTCCTTCCCCTCCTTTGCCTGTCATGGGCTTCCCCGAGGAAGCGCGAAGGGGAGCTGACAAGGTGCTCAAGCACTGCGGACTCGGTCAGGGCGGCCCAGTCCGTGCAGGGCCCCTTCGCAGATGGAAAGGGGATGGGGGAAAAGAGGGAGGTGGGCAGGGAGGAGGAGAGGGAGGAGATGGGGAGGATGGAGGGAGGACGAGGAAGTGAAGGAAGGGGGAAGGAGGAAAGAGGGGGAAGGAAGGATGAAGAAGATGATGATGATGATGATGATAATAATGATGATGACGACGACGACGACGACGATGATGATATGATGATGATGATGATGATGATGATGATGATGATGATGATGATGATGATGATGATGATGATGATGATGATGATACTGACGATGATGATGCTGATGATGATGATGATGATTCTGATGTTGCTGTTGATGATGATGTTGGTGATGATGATGGTGATGATGGTGATGCTGAAGATGAAATGAAGATGAGGATGAAGATAACTATGAAGATGGAGGATGAGGATGAGGAGGATGAGGAGGATGAGGAGGAGGAGGAGGAGGAGGAGGAGGAGGAGGAGAGGGAAGTCCGCCGGAACACGCGCGTTCCTGCGATCCGTCCCTGCCCAGCTCCATCATCAGCTGCAGCGTCTCGTCGACGTCGCCGTCGCCGGCCGCGCCGCCGCCCACGGACGGGCGAGACGGGGGCTCCTCCTGGCGGCGGCCAGGAGAAGAGGAGGATCTTCCCCAGCTTAATCTAATACAGTCGGGGCGTTGACCTAAGGAACCCTAAATAAGGAACGAGGCCCCTGTGTCCCATAAGTCAAACTTCGATCTCACGTGGAAAACCTCAGGAACCCCCAAGGCAAACTGCACAACCATCAAGGAACACCGAGCCGATCCCCAACAGAGAGGGTTCCTTCTTCAGCGCCCCAACTGTACCACTGGAACGGCAGGATACTTGTGCAGTGCCTCTTGGAGGCGGCAGCGACGGCTTCGTGGCGCGGGGTCCGAGGCCAAAGCTTAATGGTACCGGGTAGGCCCTACGTGATCCAGGCCCGCTTCACCAGACTGGGTCAAGTAGGGGAACGAAACAAACACATAAACATAAAAACTCGGAGGTCCGCGCGGATTTCTCAGATCCTCGCTTGGCCCCCCTGGCGACGCCTCCGGCGCCGCCCCTGGCGCGCTCCGCGCGCCAGAGAGGGGGGCCCAACAAGAATGCGAGAAATCCGCGCGGACCTCCGAGTTTTGATGTTTCTGCCATTGCTCGTTCCCCTTAACAGGGGAGGAGAAGAGGGGGAGAGTGAAGGGGCCCTGGGACACACACACACACACACACACACACACACACACACACGCACACACACACAAACACACCTACACACACACGCACACACGCACACACACATACACATAAATAGACACAAATGAACATTTTCTGGGTTTCTGTCTTCGCCCCCACTTCCCATAATATTTCCCCATATTCCCTGGGGAATCGACGATTGATTGTGTCTGTGTATTTTTTCCTCTCCTGTGTGTTTTTGTTCCCCCCCACTTCCCGTATTTCCCCATATATCCTTGGGAATCGACGATGAATTGCGTCTGTGCGTTATTTTTCCCCTCCTGCGAGAGAGGGGGGGGGGGGGGGCAGGGCTTGGCGAGGCCCGAGGCTGTGGACGGCCCCCCGCGGCGGCCCCCTCCGCGGCCTCCGCGAGTCCCCCCCGAGGAGCGCAGGGGCCGACTCGGCGCGCCCACGCCGCCCCTCGCGGAGTGCCGTTCCCACTTGGCATCGGTCCCGCGGCTGAAGGGTGAACCTGTTCAAGTTCCCCCTTCAGTCCGACCACAAGAGGGAGAGTGAATCTTTTCAAAATCCATCCCCCCCGCCTGGAGCGTGAACCCTTTCAAGTTCCCTCTCCAGTTCGATCGCATGCGGGGAGGTGAACCTTTGCAAGTTCTCTTTCCCGCGGCTGAAGGGTGAACCTTTTGCAAGTTCCCCCTTCAGTCCGACCACAAGAGGGAGAGTGAACCTTTTCAAATTCCCTGTCCCTGCCTGGAGAGTGAACTGTTTCAAGTTCCCTCTCCAGTTCGACCACAAGCGGGAAAGTGAACCCTTACAAGTTCGCTCTCCCGCAGCTAGAGAGTGAACCCTTTCAAGCTCCCTCCCCAGCCCAAAACGCACGCGGGAGAATGAACCTTCTCAAGTTCCCTCTCCCTCTGACGACGACACGATTGGAAAGCACCACGGAGAGAAAAAGCAACATCCCACGGTGATACAAGCTCTGCGCCAGCAACACCTGGTCACTCCTCCTTGACCGCCGTACGCAACGGGGAGGACCACTCGGGACACAACGCAAAAACAGAAAACAAGCAAACCGCTAGAGACACCCCCACAGAACGGCGACGAACGGAGCCGTGAAAGCACCCTTGGCGGCTCCCCTCAGGTAACTGAAACCAGCGCCCCGCCTGAGACATCCTCACAAACTGCTCTCCAAGCGAAGGATGTAGAGACAGAAAACCGGCAAACCGCCTGAGACATCCCCACAGAACGGCCGCGAACGGGACCGTGTCATACCCCTCGGCGGCTCCCCTTAGGGGTGCTGAAACCAGCCCCCCGCCTGAGACATCCTCACAGTATGCTCTCCAAGCGAAGGATGTTGGGACAGAACACAGGCAAACCGCTTGAGACATCCATACAAAACGGCCGCGAACGGGACCGTGTCATACCCCTTGGTGGCTCCCCCTAGGGGTGCTGAAACCAGCGCCCCGCCTGAGACATCCGCACAATCTGCTGTGTGGAAAAAGCCAGACAATGAGAAGGTCTGAGTCTGAGCAAGTCTGGGTATGGGTGAGTCTCAGCATGAGTAAGTCTGAGTAGGCGTAGGTCTGAGTATGAGCAGGTCTGAGTATGAGTAAGTTCATATGATCAGGTCTGAGTATGAGTAAGCTTGTGTATGAGTAAGTCTGTGTATGAGTAAGTCTAGGTATGAGGAGGATGAGGAGGAGAAGAAGAGGAAGGAACAGTAGGAGGCGTCCAAATAATAACAAGAACCCCATCTTAGGATATGGGGGAAATTTCGCCGCCTCACAGGCGGCAGAGAGCCTCCGAGATGGCCCCAAACGGCTAACATGGCCCCGAGAGAATCCAAGATGGCGCCGAGATGTCTCGAAGTCGGGCCGAGATGCGCAAAACATCCAAAGACGGCCCACACATGGCCCAAGGCGGTCCAAGAGGCCCCCAAGAGGGCGCCAAGACGGCCCAAGAGGCCTCCACGAGGATGTCCAGGAAGGCCCGAAGAGGCCAAAATCATTGGTTGCCCTCACGTTTTTGCAAGATTGTAGTGTTTCCTCATGTTCGGCTTTCCGACGGCCCAGGGCGGCCCCAGCGGCCACCAAGATCGCCCCAAGAAGCCTCCAAGATGGCCCCTTGACGGCCCAAGAGGCCCTCGGAACGGCCCCAAGACTTGAGTGAGAAACTTCGACCCCTTCCGCCAGCACAACGATGAAGTACCGAAAACGGCGATGGCAGTAGAATGGTGCTGCCGGCGCGGAGGGGCTCGAGCCGAGCAGGAGGCGCTTCGGATTGGACTGGCCTGGAGGTGAAGCGAACGTGGAGGATGGAGCGGGCGAGAGAGGAGAGCAGAAGCAGCAGCAGAAGAGGGAAGCAGGGAGAAGACATGGGGCAGGAACAATGGAGGGGGCAGCGGGCCGTCAGCGGAAGACAGAGAATCCGCAGTGCTGGACCAGGAACCCGTGGCAAGACACCACGAACTTGAAACAAAACGACACTCCTCTAAAACAGACTCCGTGCTTATGATACTGGGCGAACATACGCTTGTCGCGGGGTCTTCGGTGGAGAGTCGGGCCCTTCCTGGGGCGAGCAAAAGTGCATCGCCGCCTTCCCACGTGCTGCGAGGAAGAAGCCGATCCGTCGATTGAAACATCGAATGGGAATGCGTCTGCCGATCCCCGAGTGGGAGTCTGAGGGCGCGCCGCTGTCATGTGCAGCGCAAGCTCGTCCCAGAACGTACAGGTACGCATCCTGAACTGACGTCTGGTCGTCGTGCTGGGGGCAGGGGTCTAAATATTTGCCGCGAAAGACAACCAAGGAGACCTCCAAGACGCCCAATATTGCCACCAAGACAGCCCTGAAGCTCCCTCCGAAGGCCCCAGGTCGGCACAGAGAGGCCCCACAGACGGCTTCCGATGACGTCAGACGGGCCAGGAACGATTCAGACGAGCGGAAACTGCACAACGCCCACCCCCAAGAGACTCAAGTAGGCCTCCAAGAGGCCTTCAAACAGCCCCCAGGAAGCGCCCAGGAGGCCCCAAGAATGCCCTAGAAGCTTCCAAGAGTCCTCCTCCTCCTCCTCCTCCTCCTCCTCCTCCTCCTCCTCCTCCTCCTGCTCATCTATTTTCCTTCCTCTCGTCCTCTTCCTCTTCAGCCCCCAAGTGTTCCCCGAAGGGTTCCCACAACGGCTGGGGGAACACACCGTCGGATAGCGTGGTCGAGCTCTGCCCACAATGCTCGGCCACAGAGGCGCTTCCATAAAGGCAGGGGGCGGCGGTGACTCGTCGTACAGAGGCCTCCTGGGGATGGGTTCCGAATCATGAGATGGGGACGGAGGACAGCGCCGCATCGCCAATACATCAGCGATGCATCGTCGATGCATCGCCGTCTGCTCGGACGCCATCTGGGAGGCCTCGATCGAAAGCGTCTTCGATCTACAGTTGGGGCGTTGACCTAAGAAACCCCAAATAAGGAACGATGCCCCTTTTTACCATAAGTTGAACTCAGATTCCCCATCCAAAACATAAGGAAAACTTGAGGCAAGCTGTAAAACAATTAAGGAGCATTGAGCCCCTTCCCAACGAAAAGGGCTCCTTCTTCAGGGACCCGACTGTAAGGCGCTGGCCACCCGCATCCCCCCCCCCCCCGGCGCCTCCGGGAGGTCAGCGCCGCCCGCGGCCATCTGGTTCGCAAGCGTGCCGCCGGCGCCCGGCAGCACCATGCCGCCTCGCAAGCGGCCTGGGCACCCCTTGGGACGTCCTGCCCGCTGGCGAGGGGGACAGTCGGGGAGGAGGAGGAGGAGGAGGAGGAGGAGGAGGAGGAGGAGGGAGGAGAGGAGGAGGAGGAGGAGGAGGAGGGGAGGAGGAGGAGGAGAGGAGAGGAGGAGGAGGAGGGGGAGGGGGAGGAGGAGGAGGAGGAGGAGAAGGAGGAGGGAGGAGGAGGAGGGGGAGGAGGAGGAGGAGGGAGGAGGAAGGGGAGGAGGAGGAGGAGGAGGGGGAGGAGGGGGAGGAAGAGGAGGGGGGGGAGGAGGGGAGGAGGAGGGGAGAGGAGGAGGAGGGAGGAGGAGGAGGGAGGAGGAGGAGGAGGAGGGGAGGAGGAGGGAGGAGGAGGAGGAGGAGGAGGAGGAGGAGGAGGAGGAGGGGGGAGATGGAGACAAAGGGAGGAAGAGCAGAGGCGGTTCGCCTGGCGGGCTCGGCGGGAGACCGTCCAGGAGGGGGAGGGCCCTTACGGCAGGCTCGTGTCGTGACGACTTCGGCGTGGATCTCTGACACCGAGGGGATCGTTCAGCCTAAAACGATCGGCCGATTCCGAAACGTCAGATCGTTCAGCATCGACCGATTCTGGGTCGCCAGCGGCGCTCAACGTTGAACGCCTGCGGCGAGGTCGCCGCTGGTGGACACGACGCGAACCTACCCCACCCCCTTACGCTATGAGAACGTATAACGGCGGGCAACATCTGGACGTTCTCGGAGTTCTCGGCCTCTCGGGGCCCCCGCCAAGCCCCAGGACCGTCTCAAAACGACTAAATGTGAAAAAACAGTCCCAGGGAAGGGGTCCAGAAACTGCATGGGGGCCACGTGATGGAAATCAAGACGTTCGGGGTCTGGGGGAGGGGTAGAAGCGAGGAGCGATGAGGAGGAGACTGTGGCATGGCTGGCGAGACTGGCTCCTCAACTAACGATGAACAATGATCTGGTTGACGAGGCTGATTTCCGCAAGATCACGTCATTCCGACCCCATAGTGCCAGGAAGTGAGGCCCAGAACCGCGCCTTTGAAGACGAGTGCTTGGCGCTCTGGGGAATCCCCCGAACCTGGTGAATCCGTACACGATTTTCAAGTCGACCCTGTCGCGCGGCAGCTCCTCCCAAGACCACTCCCCCGGACCCATCATGAGGCTTCAAGAGTGCCCCGAAGGCGCCATCCAAAAGTACCCTGTGACGGCCCCAAGAGGCCATCCTGGAAGCCGGCAGGGGGCGCCCAAACGCTCCGCTGCGGGCTTCCAGGATCCTGTCTCTCCTCTGCTACGAGAAGCACAGGGCTCGACCCAAACACAATGCTTTCCCTGCTCGCTTTGGCTTCGTTGCCCCCAGGGGCCGCACGGGAACCCTCAGCGGTGGGATCTGCACGAAAGCTTGTGCCGCAACCCAGAGCGGAGGCCGGCAGCGAGGAGAGAGGCACGCGCGCCACACCGTGACACCGGCTCCGGCCCTTCCCTGCCTAGCTGCCGCCTCGAGCAGAAGAAGGCAGACCGCCCAGGTCGGGAGGCCGCTGGGATATCGGCAGCTGTACAGCGTCCGCCGCCCCGTCCGGGGCCGGCCGCCAACGCGCATCGGCGTGCGGCTCGCGGCGAAGGCGACGGGGGAATCCACCGGGGCGCCGACGATGCCGCCGTTCCCCGGGCCTCTCCCGGGGCGCGCTCGGACCAGGAGGTCGAGGCAGCTCCGGCCGTGGCGACCGGGGCCTCCCGAGGGGCCCAGGAGGGCGAGCACGAGGCAGATGTGGCAGCGGCATCGTCGGTGCCCCTCCTCCCTCCTTCGAGGGACGAGGCCCGGCCCGCGCCGGCCGCTCTCACGAGTAGTGGTCGTGGCCGCGCGTCGCCTGCGGCGGGCAGCAGAGCAACCCCCCACCCCCCTCCGCCCAGGCACACACCCACAGCAGGCCGAGGACTCCGAGCGGCCGAGCCTACCACCTACTAAAAGGCAGAGAGTACAGTCGGGGCGTTGACCTAAGGAACCCTAAATAAGGAACGAGGCCCCTTTTTTCCATACGTTAAACTTCGATGTCCCATCGAAGACATAAGGAAACCCTGAGGCAAGCTGTGAAACAATTAAGGAACACGGAGCCCCTCCACAACGAAAGGGGTTCCTTCTTCAGCGCACCGACTGTAAGCGCCAAGCTCAAGGAGACACGGAAGAGAAGAGGGAGAGAGAGAGAGAGAGAGAGACTGCCCGCCGCAGCTCTCCGCACGCCCACTCCCCCAGGCAGGAACGCGGGAGGTGCGCCTCTCTCTCTTTCTCTCACTTCTCTTTTTTTCTCTCTCTCTCTCTCTCTCTCTCTCTCTCTCTCTCTCTCTCCTGGCTCACCATACGAGGCCGATGTGGCATCACAGCAGCAATTCGGCCCCTGATTTTCGTCCTGGGTTCGGTTTAGTGAAGTGATGAATTTCGGGGTCCTTACGTGGGAAACATCACTTCACTAATCTGGGGGCCCTGGGGCCTCAGTGGGCCCTGGGGCCCAAAATTAGTGAAGTGATGGTTTTCGGGCCTCGGATCACCAGTGCGGGTGATGACTGGAGGGTGCAGACAGGCACAGGGGCAGGCAGGCGTTCCAGCAGGGATGACGCCCTCGACCAGCGAGCTTCGTGCGGGTGGCTGGGGACCACCTCGTCATGCCCATGCCTCGCCGCTCCTCCGCTTTCGCTCGATATCTGGGCCATCTCCCCAGAAGCATTATTTGCCATGTCGTGTGCATGCCCTGTCCCCTCGGCCTGGTCTACACAGGGTACTTGGGGTGCACCCCATCTGTGGCAGAGCCCACGCCAGCGGTGCAACAGAAACAAAGGGGGACCTCAGTGAGGCCACGTCTTCATCGTGTTAATAGGGTCAGGGGTTCTTTCGGGCGTTGGCAGAACTGGGTTTAGTGGAACCTGGTTTAGTGATTTGTACCAGGGGCGCCCCCCCGTCCCATCTCCACTAACCAGAACTGCCGTCACTCGGAAAAACACCAGCTACGACAAACCTGGTTGAGTGAATCTGGCTAATTGAGGGGCCCCAGGGCCCTGCCACTAACCGGGTCCCCTTACCCGGGGTCCTGGCTACACCCGACTCTTTCATCCTCAATGAAAACCTCTTACTCGGGGTTCCTGGTGTGTTCCAAACCTTCAGGAGCCGATCCTGGGCCGCCTGGCCCTGCGCTTCGCGCAGCGCGAAGCACGGCCATCCTGCAATCTCGGGCCGCCCCTCTGGAGAGGCAGGCCTCCCCGGCCCAGAACGGGCTCCGCGGAGGGCGCGCACCTCCGGGCGCCGCAGCGGGAGGCACGAACCCCGGACTCCGCGGGCACAGTGGGGGCCAGTCGTTTCGTTCTCGTGCTCCCTCGTTTTGCCTTCGATCCGCCTTTGACGCAAAACGACATCGAAACGAAAACGGCCCACGAAGTCGCCAAAACACCGTTTAGGTCCACCCCTGACATGGAGCCAACGATGAGACGGGAGCACCATTGTGGAGGAGCCCGAAGCCAGAGTGCGGGTATGAAGCTAAAAATCGGCGGTGGACAAACCTCCCTTCAGTAGACCTCCCTCTAGGGAAAACGGCCTGGGACCGAAACCGACGGACCTGGACCCGCAAAAGCGACGGCCGCGGCGCCCTCTCGCGAACCGAAAACGGCCATTTCACTCATCGACGTGTCAGGGTAGGAGGTCTGTCCACCCCCGACCACAGGAGACCTTCCACGAGAAGCCCAACCCTGATTTTTGTTGGTGCGGGAACGCCACGCTTGCCTCCGCAGAAGCATCAAGAACAACCCCCAAGACACCCAGGGCGCCCTGGAGGCAGGCAGGGTGTTCCTTTGCCTGGGTGTCCACGGTACCTCCAGGGCTCCATCCTCCAAGTCACCTCGCACGCGTCACGGCCCCTCGTACCACTCGCGGGTGTGGGGGTGGGGGGGAGCCTGCCGCGCACGCGGCGCGAGCTCCACGCGTGCTGCACTCGACCAAGAAGGCACCAGGGGGTAACGAGGACTCTGCGGAGGAGGGCGACGATGAGGCGGAAGAGGCGGTAAGCAGACTCGAACTTATCCCAATGTTTGAGTTCCGCACGCCACAAGCGACGACAACCTTAGGGATGCACCCTCAGAAGCTGAAGGAATCGTTGCGAGTTCGGCATCGAAGCAACGTGATGTCGACCACAGGGATCAAGACGTGCTTCAAACTGGTCAGAGGCTGGAGCACCGCCAAGAGCCGACGAAGACGCCCGAAGAGAGGAGGGGAAGGGGGAGGGCCCCTGCGGGCAATGGCCGTTACCGGCCCCGGTCCTCCTGCGTTGATAAGGCCACGGATCGTGCCAGTGCCGTCGTGGATGCCTAGGGGTAGACCAGAAACCCCGAAGAACAGGTAACGATTGGGATCTGCTATGGCAGAGGGTGTGCCATGCTATAGGTATGCGACGAACTGCGATGAATATCGACGGATCGCTGAGCGCAGCGTGGGGGACTCGTGGGAGTAGAATCTGGCGTTGCTCGATCCTCTCCCTTCCCTCCTCCGCCTACTCCTACTCTCCCTCCTCCTCCTCCTCCTCCTCCTCCTCCTCCTCCTCCTCCTCCTCTTCCTCTCCCTCCTCATCCTCCTCCTCTTCCTCCTCCTACTCCTCCTCCTCCTCCTCCTCCTCCTCCTCCTCCTCCTCCTCTCGTCGTCCTCGTCCTCCCCATTGCGCTGTATGGTGCTTCCCACGAGGGCATAACAAAAAATGAGGGAGGGACTCGAAAGGAGGGACGAAAAGGGAGCGAGGCGGGCGGAGTCAGGCCGCAACGAC
The DNA here is from genome assembly GCA_963575745.1 of Prorocentrum cordatum. Taxonomy (NCBI): domain Eukaryota; class Dinophyceae; order Prorocentrales; family Prorocentraceae; genus Prorocentrum; species Prorocentrum cordatum. The sequence goes on from CAUYUJ010014479.1 coordinate 372,728, forward strand.
ACGTTCGAGCACACTTCTGTTTTATGGGTTCGTGCTCTGGGAGGGGTCAGGGCGCCCCCCGGTCGGGGGGGGGGTCCTCGTCGTCGTCGTCGTCCTCCTCCTCCTGCTCGTCCACCCTTCCCTTTTCCTTCTACTCCTCACGTGGGCCATCACCAACGCAACCTTCCCTGCAACGACAACACCTTCTTGGTTCGGAGTGATCGTGTTCCGATCGAGAATCTCAAGTTGGGCGTCTGAAGCAACCCAGGAGGCTGAAACCACACGCGGTTGGAATCCCATGCGGAGCATACGGAAGCCAATTGCTGAATACACGTGCGGATGGTTGGCGTACTTCGCCACACGAAGGCCGACCCCTGGAAAAACGTGCGACCACATGTGTATCCAGCTGTCGGCCAGGCTGGCAACGCCACGTGTATGCAACATAATACACCTCACAAGTGTCTCGTTTTGTTGAAGCCAATTTCCCCAGCAAAGCAGGACCACGACGACGACAAGAGGGGAAAGGTAACACGGAGGGAGGAAGGACTGCAGGAATGCAGTGAACCAGCTGATCACAAACGCAGCTCTACCAAAGACCCCTGTAGGAGACCAGGAACGCTGAAGGATGTCCTTCCTGCTGGACGGACCTGGAACCAAAACTAAACACGGACCCCGGGCGCCGAGGGTGGCTGTCGAATCTTGGGGTGACGGCCCGCCTCCGCCTGGGCCACGAACCGTCTCCGAGAGGATGGCAGATCCAGAGGGGCCAAGGCACGGGGCCAGAAAGGCCCTGCCCACCCTGACGGACCCGTCGACCCTGCACCGCCGACGCCAGACGACCGCCCCCGCGACGGGAACGTCGCGGCCCTCGGGCGTCAAAGTCCTCGAAATCGGCCTCGCGCCAGGCCCCCGCAAGCCAAAGGACCCCCCCCCCCCCTCGCAGGAGCCCCCAGCCAGCCCTCGCGGGCAAACCCAGGAGGAGGAGGAGGAGGAGGAGGAGGAGGAGGAGGAGGAGGAGGAGGAGGAGGAGGAGGCCCTGAGGGCCCCCACCCACAGTCCCAGCAAGGACCGTCCCAGACACCACCCCGGCAGAGCCGGGGAGGCCCAGCCTCGCCCCCCGAGGGCAGGCAGCCGCAACCGGCCCATGCCCAGCGGCAGCAGGAACCACGCCCAGCGAAGTATCCACAGAGTCCCCACCAGGCCCCGTGCCGCGAGCCCCAGGGGCAGGCCTCGACTGGGGGACCAGCGTCCGCCTCGAGAATCTGAGCTTGTATCTCTACGACCGCCGAGAGGCGACGCAGCGTGTCCGCCCCACCGGCAAGCTGCCGTATCAGTACGCAGATCCGCGGCACCCGCGACTCATCAATCCCCCAGGCACCTCAACAATATCGTGCCCATGCAACGCGAGACTGAGGTTATTCAAGTGCTCGGGCTTCCGACTCGAGGCAATGGCACAAGTGAGCTCTGCTTTGTCAGCCGCAACTCCAACCTGCAACTCCGCTGGACAGCCCAAGCCTGGTACTTCGCATACCGACGGGCCTCGATGAGGGTATCAATGAACCTCGCGTGCCCCTCTGGGGGCTTCACAAAGAGGTTCCCTAATTAGCTTGGCGAAGTCGTCCGCCCAACTGTCCCCAACGTGCCACGCGTGCGGGGGAGGGGGAGGGGGCTCTGGAGCAGGGAAGACGACCCTCATCATGTGGGCAGGGCACCAGGCAAACCCAGGAAGGGCACGGCCTAGGGCCATAAGCTGTCACCAGGCTGCAGGGCACGCCGCGCTGGCATCCACATTTTTCTCCACGTTTTCGGCGCACGAATCGAAGGCATTTTTTCTTAAAGCCTGCAGACCAGCCATCCTCCCAGCTCGCCCGAGAGTCTGCTGAGCGCCTGCGAGCCCACCGCACGCGGCACGAGCGGGGGCCCCATTGGCGCCCAGCATCACTGACGACCAGCCGCAGCGCCCCAACACAAGGACATCGCGTTGATCTTCTCAGCCGCCGGTTAAACAAACCCTGGACTCCAGTGGCAACGCCCAATCGCCCAAGCAATCTGCGGGCGCCTGCTCAGGCGGAGGCGGTGCATCTTGTTTCGGCCATCTCGGGCCACCGATGGTCAGCGCCAACGCATCGACGTCCTGGCGACCCTTCCCCATGGGCCCACGCTCCAACATCGCATCGCAAGCTGCGGTCAGCTTAGGGTCAAGGCCACAGCCCTCCTCCTCACCCGACAGCCGAGGGCAGGGCGCTGCGTCGGCGAGCGCCTCAGCCCCACGCGGGCATGCTCGGCCGATCAAATGCTGCCCAGAGCACCTGCCCTCCCCGCCCCGGTCGCCGAAGGCGCCCTACCCCCCGCGCAGGCCCGCGGGCCCAGAGCGGCCGACTGGTCGGCCCCAAAACGCTGCGATCAGTAACGCGTCTCATCTGCCCGCTCTGGACCCCCCGTCATATGAGATCACGACAAAACCTGGGCGGCGCGGCGAGCGCCGCCAAACAAACAATACGCTAAATGGACGCAAGCATGATAAAAGAGTTCATCGCCCAGCCAATCCGCCTGGGCGAGAGGGCGACCGCCTTCGCGGGTCCACGAGCCAACGCCCATGTCAGTTTGTCCTCGCCCTCCTCGACCCTGCGCAACATCTGCCTACGCGCCCGCTCGAGCTGACCCAAGCTCGCGCGGCGCTCCCAGACGACTCGCGCACGCTGCATCAATGGCTCCATGGAAGATCGGGTCGCAGCACCGGCTGGGGTGGCTGGCCAAGTAGAGCGCGAAGTCGCTGCCGCGCCCACTCGCGCCTCCAAGCATGGCGGCCTCTGGGCGCAGCGCCGCTAGCTCAGCAAGCGACGCCCCCCCGACCGCCGCGCCGCGCGCCGTGGCTGGCAACGGGCCCGGCTACCGCGGGCGCGCCGACCTGCTGCAGGCCGCGCGCCGCAGCATTGCCGCTCGTCTCATGCGCGGCCTCAGCTTGCCAAGCCTGCACTTGGCCACAGCCCTTCTCGGTTTCGTGCTGTTGAGGTCATGGCCAAGGTTCCCCATGCGATGGTGGGCACCGATCTGGACCCGCCCGGCGAAAGGCCCAGCCGCTGCCTGGGCCTGCCTCGGGGGCGCCGCGTAGCCAGACTTCGGCGCCTGCAGCTTGGCCCCCGCGTCCACCGCGCCATTCTCGTACCTCTTCGCGGTTCCCCACGGCGCGCGCGCCTCGCAAGTCCTTGCCAACCGACGTGTCGCCCACGAGGGCCCTCGGGATCGCGCCACGGCAAGCCGGCCTCAAAGTCGCCCCGGCCGTGCTCACCACCAGCGCAGCCATGGGGATTGCGCGGCCTGCTAGGGCGCCCCGTTGCGCCGCGCAGCTCCGCGAGAAGCCGGGCGCGTTCAGCCTCCTGAGTTGCCGGTGGTGCTTGAGGATTGCCCGCGCGCGCCTGACAGGACAGCCCATCGCCTGTGCCCCCGCCAAGAGTTGCCTCGAAATGCGGATGGCGAGCGCCTTCCGCGCATCCAGGAGCTCCGTGACACTGCGGCCTCCGCTGACCCTCTCGACCTCCGCCCTGAGGCCGCGGTGGAACGCCGTCGCCATCGACATCCTGCCTGCAACCTGTGCTGGCCAGCCGCGCGCCACCGCGGATCTCGCTCTAACCCAGCGAAGAAACGAATTGACCAGCGAAGTCAAAACAGCACCCGCCCCCTTCCTTGGGGAGACGCGCCAAGGTCGTGCAAAGCCTGTTGGACGGCCACTCGCACTGACTGAGCAACGCCGACAGAACAAACATTCCAACGTTGCTGAGATACCAAACCGCCCCCGGGGCAATACCTGACTGGCCCGCTGCCACCCCCACGTTGATGCGCAACGCCGCAGCCCTCCGGCGGTCGATGATCGTGCCTCGACAGCGCGGCCCAGTCGTCGAAGACGGGAGGCTTCTCCGGCCAGCGCCGCGGGCACCCGCACGTCGCGGCAACCCGCGCCTGCGAAACATGTGGGTATCCTCGAGAACCGGCGTGCCAGGCTCACGCCGCCCTCGATGTTCTTGGTAGCCCACCTTTCGCCACCCCTTCTCACGCTCCTTCACGTGCGCGCTGGCTTGCCTGATCGGCTCCTCCGCGATCTGCCGCGCCGTGTCCGACCGCCCAGGCCTGGCCATCGCGCGCTCGCCTCCATGGCCAGGTGGCTTGACCGCCTCGCGGACGTGCTCGCAGAGCCAGTGGGTCTAGAACGGCGACTCGACGATCGAGCCCAGCTTGCCCGTCGAGGACACCGCCAAGGCCATCGTGAGACGGCTTCGGCTCATGTCCGCGTGTCTCGCCCACCTCGCCGCCGCCGCCCGCGCGCTCACCTTCGGGTCGCGCAGCTTCCTCCTGCGCGGTGGCTTCCGCGCGGGCTAGACCGTCTTGATCTCATGACCCTCGCCTTCGCGCCCGCAATGCTGTCGCTGCCTCCCAGACAACGCACCGCCTGCCGCCCAACTCCGCTTCCGCTGACAAAATCCCGGCATCCCGAGCCACTCTCAGACCCACACCATCGTCGGCATACGCAACCATCGAGAGCGCCTGCTTCCAGACCCTCTCCCTGGGAAATGGCGCAGCGCCCCCAGGTGCCACCGCTGCGAGACCCCGTGGCTCGATAGCAGCCCCCACGTAAACCACGCGGTCCACCTTCAGTAACGGCACGTGGAAAGGGTAGCGAGGGCGGAGAGCCGCATCCATCGCGGCCCAAGCCTCGCCCAGCCTGTAGTCCAGGTTGGGGGACGCGATCACGCAGTCCAGGCACGAACCCTCGGCCTTCTGCCAGCAGGTGGGCTCATCCGGCACGATGGGGATGTCCCGGGCGGCCTCCCGCCACGGGCCCTGCAACTCACCGATTTCCATGTTCCAGTCCGCCGTCGCAGCCTGGTCAAGCCCACGCGCGTTGAGGATCCCCTGTTAGGCTATCAATTCGTGGACTGTGTCAACATTATCGTCATCCATACCTACCGTGTGCTTCAAGCACGCGACGAATACGCTCAGGCACCAATTCGCGCCCCACTGGACGTAGCCTGTCATCTGCCTTGCCTCTTCCAGCGCGTGATTTAACTGGAACGACGGGGCCGTGACCGAGATCACGTTCCTCGTCAGCAGCGCCCCCACCCCACCCCACCGCCTTGCCTGGCGCCGACAAGCCGTGAAAGCAGTCCTTGACCTCGCCCTGCGGCGAGCTCAACTTGTCGCCCCTGGTTCTGTGTTCCTGAACCGCAAACAGGTCACCCCTGAGACAATCGGCAATATACCTGATCAGTCCCTTTGCACACGAGACTCCGACCGTAGTAAGAACATCTTTGATGGACTCCATACCGCCCTTCCCAGTTACACTGTCTGGAACCATCGCCGCAACCATCATGGAAGCATGCGCAACATTACCAAGCACCAGCATCACAGTCAGGCACAGTGCATTCGTACGCCTTGTATGTCCACCTGCCCGAAGCCGTCGTCAGCATGTGAATCACACTGCGAAGTTGACCACCGCCAGCAGGTACCTCAACTCCTGCTTCCTCCGAGCTGGCCCGCAACGCTTCGATTGGCGCACTGTCCGCCGCCTCCTCGAAATTTCTGAGCGTCGGGCAAGCCACCCTTGCTGCCCTCCTCACCCGCTTCACCAAGCGCAACACCACGCCGAGGGGGGCGGACAGCAAGAGGCTTACGAAGCACACGCTCCGCCACCTACGGGTGGGACGCAATCTTCTCGGCGACCTCACCCGTGGCGCCCAGCTCCGCAATCAGCTTGCGCAAAGCCCCGAGGTCAAGGTCGAGCCCGCACTTGACGTCCTCCTCCGCCGCCTCGGAGGCTTTGGGATCACGTCATTGATGTCCCGCACCTTCTGCTCCATCCGCAGCTTCAGCTGAGGAGGATGAGGGAGGATGAAGGAAGAGGAAGAGGAGGTGGAGACGGAGAAGGGGGGCGCGTTGCCGTAGCAGAACATTGCAGGTATGCGCGCTTTGCCATAGCAGATCCCTATAAGTATCTACTTTCCGAAATGCCTGTTTAGCAGAGTTCCCAGACGGCGCCAGTGCCAAACGTGTCGTTACCGGCCCCTTCCCCCCTGGCAACGTTTGTGGCCCGGGAGTGAAAAAATCAGACTTCTGTAAACAGGCAGGAGGAGGAGGGTGCGCACCGCCAGGAAACATCTAAATCTGTTTCGGCTGCGTGTCCCAAGGGAGCGGCGGATATGGATATATGGTCCAACGCTTGGGCCCCCCCAGCCCTCCAATGCTGATGCCATTGGGCCCCCCCCCGGCACGATGGTCCCCCCCGCCCCCCCCTGTGGGCGTGGCGTGGTGCTGCGCTGCGGTTCCCCCCCCCCCCCCTGTGGATGTGGTGTGGTGCTGTGGTGGTTCAGAGGTGGGCGTGGCGTGGTGCTGCGCTGCGGTGCCCCCCTCCCCCCCCCCCCTGTGGATGTGGTGTGGTGCTGTGGTGGTTCAGAGGTCGTCGTCGTCGTCGTCGTCGTCGTCGTCGTCGTCGTCGTCGTCGTCCTCGTCGTCCTCGTCGTCCTCGTCGTCGTCGTCGTCGTCATCGTCGTCGTCGTCGTCGTCATCGTCGTCGTCGCCGTCGTCATCGTCGTCATCGTCGTCGTCGCGCGCCGCCGCCGGCGTCGTCGCCGCCGCAGCCGTCGTTGTCGTCGTCGTGGTCGTCGTCGTCGTCGTCGTCGTCGTCGCCGTCGTCGCCGTCGTCGTCGTCGTCGTCGTCGTCGTCGTCGTCGTCGTCGTCGTCTCTGGGACCATACCATCTGGGGGGGGGGGGGGGGGGCCCGAGGAAATCCTGGGACCATACCATCCGGGGGGGGGGGGCCTGTGGGCCCTCGACCCTGGATCATATATGCTCCCGCCCTCAGCGACGGGCAGATTACGAAGCCCATCACTCCATCGAGGCCTCCAGGATGTTTTCTGGCGGCGGAGGTCGACTCGGAGGAATCAAAATACAGTGCGGGCGCGGCCGCAAGAAACCCTCGCAAGAAACCCAACCCTGAGAACCCGCGCGCGAGGTGCACCGGATGGGGAAACCCGGAGCACCCTGAACACAGCGGTTCCTTCAACGGCCGCGGGAAGTGGCCGCGCAGCGCGAGGAGCAAAGAAACCCAAGATACCCTGACGAAACTCATATGGTTTCTTGATGCGCGCCCCCACTGTAGCTGTGTGTTCGCAGTGCCCCAGCTGTGGACACTGGTCACCTCAGCAAGAGGTGCATGGCCGCTGCGCGGCTGCGTCAAACTCTGGGACAGCCCATCCAGCGACAAGTCCGGACCCTGAGCCGATCCCCCCCTAGCGATCCTTTTCGTCCCCCCTCCTCCTCCTCCTCCTCCTCCTCCTCCTCCTCCTCCTCCTCCTCCTCCTTCCTCCTCCTCTCCTCCTCCTCCTCCTCCTCCTCCTCCTCCTCCTCCTCCTCCTCCTCTCCTCCTCCTCCTCCTCCTCCCGCCTCCTCCCCTCCTCCTCCTCCTCTCCTCCCTCCTCCTCCTCTCCTCCTCCTCCTCCTCCTCCCCTCCTCCTCCTCCTCCTCCCCTCCTCCTCCTCCTCCCCCCCCAAACGATTCCTCTCGTCCCCCCCCTCCTCCTCCTCTCCACCTCTCCTCCTCCTCCTCCTCCCCCTCCTCCTCCTCCTCCTCCTCCTCCTCCTCCTCCTCCTCCTCCTCCTCCTCCTCCTCTCTCCTCCTCATCCTCATCCTCATCATCATCATCATCATCCATCCATCATCATCATCATCATCATCATCATCATCATCATCATCATCATCATCATCATCATCATCATCATCATCATCATCATCATCATCATCATTATCATCAGCAAACCCCCGACGTCATGAGATTTTCATCACATCGATCCCCACAAGTCTCGACCCCTTCCCCGACACCGGTTTTTCATCCCGAGCCGCCCGCAAGTTGTTACGGCTCCAGGGCCCAGCAGGGGGGGCCCCCAGAGGCCGCGAAAACTGGCAAGACCTCCCGCCGTGATATCTTCGTGGCCAGACTGGCCAAAGACGGCAGAGCCTACCTCTCTAAAGGGGCCCCACAACACACACACATAACTACACACATAAAAATATTCCCCGTATTTTCCCATCTTTTCTGGGTTCCCATACCTTCCCATATTCTCTGGGGAATCGACGATTCATTGTGTCTGTGTGTTTTTTCCCTCCTGCCTCTCCTCCGCCGGAGCCGAGCCCGGCCGGGCACCGTCCGCCGTGATAATAGCTCCATGCCTCTCCACGGGGGGTCTGGGCCCGGCCGCGCCTGGCCGGCGACGGGCTGCATCTCCTGCGGCGCGCGCCGTCGGAGCTGGGGGGGGGCATCGCGCGCCTTGCCGTCGCTCGGACGTCCATTACCCGTGCATGTGTTGGTTGCGTGGGTGTTTTTTTTTGGCTCGAGGGTCCAGGATGATCCTTGATGGTTCTCGCCGAGGAAAAATGCACACGTCCGAGCGATGCCAGGGCGCTGCCGCGCGCGCGGGGCGCAGCGCCAGGCACGCGCGCGGGCAGCCTGCGCGCGCCCGCCCTGGTGGTGGGGGGGGGGCATGCCCGGTGCCTGGGGGCGGTGTGGTTGGGGGGGGGGGGGGCAGGCTGGCGGGGGTTCGAGGCTTTCTTCTCGGGCGACTCTTCGGATGGGCCTGCTCGCCACCGCCAGCCCCATAAGTTGGAGGGCGGAAGGAGGTGGAGGATGAGGAGGAGGAAGAGGAGGACCCCCTCCTCCTCCTCCTCCTCCTCCTCCTCCTCCTCCTCTCTCCTCCCTCCTCCTCCTCCCTCCTCCTCCCCCTCCTCCTCCTCCTCCTCCTCCCCTCCTCCTCCCTCCTCCCCTCCTCCCTCCTCCTCCTCCCTCCTCCCTCCTCCTCCTCCTCCTCCTACGTTTTGGTGGTGGCGGTGGAGAACAAGCCCACCAATCTTCTGGGGGGGTGCAGCAGCCTCGGATGCGCCTCGCCGAGGGCCTTCCGGAGAAGGCCCGGGTCGTCCGGAAGGGGCGCCGGAGAGCGGAGCTGCGGCCCCAAAGGGCCAAATGGGGCGGCGGTGGCGTCAGAGGGGGGGCCCTCGAGCCTCTGCGAGGCGGAGATGCATCCACATCCGTAGCGCGGGAAACGGACGTTCTACAACCCTCGTCGAAATTGAACGCAAGTTTTTCCCACCCCCGTCGCCCCCAAATTTCAATGTTCATCGACAGGCTCATCGCGGCCGGCGGGGTGCGAAGAAAATCTCGAAGTCGCCGGCGTCGGCGTGACCATTGAAATTGGGGGTCGGGGGGCGCCGCCAGGTCGCGGCTAAAACTTGCGTTCAATTTCGACGAGGGGTGTAGGGGCCCGAACATCTATCCGCAGCCACCGCCTGCCGTGGCCCCCGAAGAGCGCACCTCCAGGCGGTGGTTATGGATAAGCACCCGCCTCGGATAATTCTGCCCCCGTCGTACTTACGGACCACATCCCAGAAAGAATTTCGAGCACCCAGAAACGTACCGAAACAGCGTCGAATGAATGTCGCCTCCCAGGGCCCGGCACGTGGAAGCCCTCCTTTCCTGGTGCTCGAAATCCCACCAGCCCTTTGGGCGTGAGTGGTTTAGAGAGCCCGCTCTGTTCTCAACCCCCTTCTTCCCCTTCGGGGAGGGGTTTACCCCTCCCCCTGCCCCCTCCCCCTGGGCCTGGAGAGGGCGCCCCGCGGGTGGTTGGAGGGGTCTTTTTCGACTCCTGGGAGGGCTAAAAAACGACACCCCTCACGAGGATTCTGGCCCCGACGGGGGGAGGCAGAAAAATGCTCCCCTCTTCTTTGAAGCCAGCATCATTGATTTTACTACGGTTTTGGCCCCATTTTGGCCTTCTGAGGGGGCAGCGCTAATTAAAGCTCCCCTCTTCTGTCAAGCCAAAATCATTGATTTTACTAAGGTTTTGGCCCCATTTTGGCCTTCTGAGGGGGCAGCGCTAATTAAAGCTCCCCTCTTCTTTGATCGATTTCCTCCAAGATGGCCCCAAGAAGCGCCCAGGAGGCACCAAGAGGCCCCAAGATGGCCTCAAGAGGCCCCCAGGAGGCCCCCAAGAGGATACCAAACGGCCCAAAGAGGCCCCCCCGAGGCACCCAAGACGCCGAAAAGCCCATCAGGACGACCCTCAACTCGCCTGGGCGTCGTTTCTGGACGGGCAGGAGGAGGGGCCCGAACGACTCACACCAGGACGAGGGGCCCGAACAACTCACACCACGAGAAGCCCGAACGACTCACACCAGGACGAAGAGCCCGAACGACTCACACCACGAAGAGCCCGAACGACTCACACCAGGAAAAAGGGCCCGAACGACTCACACCAGGACGAGAAGCCCGAACGACTCAAACCACGAGGAGCGCTCTCTCTCCCTCCTCCTCCGCCTCGTCCTTCTCCCGCTCCCACCACAAGGAGGATGTACAAGGAGGCGGGAGGAAGGAGGAACAGGGGAGATATGCGGGGGCAGGCGGAAACACGCCTGAAAAACACGACTGTCGGCATGCTTCGCTAGAGTTGCTGTTTTGAGATGGGCTGGTGGGGATACGCGAAGCGTGAAGAATTATTTCTGGTGGCCAAGGCTAAGGTAGGTTGGGACATCAAAAGCCTCGGATCGTCCACCCGAGGCGATGCCCGCCAACGCTAGGGCTGAGGCCAGCGACGTCCGTGCCCATCCTGCCGTGCCTCCTGCTCCGCCCCTTGATCCTCACTGCTCACCTTCCTCCCCTCTGCCTGGGCCAGATCCCGGGGGATCGCTCTCCATTCTGGCCGAGTGCGTCTGCTCCAAAGCGGCCGCCTTGGAACACTTTCGATCATCGGGCGCCGCCTGCCAACTCAAGACGCCGTCCAGAGCCGGGCCGGGCGAAAGGGGGGGATAGCAAAGGGGGGGGGTGAGAATCAGCTCACGTAGCAAAACTTTCCCAGTGCCTCCCGGCGCCAGGAGGCGGCAGCAATGTATCGAGGACTGGGGCCCTCGGTGGGGGCCGAAACCAGCTGCGTGCCGCAAATTTCGTAACCCCCCCTTTCCTTATCCCCCCCTTTCGTCCAGCCCGACAGAAGCCTCTCACATGGAGTCCGAGCAAATGGGGTCGGAGGATCGCCGACACATCGGGGACGCATCGGCGACGTCCGCGAGGTGTCAGTGTTATGTCGGGCGTGTCCCCCATACAGGGGGATCTTCGACGAAAAATAACAAATGCCCCCAACATGCACCCAAAACGAAAAAATATCCTGGCGAAGGACCCAACCATATGCAGTTGTGAGTATCGCAATTGTGAGTATCTTCTTCGGTGGCGCTCCCTATGGGGCCACGAACCGCATGAGGGGTGTGCCGAAATGTGGCGGGGTGCACAACGCAAAGGAATACGATTGATCTGATTACGAAAGAAAGAACGCGGGTGAGTCAGAGCGCGAGGGGATCTGAGTATGAATGGGTTTGCGCGCGAATGAATATATTTGCATGAGTGCGATCATGGAAACGCCTAGTGGAAGTGTATATGAATGTGAATGGTTCGAGCATGCCTGTCCGAACACACGTGACACTGGGCGTGGCCGCCGCAGGCAGCTTCCGCGGGAACCCCGACGGCAGCGTCCGCACGTCGCGACGCCCATGTCGGCACGCCTCTTGCGAGGATCGCGCCCGCTTTCGGCTCTTCTTTTCCTTCCTCTTTGCCCGCGCACTCCAAAATCCAAGGCTGCGGGCGCAGCGCAGCGCGGAGTCCCCGCGACGCGCGCTGGTCGCCCCGGGCGGGGCCCCAGCGACGCGCGCGGGTCGTCCGCTGCGCGAAGCAGAGAGAGCTGACTAGCTAACTGGCTGGCTGATAGCGGGCAAGTCTCTGACCGCTGGGCAGAGCGACGACGGGCGAACGAGGCGCCGGGCCCCCCGCAGCACGGAGTTCCCGCGACGCGCGCTGGTCGCCCCGAGAGGGTCCCAGCGACGCGCGCGGGTCGTCCGCGGCGCGAGGCCAAACAATTAGTCGGGCAGTCGAGAGAAGGCGCGGCTCGGGGGAGACGCTCCTCAGGTCAGGCCTCGCGGATGAACTCGGTGAAGCCGAGCTCCCTGGCGAGGGCCGTCGCTTCCCTCCTGCGCCGCTTCGTGCGCGCAGCAAACTGCTCCAGCTGCTTCCGCAAGCCCTGCGGCGGCCCTGCCAGGAAGAACTCGATGCGCGGCGCCCGCATGAGCAGGAGGTCCTCGTGGCGCGTGGCGCGCGAGAGCAGCACGTAGAGCTCCAGCCACCAGTCGTCGTCCTCCTTCTTGCCGTTCCCTACCTCGTGGCGGCCGCAATCCAGGATCACGCCTGGGCGACGTCGACCGAGGGAGCAGCGCGCCGGGCAGCCGACGGCCCAGGGCGAGAGTCCACAGGACCGAGAGATGGTCTGGCCGCGGACTGCTCGCGCCCCGGAGGTCTGGCCGCCCCCGGAGCGCCGTTCCCCCGCCCCGTCGCCTTCGCGCATGGTGCGCCCCTGGCACGCCACCGTGGTGATGACCCTGCCGTGCGAGAAATGCGGGGGGTGTGCCGAAATGGGTGGGGGTGACGCATGCGGGCGGCGGCACTGAGGCCTTCGGTGGAGCTCCCTATGGAGCCACGAAACGTGTGAGGGGTGTGCCGAAATGGGTGTGGGTGACGCATGCGGCCGCGGGCACTGGGGCCTTCGGTGGAGCTCCCCATGGAGCCTCGAAACGTGTGAGGGGTGTGCCGAAATGGGTGTGGGTGACGCATGCGGCCGCGGGCACTGGGGCCTTCGGTGGAGCTCCCTATGGAGCCACGAAACGTGTGAGGGGTGTGCCGAAATGGGTGTGGGGGACGCATGCGGCCGCGGGCACTGGGGCCTTCGGTGGAGCTCCCTATGGAGCCACGAAACGTGTGA
>CAUYUJ010014479.1:388043-401902 GCA_963575745.1 Prorocentrum cordatum
GAGCGAGCCCCGAGCCACGCAGGGGCCCATCTGCAGTAGGCGAGGCCTGGGTCATCGCGGCCAGCGGGGAAACCAAGAGGTACCGATACCGCTACTCGCCCGACCTCTCCCGGGGTGCGGCCTGATCAGGGTTTCGAGGCGAATCCAGCGGTGGCGACGAGGGCCTCCCAGGAGGCCAACAAAAAGGAGAAAACGAGGGAAGGGTAGCGGTAGGTCGGGCGTGTCCTCCCACAGGCGGATCTTCGACGAAAAATTCAAAATAGTCATAACATATGCGATGACAATCAACAAATAATATAACAATCGTCCTCTGACTATTTTTGGACGTTCTTTTTCCGAATATTCCTCCTGTAGAGGGACATGCCCGACTTAAGGGTAGCGGTATGGGTACCTCTTCCCCCTCTGAAGCATTCGGGTCGGGCGAAAGGGGGGGATAGCACAGGGGGGGGGGTGAAAATCAGCTCACGTATAGCTGATTTTCCCGGCGCCTCCCGGCGCCGGAGGCGGCCATGTATCGAGGAATGGGCCCCTCGGTGGGGCCGAAACCGGCTGCATGCAGCACATCTCGTAACCGCCCCTGTCCCAATCCCCCCCTTTCGCTCGGCCCGAACAACGGAGGCCGGTCCACAAGGAACCTTCCACGGGAAGCCCCACCCTGAGACCCCAGGACGTCCACTGATGTTTGGTGCGGGGACGCCACGCTGCCCATAGAAAAGCCACCGAAACCTGAGAAACCCAGGGCACCCTGGAGGCAAGCAGGGTGTGTCTCGGCCCTTTCCCAATCCCCCCCTCTCGTCCGGCCCGAACCATCGCCGCGCGACGTCGCCGCGCGCCGTCGCCCCGCGCGGCCCCGCGCGCGCCGCCCTGCGCCCTGCGCGCTCCGCCCGGGCCGCCCGCCGCCGCGCGCCTCCGCGCTCGACCTGGCAGCATATGGCGGTGGGCAGCGGCGCCCCGCCCGCGACGAGCTCCCGGAGCAGCGCGGCGACGCGGCCCGCCGCGGCAGCGCCAGGAGCTCCCATCGGCGGCCGCCGCGGGCGCGGATGCAGCTTCAAGGGGGGGGGGGGGGGCGGCACTCCAGTGGTGGAGTGTCCGGAAGCCCCGGCACATCATCTTCGGCACCGCCTGAACCCAAGGCTTCGCCCTCTCCCGGCCGCGTGAGGCCCCGCCTTCTTCCGCCTTTTCTCTGCTAATTAAAGCTGTGCGCGTCCCGCTTAGCTTTCAGCGGAAGAGGTTCGCTCTCGCCCCGCAGATCAAAAAGTCCGGGAAACCGGATCCCCGAACAAGTTTTTTCCCATCTCTCGGAGTTGAGCAAGGACCGAGCGTCCCGGCGGCATTCCTGTAGTCCCACCACGGAATGTTCTTAGGACCCAGAAATGTTCTCATAACAAAGACAGCGTTCTTAGAACTTAAGCCTTATGTGTCACAACAAACAAGACAGTCCCAACCAGACATGTTCTAAGAACATGTCGTGGAGACCACAAAAGGTTCTTAGGACATTGTTCGGCAGGGCTCTAGGCGAGCCAGGACGCTTCGCCACTGCTTGACAGAAGGCAACTCAGTACTCCCGCCGCCTCCCGCAGGTCTTCCGCTGGCCTCCGCCGGCGGAGGCGGCCTCGCTCGACTTCCGCCGACCTGCCGCCGCCTGCCGCACAGGAAAGGATGGCACCCCCTTCGGTCCCCGAAGGCACGGCCTCGTCGGGAGTGCCCTCCTCCCTCCTCCCTCTGTGAGAGCTATGCCTCGAGTGCCCCAGACGCCTGCCTCGAAGGCACGGCAGCTCCTCCCTTCGATCCTCGAAGGCACGGCCCCTGCTGGCATGCCTCGAGGCGGGGAGGGGCAGCAGCCGGGGGCGCCCGGCTCCGGCGGGAGCGCGCCGGGCCCGAGGAGAGGCGGGGGCGCGCGTCGCTGTGGGAGAGCTCGGCGAGGAGGAGACCCTCCCCAGCAGCGAGCGGAGCCGCACGGGTTCCCGGGCGGGGGCGGGCCGGCAGGCCCGCTGTCGGCGCCGAGTGGGCGACTCTGGCTCCAAGCGTCCCCCCCCCCCTCGAGCTGCCCCTGGCGCGCTCTGCGCGCCAGGGAGGGGGGCCCAGCGCGGATCCGAGGAATCCGCGCGGAGCGCCAAGAGCTTCTGTTTATACCTTTATTTCTTTTTCGAATTCTGGCTCCAAGCATCCCCCCCCCGAGCCTATCTCCCCCCCCCTCGCCTCTGAATTGCACGCGCATCTGCACCTGCGATCGGTCATGTCGTCGACGATCCTCCCAGGCGAATGCGTGTGCAATGAGAGCTCGACCACGAGAAACCTTCCACGAGAAACCCAACCCTGAGACCCCAGGGCGTCCACTGACTCTTCGGTGTGGGGAACGCCACGCTCTCCATAGAACAACCAGCGACACCCAAGACGCCCAGGGCACCCTGGAGGTAAGCAGGGTGTTTCTTGGCCATGGGTTCCCACTGTAATACCCGACCCCGGGGCTGTCCTATGCCCACTCCTCTTGCCTCCGCCGACCACCCTCGGCGGAGTTCGGCCGCGGCTGCGCCCGAGAGGATGGGGCATGCCGTGGCCTCTCTATAGGCCGCCCCACCCCGCGCGTCTCGCGCTCTCGCGCCGCGCGCGGTTACATACCGCATCTTCTCGGCGGCGACCCAGGGGGGGAAGCGGGAAGGAGACGGCCTTCTCAGAAGGCAGGGAAGTCCCCCGACCTTCTGAGAAGTTGGCCAAGCCTTCCCCGACGACGCGGGGAACTTCCCAGAGGCCCCGGGCGCTTCTGAGAAGCCCCCCTGCCGCCCTCTGAGAAGGCCCCCTCCTTCTCGCTTCCCCCCCTCGCTCGCCGCCGACCGTCGCGCCCTCGCGCCCCCCCCCCCCCGAAGAAAGACAGCTCCGCGGCCAGGACCGTGGAGCGCGAGCGGCGCGGAGCGCGGTGGACCCCGCGACGAGCCCGCGGGCGAGGCGCTTCTTCTTCTTCTTCTTCGTCTTCTCCTTCCTCTTCTTCTTCTGGAGGTCGGTCGGGCTCTGCTCCTCCGACGGGGCGGCGCTCCTCAGCCCGGCGAGCTGTGCTCCCCGCGCTTCCTGGCGGGCGGGCAACGCCATGGGCCACGGCGCGCTGGGGCCCCGAGAGGGAGGCACCCGCGCGGCCCAGAGCTGGCGCAGGAGCGGCCCGAGGCGCGCACAAAGTTCTGTTGCATCCTCGGGGGACCTTTTCTGTCCCGTCGAAGCCATATCCGCGTCGAATCCGTGTCGAATCCACGTCGGACTCGTCAGATCTGCGTCGAATCCGTGCTGCGTCCGCGTCGAATCCACGCCAAATATCCGCGTCGAGTCCGCATCGAGCCCGAGTCGGGCACAAGAAAAGAAACCGATTTTGGGGACAGGCGAGGTCAGATGCAACGTAAACAAAGGGGGGGAGGTGTGAGTGTGGAAGGCTTCTTTCGGCTGGACGTAACGAGTGACCCTGGGCAAGAGTGACCTCTGGTGCGCAGCTGTTGGGGGGCGCGAGGGGGCTAAGCCCAAGGTCGGGAGCGGCCAAGAGGGGGTGTCCAAAAGGGGGGGGTGCAGATCATGACCGGCGGCACGTGCGCGGCCCGGCGGGGGGGCCTGGGACGCAATGAAATAAGAAGAGGCGCCATGAAATCTGCGGAGACATCATGGCCCGCGCCATATCCACCCCCCCTAGTCATCACCCCCCTCTTTTCCGCCCCCGACAAGGGCGCGGGCCGCTTACATCGCATCGCGCTCGGCGATCGGGGGGAGCCCGGTGAGCCCGCACCAAAGGTCGCTCTGGCGAAGGGTCACTCCTACGTGTGGTCGCTTCTCAGAAGCAGGGCTGCTGCTTAGAAGGCGCCGGCCTTCCATGTCAAGACAAGGCCCGCGCCTCCTAAGAAGCAGGGGTGCTTCTAAGAAGCCCTCCCCCCTCCCCCGTATACCCCCCTCTGCGCGTGGTTGACACTGAGCACCCCTCGGGCACCGCGGGACCCTCGGGCGGCTCCCGCGTGCATGCCTGGGCGGCCGGGGCCCACCTGCGAGGTCGTCCGTGGGCCAGGCATTGCCCAGGCGCTGCCTCACCACGATCAGGCCCCGCGAGAACTCCACGCTGTCCACCCAGGCCTCCAGGGGGCTCGCGCGAAGGGACTGGATCCACGAAGTGGCCATCCACCGATCGGTGACAGCGTCGTAGCGGAAATTCAGGGAGTCCCTCGCCAGGCGAAAGAAGTACGAGAACTCACCCGACTCGTCCAGCGACCCCCTGGAACCCAAGGAGTACGTCCCCACGTCCTCAACCGCGTACACGCCGCCAGGACGCAGCGCTGCGAGAAAGAGCCACTGGAACGTAGCAATCATGTCGGAGGGGGTGTGGGAGGCGTCGTCCCTGATAAAATCGAATGGCCCGTGCAAGCGAAGGGCTTTGGCCGTGGCCATTCGCCGTGCTCTGTCGCCCATGCTCCAGTTCGCGGTCAGCAGGGCGCCGCCCGCAGGGTCAGAAGCGTTGGCCTCGATGATGGCGGAGAGCCTCGAGAGGTCGAAGCCTCGCTGCACGAGGTATGGGCGATTGCCCCCGAAGAGCAGGAAGCTGACATCCATGGCCACGATGCGGCTGTCGGGGTGCTCGAAGTACTCCGACCACATGGCCACGGCGGAGCCGTCGCAGACGCCGACCTCCAGGACCCGCACGGGAGCAAACCGCGAGGGCCCGGGCGGAGAGCTGGACGCCTCGACGCGGTGGTCGAAGAGGCGGGCGTACACCCGGGAGAAGAAGTTGCCCTCCTCCCCGGTGTCGCCGCCCGCGCAGCCGAAGCCCTTCTGCCACGCGCGCATCGTGGGCGAGGCCCGGTACCTCGAGGGCGCGCCCGCGGCAAGGGCCGGAGGGGGCCCCAGGAGGCCCTGGCCCTCCCGCGGGGTCGAAAACGCCTCGGGCGTGAGGCCTCCTGGCTAGGGGCCAGGATGCGGGCAGAGGCCCCAGGCCAAGTTCGCACCCTGGCAGACGTTGAGTGGCGGCGCGCAGAGGGGGGTACTGGGGGAGGGGGGACGGCTTCTTAGGAGGAGGCTGCTTCTCAGAAGGCGCGGGCCTTGCATCTACAGACGAGGCCCGCGCCTTCCAAGAAGCAGGAGTGCTTCTCAGAAGCCCTTCCCCCTCCCCCTGCCCCCCTCTGCGCGTGGCCGAGTTGCGAGCCCTGCTGTCCCCGTGTCCCCGCCCTGCCCTCCCTCCCTCGCCCCCGCAGAACTGCCGCCGCGCAAAAACCAACGCGCGGGCCCCTGCCCCCGCCCTGCTATGGTGGCTCCCTGGGCGCTGGCGCCGCGCACAACAGAGGAAGGAACAGCACGCCATTAGCATCAGCTTTTGGCGCTCCGCGCGGATTTCTCGGATCTGCGCTGGACCCCCTCCCCTGGCGCGCGGAGCGCGCCAGGGGCGGCGCCGCCGGAGGCGTCGCCCGGGGGGGGGGGGGGCAAGCTCGGATCCGAGAAACCCGCGCGGAGCGCCAACAGTTTCTGCTTGTGGCGTGTTATCTTCTTCCAGAAGGTACCCATGCGTCTGCCCCCCCAGACCTCTCCTGGGGCGCGCTCTGACCAGGATGTCGAGGCGAAGCCAGCGGTGGCGACGAGGGCCTCCCAGGAGGCCCGACAAAAGAACTGAGAAAACGGCCGCAAGGGTAGGGGTAATGGGCTGCCTTGTCCTCCTCGGAGCCCCGGGCGCTGGCGCCGCCCACCAGCCTGGGCCCCTGCCCCCGCCGCGAGGACCCGCTCCCCAGGCGCTCCCCAGGCGCTCCCCAGGCGCTCCCAGGCGCTCCCAGGCGCTCCCCACGCGCTCCCCACGCGCTCCCACGCGCTCCCAGGCGCTCCCCAGGCGCTCCCAGGCGCGCTCCCCCTGGGGGCGCCTGGTGGCGAGCTCGTCCAGCCGCGAGAGCGAGCCCAGCTGAGGCTTCGGCTCCCTTCGCCAGCCCGCCCCGCCGCCGGCCGCCCCCGCGGCCCGCCGGCCGAGGCGCTCCGCGTTGCGCGCGGCCTCCGCCTCGGAGAAGGGGAACCCCGAGCTGACCAGGCGCTCCAGCTCCCTCCTTCGAGCGGGGGATCGACTACAGAATTGTTTGCTGCCCCAAACCCAATTTTCTCGTCGATTCGACTGGCTACCTACCAGACCACCCCAACCTAACCCGCAGACCCGAATTTCGGTTCGGGGTGGGTGCGGACTCCGTATGTGTGTTTTCAGTGTTCCCGGACCCCCCCACTGGAAATGAAGGGCGAATTGAAGCCTTCGGGCTGGGTTGGGGTGGCTTGGCGGGTGGTGATCTGCAGGACAGCATCCCGAATCCCAAGTGGATTTGCGAAAATTCTACGCACTCGTCGTAGCTCCGGGCTCCGGGGGGGGCAATCAATTCTGGGGCGGTCGGCGCGCCCCCGCGGGCACACCGCGCGCTTCGCGGCGCCGAGCGCGCGCGGCCGGGGGCGCGAACGGCGCGGCCCGCGCGGCTCCGCGGCCCCGGCTCCTGGGCCATCCAAGGGCCCTTCCGTGGAAGGCCCTGTGGCCACCTCGGGTTCGAACTGCCTCGCCTCTTCCCCCCATCCACCCTCCTCCTCCTCCTCCTCCTCCTCCTCTTCCTCCGCCTCCTCCTCCTCCTCGATCCCCTGCTCGACGTCCTGCACCAAGGCGGCCGCCGCCGCGCCAGCCGCGCCGCCCCGGCCGCCGCGGCGCCCGCGTGCTGCGCGGCGGCGGCGGCGTCGCCCCGCAGGCCGCGGCCGTGGGCGCACACCGCGCGCCCGGCGAGCTCCACGGAGGGGTGGCCACAATGCGAGCTCCTCCTCCTCCTCCTCCTCGTTCCTCCCTCCTCCTCCCTCCTGCTGCTGCTGCTGCCTCCTCCTCCTCCTCCTCCTGCTCCTCCTCCTCCTCCTCCTCCTCCTCCTCCTCCTCCTCCTCCTCCTCCTCCTCCTCCTCCTCCTCCTCCTCGCTTCTTCTCCTGCTGCTGCTGCTGCTGCTGCTGCTGCTCCTCCTCCTCCTCCTCCTCCTCCTCCTCCTCCTCCTCCTCTTCCTCCTCCCCCCCCAAAAAGAGAAGCCCGACTCGCCCGACAGGCGAGCCCGGCAGCTCCCCTCGAAATCCGGCGCTCTGGGCCATGAGCCCTGGGCTCTTTCCTCACCTCGTGTTATGTGACTCCCATCGTACTTAAGGACCACATCCCAGAAATTCGAGCGCCCAGACAAGTATCGAAACAGTGTCGAACGAGTATTAACCCCCAGGGCCCGACACGTGCATGAACACCTCAAGTTTCGGTACTGTCTTGGTGCTCGAAATTCTTTCTGGCAGTCAAGGCTAAAGTAGGTTGGAACGTCATAAGCCTCGTGATTCCGCTCGTCGCTACTTCACCCTGTGCATGCCTGCTGCTTCTACTTCACCTTTTCACGCGTGCCTTGTCCTAAGCACAAAGCCCAAGAGGCATCCACCACATGTGCTGGCCGAGGACACAATGGGGTGGGAGGGAGAGGAGGAGGACAAAGGGTAACAACTCGACAACTCCCCTCGAAATCAAACGCAAGTTGTTCATGGTGGTCGACGCGCGAAGCGCGGCCCACGGGGTCAGATCTCGGTGTCTGCAGTCGCCCAATCTCGGCGCGAACAATTAGATCTTGAGGTCCTGGGGCGCCGCCACGTCGCAGGAAAAACTTGCGTTTGATTCCGAGGGGGGATGTACCCCCGCCCCTCGCGCTTTCGAGGAGAGTTGGGGGTCCCCTCCGCTCGGGAGCTCCGGAACGAAGTGACCCCCCCTCAGAAAACGTGGGGTGTGGGCGTAGGGTGCACTGCTTAGCAATACAAGGACCTTGATGCAAAGACGGGGGCCTCAGTGAGGTCACGTCTTCACGTTGTCATTCAGGTTGGGGCTTAGTTTGCAGTAGGAGCTCGACCGCAAGAAACCTTCCACAGGAAACCCCACCCTGAGACCCCAGGACGTCCACTGATGTTTGGCGTGGGAGCGCCCTTCTTTAGCAAAAAACCTAATAGAAAAAACAAGCCCGGAGCACCCTGGGGGCAAGCAGGGTGCTTCTTGGCATGGGTTTCCACCCCAGACGTGCGACACCCTGACTTGTTCAATACGCAATCCCTGGAAGTCCCGACCCCTTCCCCGGCACCTGCTTTTCATCCTGAGCCGTGTTCTGACGGCCCCGAGGCCCGGCGAGGGGCCCCCGAGGCCGAAATTGGCAAAAAAAAAAACACCCCCGTCCTGATTTGTTCTACGACATGATTTTGCATAACGTCGACCCCTTCCCCAAAACCGAATTTTCTATCCTGAGTCGCTTTTTGACGGCCCCGAATCCCGGTAAGGGCCCCCAAAGACCCAAAGTAGCAAAAAACCTCTCGTCGTATTTTTGTTCACGACTCGAAAGTGTCTGGGGAGGGCTCGCGCGTGGCCACCGAACGGCCGGGCACTGGGCGCCCTCCTCGGCGATCAAGCGCTCCAGGCTGCCGCAGAGCGCGGCGGCCTCGGGCGCCGCGGGCATCCGCCCGGGGCCCGCCGCGGCCACGGCGCCCAGCACGGCCCGCAGCACGCCCTCGGCCCCGGGGCCGCAGCGGCAGCCCTCCTCTGCTGGGCAAATTTCCCACCACAGCAACGAGATGTAGGACGGAGTAGACCC
This sequence comes from Prorocentrum cordatum, assembly GCA_963575745.1. Taxonomy (NCBI): domain Eukaryota; class Dinophyceae; order Prorocentrales; family Prorocentraceae; genus Prorocentrum; species Prorocentrum cordatum. Next base: position 396,652 of record CAUYUJ010014479.1, read on the forward strand.
CCTCCTCCTCCTCCTCCCCCTCCTCCTCCTCCTCCTCCTCCTCCTCCTCCTGCTCCTCATCCTCCTGCTCCTCCTCCTCCTCCTCCTCCCCTCCTCCTCCTCCTCCTCCTCCTCCTCCTCCTCCTCCTCCTCCTCCTCCTCCTCCCTCCCCTACCTATGGTAGTGGTGGTGGGAAATGGGCCCATCACTCCTCGTCACGGGGGCGCCACTGGCGCGACGTGCCGCAGCAGAACTCCTCGGTGTAGACGCCGCCGTCGAAGCAGGCCGGCGGGGGGTCGTCCCCGCAGCAGCGCGGGCGCCAGGAGGAGAAGTTGCCGCCCCAGCAGCCCTCGCGCGCCCGACCTGCGAGGAGGGCCACCTCGTCCGCGCGGCCCCGCGCACCGCTCCAGCAGCTGGCCAGCAGAGCCCATGCGGGAGTGGCGCGGCGACGGGCCTTGGCACCGCAGCAGCGGCCTGGCATGCTGCGGCGGCATGCGCGCTCTTCGCGCCCGATCGCACCTCGGGCCCGGCAGCCACGGAGTCGGCTGTCCTTGCCCACGTCGGGGAGCCTCGAGCCGCGCGTCCGGCTGCACCTCGAACCGGGGCGAGAGTCGGGTCTTGACACACAAGGCCACCCGACCCGAATGCGGCCTGCCGCGTCCGGGCCTCCCGCCAGGAGTGCATCTCTGCGGGTGGAGCAAGCGGTCCGCCCCTTGCCGAGCCGCTGCAGCGGGTCTCCGGGGCCCAGAGAATGGCGGTCGGGTGTCCTTCCTGGGGCCCCGCCTGGCGAGGGCTGGGCGTCGGGAAGGCGTCATGGATGGCGCTGGAGTCAGACCGCCGAGACACGTGGCCTGGGCAGGGTGGCGTGGGAAACCAGGTGGTATATGCGTGTGTGTGTGTGTGTGTGTGTGTGTGTGTGTGTGTGTGTGTGTGTGTGTGTGTGTGTGTGTGTGTGTGTGTGTGTGTGTGTGTGTGTGTGTGTGTGTGTGTGTGTGTGTGTGTGTGTGTGTGTGTGCGTGCGTGTGTGTGTGTGTGTGCGTGTTCGGCAGCGTAGGCCCAACCAGTAATGAATTGCTGCACTCTCGGTGTGCGAGCCGTGGGGTGCAAGCTTCGTGGTGCAAGCTAGGTGGTGAAAGCTTGGTGGTACAAGCTGTGTTTTTTTCTCGAGCTACGCTGAGTACGTGAACCTCGGGTCTAGGGCAAACCAGCCCAAAACGAGACACCAAGGTCCGATGCCAATGTCTGAGACCGCGGTGTCTTTTGAAACGCGTACCACCAAAGCGGTGCGCAGAAGGACGGGAGGGATAAAGAGGGACAGAGAGGGGAGAGAGAGGGAGAGAGAGAGAGAGAGAGAAATCGCCATGCCGCGCCACGGTGCAACCCACTGCAGAGCCCGATCACGCACCGCTGACTGAAGCCAGCGCTGTACCTACAGGCTGGCATCTGCCTTGGAGCCAGAGAACCCGTCCGAGCCCGAGAGCCCACTTCCCTCACCAAACTGGAGGAGGCTCTGAGTCTTCCTGCAGCTTGGGCTCTTCGTTGCGGCCTCGGTGTGATCGTCTTCCCCCAGCAGCCCACCGACAGCATATCCAGCATTCCTGAGGTTCTTGGCATGGAAATTCAGGTAGGGGCCAACCTTCGCGCGGCTGTGGACAACCTTGAGGCCCACATTCTGGAAGTGCCACCAGCCGTTCTTCGAGGGATCGCTGTCGTCTCCAGCTAAGAACTGCACGCACCCCTCGCGGTCAGTGCCTCGCCCACCCGCAACCCACGCCCCGGTGAAATTCACCGCGGTGAAATACATGTCCTCGCACTTGGCGCCAAGGTGCGTCGCCTTGGCGTCGACGCGGAGCAGAGTCTTCTCGGCGAACTGTGGGATGCGCAAGAGGACGTGCACGCCTGGCTGCATCAAGTCGAAGCGCTGGCCATACATGTTGGTCATGTGCGGGTCGTCCTCGCCCGTCGAATCGCACTCGCACTCCGGATAATAGCTGGTGTAGGACGGGGCCAACACGGGAGGCCAAGCCGACACCGTCTGCGTCGGTACCCCTGCCGAATACGCGCAATCCTCGAACAAAGAACGCGCGGGGGGAGAATCGTCGTGGCACGTGCACTTCACGCGGCACTCGTTCACCAGAGGGCACCACTCGCAGCCAGGAGATACCGTTCCCGCGCTTGCACAAGTTGCAGGGCCATTCCCCGGGCAGTCGTTGAAGATCTGGACATCTGGGCAGACTGTGCACTGCTCGCGGGCGCGCCCCTGTCGAGGACGACGATCTGCATGCGAGGCGTGTCCAGCAGATGCATTGGCAGCGAGAGCGACCTGGAAGAGCTGAGTCTCCAGCGTGGCACACTCCTTAGCAATCGCATCCACTGGGAGGAACGCCAGGAGGCTGGCGATCACAGCGCCGTGCATCGATAGGTTGTCACGTGGTTCGGTCCAATGTTGACAATGTATGGAGTGGGCTGAAAGTATCCCGCACGTATCCCGGATGCAGAAGCCCGAGCCCAATGAGCTTGAGCCAAAACGACTGCGGATGTGGTACAAGGTGGTGCTCGCTATGAGGTGCAAGCTACGTGGTGCGAGTTATGTGGTGCAACACCTGTGTTGCAAGATGTGTAGTGCAAGCATGATGGTGAAAGCTATGTGGTGTAAGCAATGTAATGTGAGCTGAGAGTTGCAGGATGCGTAGTAAAACAAATGTTGAAACACTTGGAACCGCCAACTCCAATGTTCGAACAAGCATCCCACCCCCCCACCCACCCACCCAACCGTCGCAACGTCCTGAAAACAGTTAAATGGCGCAATGATGCAAGGAACCCTACCATACGATCTATGATTCGGGCGGGCAAATGACGATGGTGGCGTCGACACCGGTGACGACGATGATGATGGTGGCGATGCTGACGAGGGCGACGACAACGACGATGACGATGGCGACGAAGGTGATGATAGCGACGACGATGGCAATTACGATGATGGTGAGGATGACGGAATGTAATGATGACGCTGGAAATCCGCCGATCCGGCGTGCGAGTCTAAGAAAGCTGCAGCCTGAGCTTCAGCTCTGCTGGGTGGGGGGGCGGGGGGGCTCTGCCGGGGTAGGGGGGGGGGGGTTCATCGGGTCGGGTCCACCCTTTCTTCCGCCCCCCCCCGGGAATCCCCAACCCGCCCCAAGACGGGCCAAGAGGGGCCCAGGAGGCCACCCAGACGGTCCAGGAGGCGCCCGAAACGGCCCAAGAGCGCTCCTGGACGCCCAAGATGGCCTGAAGACGGCCCAAGAGGCCTCCAAGACGCCTCGAGGAGATCCCAAGAGGACCCCCAAGAGGGCCCCAAGAGGGCCCCACGAGGGTACAATAATCAAGTTGCTAAGCGGTTTTGAAGCATTCTAACATGATCGCCTTTTCCGTCTTAGAAGCGCCGAAGACGGTCCAAGAGGCCCCCAAGATCGCCCCAAGACAGCCCAAGAGGCCCCCAAGAGGAGCCAAGACGGTCCAAGAGGGCCCCAATATAGCCCTGGAGGCCCCCCAAGTCGACCCCGAGAGGCCCCCAAGATGGCCTCAAGAGGGTGAACCCGAACGGACCCTTCTAGTCCTCCACCCCAAGATGACCCCAAGAGCCCCCAAGATGCCCCCGAGGCGCCCCCAAGGGGCCCCCAGAGGCCCCCAAGAGGTCCCCAAGAGGCCCCCCAAGAGGACCCCGAGAGGCCCCCAAGAGGTCCCAAAGGCCCCCAAGAAGCCCCAAGAACCAACAGGCCCCAAGAGGCGCTCACTCGCGTGCTGCCAGGCCAGAGGTGCACGGCCTGACTTGGTATTGCTCGGAAGCGAAAGCGATGAACGAAGAACCTTCCACCCGTCGCCGTCACCAGTCGTCGGTCGTCGGCCGTCGGCAGCCGTTCGCCGTCCGTCGTCGTCGTCGTCGTCGTCGTCGTCGTCGTCGTCGTCGTCGTCGTCGTCGTCGTCGTCGTCGTCGTCGTCGGTTCGTCGTCATTAACTCCTTCGTCGGTCGTCGTAATTATCCCGCTCGTCGACCGTTGGTCGTCCGTTGTCGTCGTCATCGTCCATTTCAACAACAATAGCATCAGGAGCGCCGCGGATCGGCGGCACTGGCCGGAGGCCACTGCAATAATGACGACAAGGGTGCTGAGGAAGGCGAGGATGAGCGCGGACAGAAACCCTGACACCGGTTTATCAAACAACAAACTGTTTCCATGTATGTTGAAACCTACGCTGTGACGCGCGCGTGCGATCCGGAAAACCAACTTGGCGGGTGCGCGATGAAGGTGTACTGGTTTCGGCATGCGCACTCGGGTGTGGCCTCCGTGACGTCCTTGGACGGAATGCTGAAGCACATCGTGTGACTCATGCCATCTTGGCTCTTTCGCTGGTGCGGATTGCCTCTGCCTCGCCGCCGACGGCAACAGTTGTCTCATGCTGCCAGCGGGTCGGGGCACCGAAACCAGTCCCTCTGTATCTGCGGGGGCTAGCTGTCGACAGCGTGTTGTGAACATTATTTGTGAACCTCTGGTGATGGGCAGAAATTTGGCGTGTGCGCGCGTGGCCCGCAGGGTACTGTGACAGAGACAGCAGAGAGGCAGAGACAGAGAGTCCACGCGAGGAGGCGAGGCGGCGATGGTAGTACTATTTCAAATAAACTATGACCCACCGTGCAAAACACCGAGGAGCAATCACCTGACAGGGTGAACCGTTGAATGCGGCCGCCAGGGAAGGGAGTGTAGCCTGTTCTGCTTATTTAGACAAGGGGCTACGCGCGGTGCGAAAGATATCACGTGCGAGTTATGTGGTCCAGGTGTTGTGATGTAAGCAATGCGGTGGATGCAACATGTAAGCTTCGTGGTGCTATGGGTGCAAGCTATGTAGGCCAAGCTCTATGGTCTAGGCGCGGTGGTGTAAGCTATGCGGTTTGAGTCGTGATAGTAGGTGTCACAAGAGTAGTAGCAGGAGACGTCGCAGTATTAGTACGAGTAACAAAATTCGAGACATCAATCGCAATATACTCGTAGTAGTGGTCGTAGTAGTAGTAGTCGTAGTACTAATGGTGGTAGTAGTAGTCGTAGTACTAGTACCTCAACTACTTCTACTAGCAGTAGTCGTGGTAGTAGTAGTAGTAGTAGTAGTAGTAGTAGTAGTCGTCGTAGCAGTGGTGGTGATAGTAGTAGGCATAATAATCGCATCCGTCGTAGTAGTCGTCGTGGTAGTAGTGGTCGTAGTATCACTAGTCGTAGTAGTAGTAGTAGTAGTGTAGTAGTAG
>CAUYUJ010014480.1:0-65000 GCA_963575745.1 Prorocentrum cordatum
GACGACGACCGACGACGACCGACGACGACGACGACGACGACGACGACGACGACGACGACGACGACGACGACGACGACGACGACGACGACGACGACGACGACGACGACGACGACGACGACGACGACGACGACGACGACGACGACGACGACGACGACGACGACGACGACGACGACGACGACGACGACGACGACGACTACTACTACTACTACTACTACTGCTACTACTACTATTACTACCACTCCTCCTCCTCCTTCTTCGCCGCCTCCTCCTCCTCCTCCACATGCTCCTTTTCCTCCTCCTCCTCCTCCTCCTCCTCCTCCTCCTTTTCATCCTCTTCTTCCTCCTTCTCTCCCCTCCTATCCTCCTGTTCTCCCTTCCTCTGGCTCCTCCTCTTCCTCCTCCTCGTCCTGCTCATCCTCCTCTCCATCCTGCTGCTCCTGCTCCTGCTCAGGCCTCCCACCCCCGTCGTGTCCCTCTTACCTCCTCTCTCCTGCTTCCCTTCCCGCCGCCCGCCTCAATCCATTTCTCTTCCTCCTGCAGAACTCCTCCCTGTCGCACCCCGAGGCCAGTCGGAAGGGCGGGCCGGGCGGCTCGCCTGAGATTTCCTCACCATTTATGATGCTGAAGCCTGCGAATTGGCAACAGTTTCACACATGGAGGGCGGGTCGCTTCCAAGATGTGGCTCTCGCCTGAGGGCCGCGCACACTCGTCTTAAACATTTGCAAAAGATTGACGGATTGAGGGCGGGTCGCTTTCAAAATGTGGCTCTCGCCCCAGCGGCGCGAACATTCGAACACAGCGTTGCAAGGGCTTCACGGACTGAGGGCGGATCGCTTTCAACATGTGGCTCTCGCCTTAGCGCCGCGCACGCTCGCACACAACATTGCAAGGGCTTCACGGGCTGAGGGCGGGTGGTTTTCAACATGTGGCTCTCGCCTTAGCGCCGTGCGCATTCGTCTTATAACATGCGAAAGCTTCACGGGCTGAGGGCGGGTGGTTTTCCATTAGCGACGCGCGCATTCGTTTTCAACAAATGCAGTGTACTCACGGACTGGAGGGCGGGTGGTTTTCAAAATGTGGCTCTCGCCTTAACGCGGCGAGTACTCGTCTAAACAATTGCAAGAGCTTTCCGGATTAAGGGCGGCTCCGCTTTCAAAATGAGGCTCTTGCCTTGGCGCCGCCCACACTCGTCTTAAACATCTGCAACCATTTCAAGGATTCCCATGGTTAAAGTATCAGAAATGATGTGCTGGAGCGGTTCAGGATTGTCAGGCCGCAACAATTACGTCGATTCGCTGTGCTGACATCCCAGGGATTGAGTTTTGGCACGCTTCAGGAACTTCAATCGGTTGTCTCCCAACGGGGCACTTCCCTCAATGGAAATGAATCCTGGCATGGGCCTGTGAAAAAGGGAAGCTTCGAGGGAGGGCTTCTTCCAACATCGTTGATGAGTCTTGGGTTTTCACTGGTCCCTCCTTCTCTCCTCCTCCTCCTCCTCCTCCCTCCACCCTCCTCCCTCCTCCTCCTCCTCCTCCTCCTCCTCCTCCTCCTCCTCCTCCTCCTCATCGTCCTCCTTCTCCTCTTCCTCCCCCTCCTCCGCATCTTCCACCACCTCCGCCCTCCTCCTTCTCCTCTTCCTCCGCCTCCCTACTCTCTCCTCCCTCCTCCCTCCTCCATCCTCCTCTTCCTCCTCCGCCCTCCTCCCTCCTCCTCCTCTTCGTCCTCCTCCTCCTCCTCGTCTTCCTCCTCCTCCTCCTTCTCCTCCTCAGACGTAGCCTCGGAAGGAGTTCGTCCACCCTAGCCCTCACAGGGCTCAGCCTGCTGCAGGAACTGCGAACGCGCAGCTCGTGCGCATTGATGTAAAGCTTCCTCGTCGATGTCATTGACTCGACGGACCGAATTGTACAAATAAAGCATTATAATGAGTCTCCCGAGCGCTCTCAGCCTCTGTGGCTCCGACATTTCTCGAGCGAGACCGAGGCGGCGATCGAGAAACACTTCGACGGGCTCCTGGGGCCACCACACTGAGAGCACAGCCCCCCACAGGTACGGGCACGCCATATAATGAGCTTGCGCGTCTAGGGCGTCCATGCAATCGAATTTGCAGCGGCAGTCGGTCTGTGTCATCCTCCGCTCAGTCGCCCACCCACCCACCAGAGTTTTGATGACCGAACTTTGCCACGCAGGGGGAAAGCTGGCCAGGCAGTCACGAAGCGCAGGCCAACTCGCCCCCGCACGAGCCCGACGGGAAGGGGCCCGAGACGCCCATTTGGCCAGGCGCCTCCAGATGATCGGGGCGAAGTCTTCTACAAAAAGAGAGCTGGCCAAGGATCTGGCGAGGGTGCGCTGCACAGGGGCGCGTGGGTCCGCCCGCTGCGCCTCGTCGAGAGCTTCGAGGGCCGCCGCGATCGCCGACCTCAGAGAGGCCACCCCAGGAAAGCCACGATCCGCTCTCGCCAGCTCCTGAACACGCGGCAGGGACTGCCAATGGGGAGGCGACCAGACGTCTGCCAACCACATCGTCACCGGGAGGGCCGTCTCCGCTGCCTTCTGAAGTTCGGACCATAGCGGCCTCCAATTCGTGACCGTGCACCTGGCAGTCCGTATCATCGCAGCCACCGACTGGGCTTGCATGGACAGAGGCCTCAACTTCGACCAGTGACGCAATGCAAGTAATTGGTCCAACGGCGTCGAACACGGCGGGAGATGCAATATCTCACGCAATGCCCAGGACTCCCATTTTGCTATGGCTCTGGGTAGCGGGCACAACTGCGCCAGGTAACCGAATTTTGAAACAGCTCGCGAATTGTACATGTACAGCGCCATCGAAGGAGGGGCGCTGGTCTCAGCGATGCTCCTCACCACCCCCACCCACTCCCGAAACGCCCTCGCCCACGCATGTTTCGCCGCAGCTGGACCAGACCATGCGCCTAACTATTCAGCAGCATCCGCGATCGGGAACGATCGCCACCGCGGAACTAGCTTGGCCAGTCGCTCCTGGACTTTCACTTGGAGAGAGGGGGAGAAGGCCTCAGAGACGGGAACACGGCGACATTTGGGGATCTTGACAGCGAGGCCAGCTAGGAAATCCGCGGCGTTAAAAAACACCTGGGAACCTGGAAAGGGTCTGCAATTCAGCAACCGTCACACCGATGTCATCCGCGCATGCTCCAATTTCACATCCTGGATGCGTGCGAAGCCTGGAACGCATGTCTCTCAGGAAGGGATCCATCGCAAGGGCCCGCAGGGTGTTAGAGGCGGGGCCCCCTTGCATCACACCAGACACAATCGCGCAGCATTCCCACAACTGACCTAGGACAGCCGTACGAGACATCGCAAAGGCATATGTGGCTTGGGCAAACTGAAGCAGCCCTGTCGGGTAGCCACAACGCTCGAGCACAGCCCAGAGGAACGGGTGGAGGAGGGAGGGGAAGGCACTACCGAAGTCGAGGAAGAGGAGACAGGGGAGACGTGAACAGGCGCCTGGGTGCATGCTGGTTATGCGTGCCGATGTGTCGAGCAATGAAATATTATCTAAACAGTTTCTCTCCACTAGAAAACCGCGTTGGTCAGGGTGCGCCTGCTTCGCAACTTGTCTCTTCACCCTTTCGTTGCACGCCGAAGCTAAAATCTTCGCATCTGCATTCTTCAGCGCCAAGGGTCTCGTGTTCTGTGGCTCGCGCAGCACGAAGGACGCGCCCTGCCCCCGCCTACCTTTGGGGGGCAAACATCAGGAGGAGGTCGTTCGAAGAGGTGGGAGGGGGATGCCCACTCAAGAGCTCAATCAGGAGCCCATACAAAACTTCCTGCGACATCGGGCTTTGCTGCCGCGCAGCATAGGGGGGCCCACCTGGCCCAGGGGGCGTCGGTTTGGCCCGTTTGATAGCATTGGCAATCGAAAAGACAATGGGCGGGGCCACACCCGAAAAATCAAATCGCTGCACGCGCTTGTCTAAATAGGTCTTGAGATGGCCACGCGACACAGGACGGGGCGCAAAGACGGGCCCCAGTGGCTCCGAAGAGACTTAACCATGGCCGAGGAGGAGGAAACCACCGAACCGTCAGGAGCGAGGAGGCCCTGGAGAGGAAGCGTCTTGCCCTTCGGAGCCCAAAGTTCCCCCCTGCGCCTCTCCGCCCGTGCAAAAGCACGTAGGCGCTTCGTCTCAGACCAGCTGGGTGAGTCTTTCGCCTGGGTCTCCGACCTGCGAGCTCTATCCTCAGATATCTCCTGCTGGAGCGCCTCATATGTCCTACAGAAGTCCATCGGCCAAATGAGAGACACGACCTGCTCCGATGATATTGACAGCATCCCCGATGGGAGGGGGCCAGACGCAAGAACCGTGCGAGCTAGCCTGCTGTCATTGAAATGAACTGCTCGTGCAATGGACCGAAAAAAAAACTAGCCTCGCCTCCAGCGGGGGCGTTCGCATGCTCACAAGCTTGTTCCGCGTCAAGCGGGCCGCCTCTCTCAGCAGCCTCTTGTATTCCGCCCACTTGGGGATCGCCTGCAGGGAGTGAATGAACGAGTTGCTCATCAGCAGATCTAGGAAGTACGTGAACTCTGGCTGCTTGCACATGAAGGCGGGGACAGGCTGATCCTCCTCTGGCTTCAAATCCCTGGGAGCGAAGCTTATCTGTGCTGGAGAATGATCCGATATTCCCTCAGCGAACGTCTCCTCTGGCGGGTAGGCCACCGTTGCAGCAATCGGCCATTGAATCAAAACCCAAGGCGGGGTACTTATGAATACCCTGTCCAGCTGTGTTAATCGTTGATCATCTTTGATAAAGTGCGCGGGCAGCTCTGGGTCTTGTTCAGTCATCCCAGAGAAGGCGGCCGCCCACGCACCTCCGAACTCTCTTTGACGGGGGGGATGCACCAAGCCTTTGCCAATCTCAGGAACATGAAGATGCATCGCCGCCGTCTCCGCGTAGTTGAAGTCACCCAATGCAAGCGCGGTAGTCCTGCACGGACTCTGGGCAGCTACAGCCGCCTCCGCAGAGATCCTGGAGGCAATCGCGTCCACCTGCGCCCTGGTCAGCCCGAAGCTGTGGATGTTATACACAGTAGTCATGATGTCAGGTCGGTGCTCATTCGCTCTCGCTTTGATCCTGATACGGTGGGCCCTGCCCTGGGCCAGGATCTCGTGTTTCAATCCCCCAACTCTTATCGCCTCCTCCGCCTCCAGCTGGGACACCTGGGAAACATAATAGCTACACCTCCTGAATCATGCTGCGGAACCGATCCCAACACCGCTCCATTAATACGGTGAAGATAACATTGATGCTTGAGCTCTTCCACCGTGCCGTGAACTTCCTGCAAACAAATGATCGCCTGACGCCTGCGCATCATGGCCAGCTTCCTGAACTTCGTGCGTCGCACCTCTGGCTTGTGGTGCAGGAGAGCCCTTCCATTCCACGAGGTGATCTGAATCTGCGCTGCTGGGTATGCGCGATAGTTCTCGTGCCACGTGTGCAACGTACTGCTAAGTACTCCACTTGCTTTCCTGCTCTGAATGGAAACGAGAATTGAAAACCGCCAACAGCGTCGTCTTGTCCACACCATATTGTTGGACCACATTGTAGTCCCACCGCAGAGAAGAAGGCTGCTCTTTTTGAAGTCATGTCTGGATCTGCACGCAGGGGACTCCATCCAGAAATACAATCCCTTTGGACCTGTCGAAGCGATGTCGTAAACCAGGATAGGCGTCACGAAGTAGCTGCGCCACAAATTTCGTCTGAATTTCTGTCCTGACTTGTTTCGCCGACTTATCACATCCCACGAATACTCTAGAAGTTCCATTCTCAATTGTCTTCGCCCCGAAGGATCTCCATTCACCATCTTTCCTGAGAGCCCTGCGCGCATGTGCTGCCCGTCTGGAGGCCGCGCCGACGTCACCCGCGAACTGGATGACGTACTGCGAGAAGGTGACGGGCCAATGACTTTCCACTTGTCCGACTCGATGTTGGCCTCCTCCAACCACGGTGTGATGGCGCGCTTGAGCTCCTCCAATGCGATGTTCGCCGTGGTGTTTGCACATAGTACTGTGGTGTCAGGATCTCGATCCCATTCAACCATTGAGTCCAAATCTTTGATAGGTACCGTACTCTCTGCCACGTATAGCGCATCTCTGATCTGCTTGAGCTGTTCTTTGAAGTCGCCCTGGGTCTGCTCCTGCACCTGCTGTCTAGCCCTGAGCTCCTCTAGCTCCGACCGCAGCTGGAAGTTCGTCTTTTCTTGCCTAGCAGCCACCGCCTTGACCAGGGACTCAGTGTGGGAGGAGACCGACGCAACGATGCCCCCCTTGATACCAGAGATCTGTTCTGCGATGGACTTCTGCATGGCGGACTTGAACTGAGCCAGCATTGCGGCGACGTCAGAGGGGTCTCCGTTGAAGTCGTCCAGGACCTCAACGTCCACCTGCTTGCCCGAGTCCCCTTGGCTGTCATCAGGCGGGAGCGGGGTGGACTGGGTGCCCTGCTGGGTGGAGGGCGCAGAGACGTCTCTACCAGGAGCAGATTGCTGCCTCCCTCCATCAGCAGCACCTTTGCCACGCCAGGGGTCGGCATCACCAGCCAGTGGGTCGCCACCATGAGGATCGGCAGAAGCGCGGCCCCGACCCGAGGCGCGCAGGAGGCGGGCAGCGGGCGACACCGCCCCCGCGGGGCGGGCAGGCGAACGCGAGGAGGACCGCTCGCCTCTGCCGCCATCGCCGCCAGGCATCGGGTGCGGGGCACGTGCAGGTGGAAAGCTGGGCCGAAAAGCCGATGGAAGTGAAGATGAAATGATCGGTGCTGCAACCAACAGCAGAAACGGGGTGGCCTGACACTCGAGGACAGGCGACGGACCGGTCAAAGCTAATCGTGATTCGGTATGTTAAGTTACCTTCACACGTTTAGCCTTGAGCCAAAATGGCTACGACCTCCTCCTTCTCCTCCTCCTCCCTCCCTCCTCCCTCCCTCTTGCCTCCTCCCTCCTCCTCCTCCTCCGCCTCCTCCTCCGCCTCCTCCTCCTCCGCCTCCTCCTCCTCCTATGTACGCAGTTTCCCTCTCACAATTGCGCAAAAGATACTGGAGTCTCAAAGAGAATGTCAGGTCCGCTATGACACGCGCTCGCGGATAGAAAGACACCAGCGCAATGGGAAGGGATGGGTGGGAGCGGTAGGATGTCATATGCCTCCTCCTCCTCCTCAGCCTCATTCGCCTCCCCCTCTCTTTTCTTTCCCCCTCATCCTCCTCCGCAACAGCAGCTGACTCCTCATCCGCCTCCTTCTGCTCCTAGTCCTGCTCCTAGTCCTGCTCCTCTTCCTCTTCCTCTCGCTCCTCGTCTCGTTCTCCTCTTCCTCCTCGTCCTCCTCCTCATCTTCATCCTTCCTCTTCCTTGTATAAATAATTCCTCCCTGCTGCACCATCAGACGTTTCGGTGCGTAGGGCGGGCTAGGCGTTTCGCCTGAGATTTCCTCATCATCTATGATCCTGAAGCTTGAAACTTGCAACGGCTTCACGGATAGAGGGCGGGCCGTTTGCAACATGTGGCCTTCGCCTCAGCGCCACGCGCATTCATGCTGAAACTTTGCAACAGTTTCACCGATGGAGAGCAGGCCGTGTTCAATGTGTGGCCCTCGCCATAGCGCCGCGCACATTCGTCGTACAAGTTTGAAACAGCTTCACGGATGAAAGTCGGGTGGTTTTCAAAATGTGGCTCACGCATAAGCGCCGTGCACCTTCGTTTTAAACGTTTGCGACATATTCGCGGATGAGGGGTGGCTCTTTTTCCAAATTTGGCTCTCGCCTGTGCACTTCGCTCATTCGTTTTGAAAGTTTGCAACAGTTTCAGGGGCTCGCATGGTCGAAGTCCCAGGAGTGGTGTTCTGGCAGGGTTTCGGATTGTCAGAACGCAACATTCATGTTCATTCGCGGCGCTTGAACTCCCAGGAATGGAGATCTGGCACGGTGTAGGAGTGTCAGGACGCAGCAGTCACGTTGAAAACTCTATAGCGTTTGTTTTTTTCCATGGGGCATTTCCCGCAATGAGTATCGATTTCTGTAGGGCCCTATGAAGAGAGAGCTTGGCGGATTTATTGCAACATCGCTGATGCGTCTTAGGTTTACACTGGTCCTCCTCCTCCTCCCTCCCTCCCTCCGTCCGTCCGTCCCTCCCTCCCCCCCCTCAAACATCGAGAGCCCTCCCCCCCCCGTGGGGCGATGGACCCCTGCAGGGCGTGCACCGTGCCCACTGCTGTGGACCGCGCGTCCTGGGCTGCCGAGCTGCGGAGGCGGGCGCTGCGCTGGGGCCGACGAGAGGTCGAGGAGGGATCTAAGAGGCTCCAGTGGTCCGAGATTCGAGGCTTACAAAAGTTTCCGTTGGTTCTCGACGGTTCTCCAGCAGCCTCGGGATGCCTTCCAGCGGCTGCGCCTCGCCGAGAGCGTTCCAAAGATGCCCGACTGTCCTGAACGGCCGCTGGAGCGCCAAGCTGTGGCCCGACAACCAAAGTGGGGATCTAGGTCCGAGTATGTTCCAAGAAGTTCGAGGAGGTTCGGGGAGCTTCGGGGAGGTCTGGCAAGGTCTGGGGAGCTTCGGGCAGGTTCGCGCAGGTTCGTGCAGGCTCAAGGAGGTCCGAAATTCTTGGAGAGGCTCGACGTCCGCGGAGCCTCGAGGGTCGAAGAGGCTCCCGGGCCCCCAAAACTTCGAGCATCGCGCCCCGCGAGGCGCGACGCGCGGTCAGCGCCGCGCCCTCCCACCGCCGCCCCTGGAGAAGGACCGCCTGGCGGCCCGGGCGGCGACGCGCGGAGCGCGCATATCCTTCGCGCCGGCTGGGGGGTTGGCCCCGGCAGTGGCGCCGAGCCTCGCCGCTGGAGGTGCAGCAGCACCGCAGGGTCTGGCGCCTGGGCCCGCTCGGCCGCCGAACGGGCCCGGGATCGAGCCCAATCGGCGGGCGGGCGGGCTCGATGCCCACGGCCTTGTTGGACCTGGACCGGTCCGGCTGCTCATTCGGCGGCTGAGCGAGCCCGGGCGCCGAACGAGCTCAGAGCGGGACGATGGGGCAGCATCCGAAGCAAGGGGGGCTTCGGGGAGCCCGACTTGAGCGGGCCCGCGAGGCTTCGTGCTGGCTTACACGCTGCTTGACAGCCCCCCGCAGGTCTCCCTCCACCGTATTCAATCAAATGCCTCTCCCGAGCCTGAGCTGGGCATCCTCAGAAGCCGAGAATGATCCCCCTTGTCCTCGTCCTCTTCACCCTCCCCCTCCTCCTCCCCTCCTGAACTTCCGAAAGGTTCCTGGATGGCCCTGACGGGCCACTGGAGGCCCTCAGGACTCAGGTCGAAGCAAGACTTTCCAGAGTGGCCTTAATCTGGCTCCAGAAGTCAACGATTGGGTCCACGATGGTCCTAACACGTTGCAAAGGGACCCCATGATGGAACTGCCGATGTTTTCTTTTGATCCCCAGGGCATACATACGGTCAGGCCGGGCACGGCTTCCACCGTAAGCTGGGGTCCCCACAAGTCGACAACGATCTTCTCTGAGCACTGAATTAGAGCATGGGCCGAGTGACAACAAAGTGTGGCTCTTTCCTTCCTCCCAGCGGGAAGCGGAGGAGAGAAGGACATGTAGAACTGAAGGGGCCCAGTGACACACTAATCCATCGGCACAAATCCCATGATTCCCCACATGTTCCCATACTTTCTCGAGCTTCGTATTCCTCTCCACGTACCATATCTTCCCATACTTCTTGGGTGTCGACGATACTTTGTGTCCGTCTGTGTGCGTGCGCGTGTGTGTGTATGTGTATGCGCGTGTATTTGTGTATGTGTGTGCGCGCGTGTGTGTGTGTGTGTGCATGTGCGTGTGCGTGTGCGTGTGCGCGTGCGTGTGCGTGTGCGTGTGCGCGTGTGCACGTGTGCGCGTGCGCGTGTGCGCGTGTGCGCGTGTGCACGTGTGCGCGTGTGTGCGTGTGTGCGTGTGTGCGTTTGTGCGTGTGTGCGTGTGTGCGTGTGTGCGTGTGTGCGTGTGTGCGTGTGTGGGTGCGTGTGTGCGTGTGTGCGTGTGTGCGTGCGTGCGTGCGTGCGTGCGTGCGTGCGTGCTGTGTGTGTGTGTGTCTGTGCGTGTGTGCGTGTGTGCGTGTGTGCGTGCGTGCGTGCGTGCGTGCGTGCGTGTGCGTGCATCTGCGTGCGTGTGTGCGTGTGCGTGTGCGTGTGCGTGTGCGTGTGCGTGTGCGTGTGCGTGTGCGTGTGCGTGTGCGTGCGAGTGTGCGTGTGCGTGTGCGTGTGCGTGTGCGTGCGTGCGCGTGTGTGTGTGTGTGTGTGTGTGTGTGTGTGTCTGTGTGTGTGTGTGTGTGTCAGTGTGTGCGCGCGCGCGCCTCCTGAGCAGAACAAGCTGCGGCGGAGGACGGAACTTCCAATGTACGCGCGGACCTGCGAGGAGTCTCTGAAGATGTCCTGACACACGAGCAAATCAATGGACACACGTCCCAGGAATTGCCATGCTGATGCATGTTTCTATGGATGCGACTATTCCCGCCACTTCCCGTACTTTCCCAGATGTTCCTCGGAATCGACGTTGAGTTGTGTCTGTCGTCCCCTCCTGAATCAAAGCTACCCCGGCGAAACACGCTAATAGCACCAAAAGGTGAAGAGCCGGGTCGAGGAGGAGGAGGTCGGCTAGTGAAAGCAGCGTGCATTCCAAGGCATTCCAATGTTAGATGCTCATTCTGGGGACCTTCCTGCAGCCACTCGCTCCACTCGTGCGTCGAAGCTGCGTCGAACAGATCCATTAGGTGGCCCCCAGGAAGGTCCCCAAAACGAGCATCGAACCAATGGTTTCCTGGGCAGTGTGCAGCCAGGACGGGGGGTATACGCGCACGGCAGCGAGGGATCGTGGCCGTGCGGACCAGGCGTGCAGCCGGCACGGAGGCACGAGCAGGATGCCGGAATCAATTGCGAGGAGGCCTCGGGCGACACGGCTGTCCGAGAACGGCGCCCTGGGGCTCCCCGGCCCCCCCGGCGGGTCGTCTTCGAAGTTTTTCTTGCTGTCTCTGCTAGAGACCCTGCTATCGTGAAGCACTGCGAGAGAAAGACCTCCGCCCTCGAAGCTCGAGTCTCAGGACCCTGGAAGCTCGTACTGGTCGGGATCCCGGCTGCAGCTGCGACAGACGCTCTAGCTTGCACGCCTCCGCTTGACACGGGGACGTGCATCTCCTCACAAGCAGACGCTTTTCTCGCCTGGCGCGCAACACGCATCGGAGACCTCTAGGTCCGAGACTTCCGGCGTCTTGAAATCACTGCGCCGGAAGCCTGGGAGCGCCTGTGCAGATGTGCTTTGACGCCTGCGGTGGGGTGCTCCGAGCGGGCGCGATGCAGACAAGGCGCGGGCGATCTACGTCCTAGGAATACAGGGGCGCGCCGCCGGTCCTCGCTCCAGCTGCGCGGCGAAACACTGAACTGCTACGCTGCTCCGTCGGCAGCCCCGCTCTGGATCCACGACTGGCAAGGCTTGTGGCTTGTGGCCGCGCAGAGGCAGCCCCCCGAGGTAATCCAGAAGCCGCATTAAAGTGATCATTTGTTTTTTGGCCCCCCCTCTGTCACAGAGGGCCTCCAAACGCACCCCCTCTGTCACAGAGGGGCAGAATGATCACTTTAATGCGGTTTCTGGATTACGGCCACGCGGGTGCGGGCCAAGAACATGAGCCGCCTCAACGAAGGCCCAGCGCCCCGTCGCGGAGGCGCCCCAGACGGAGAGCACTCCGAGGCGGGCAGCCCAGATCCGCAGGGCATGCATCGAGGGGTGCCCCGTCCAGAGCCGAGGCTGCTCCGGGCCCTCGTGCCCGCTGCCCCCCCCCCCCCGGGCGCCGAAGGTCCCCGGGGAGCGGTGCTGAGATCGTCTCTGAGGCTACCGGCTCTACCAGGGGGCAGCGGCATGCGGAGGAGGCCAGCCGCGGCCACCTCCCGGGCCTGTCTGTCCCGATGCGCAACCCGCACAGCCCGTAGCGTGTTGACACGAAACTCAACACGTGGATCGAAAGCGCAGGTCAGGCGTTCGCAAACGCGGGCCAACACGTGCCGAGCCAGCACGCAGCGTGCTCCACCCGCACGTTTTGAACGCGGCACTGGGGAAACCAACCGGTACCGATTCCGCAACTCCCCAGACCTCTCCTGGGGTGGGTTCTGACCAGATTTTCGGGGCGAGTCCAGCCGTGGCGACGAGGGCCTCCCAGCAGGCCCAACAGGCGAGGGAAAGGCACCAGTATCAGACTTTTTCCTCCTCTGAGGTACGTGGTGCGTTTCATCACAGGCGCATCGGGGCCACCCGAACTGCTGAGAGCTGCTTCTGTGCGGACAGGCTTGGCGCGGGCTGCACGCCGATGCCGGCCCTGGCCAAGCCCAGCCTGTGGGCCCCAGGATCCGCCTCGGCGTACACGCGCTGGGTCACCCAACTCCGCCTCCTCCTCCTCCTCCTCCTCCTCCGCCTCCTCCTCCTCCTCCTCCTCCTCCTCCTCCTCCTCCTCCTCCATCATCCTCCTCCTCCTCCTCCATCCCACTCTAGGTCGCCCAACTCCGCGCCTCGCGCCCCGCGATGCGCGACGCGTGCTCACCTTCGCGCCCTCGCGCAGCCTCCCTGGAGAAGGGCCCCCATGCGGCTCAGGCCACTACGCGCGAAGCGCAGCTGCCTTCGCGCCCCTGCGGGTGACACCCAACCACGCGTGCGTATAGCCGGCGGCCCCCGCCAGAGGCAACCCCAAGCCCTGCCAGGAACGACAGCTGGCGGCGTTAGGCCGGTCCGCGGGCGGAGGGAGCAGAAGAACCGATTGTGGCTTGCACGGCCGCCCCCCGAGGGCCACCCCGGGTCACGGCCGCCTGCCAGGCGCACCCTGGAAGTGCGGCACGGCGAAGGCTCCCCGGCACTGGCCACATATGACCTGGTCCGGGGGGGAGGGGGCAGGCGGGGGCGGGGAAGGAGGAGGAAGAGAAGGAGAGAGGAAGGCTCCTCTTTTTACCGCCAGTGGATCTGTCTACCAAGGAGGTAGAAGAAGCAGGGAAGAGCATCGAAGCGGGAGGGGGGAGGACGGAGGAGAAATGAGAGGAACATGAGAGAGCCGGAAGGATGGCGGCAAAAGGGGGGTCGGTCGGACTTGGCTTCAACGGGTGATCCACAAACCGGAGAAATGCTCTCGCCAAGCACAGTGGCCTCCGAGTTGGCGCGCCGCCAACTTAGGCCACCAGGCCACGAGGGTCAGGCCGCAAAGGGGGTAGAAGGAAGGATGGAGCAGGGATAAGAGGAAGGGCAAAGAAGAAGAGGCAGGAAATTCGTGATACTCCCTCCTCCATCCTCTCTACCTCCTCCCTCCTCCCTCCTTGCTCGTCATCCTCCGCGGGGCCTCCATCCTCCCCCTCCGCCTCCGCCTCCGCCTCCGCCTTTCTCAATCCTCCTCTTGTTCCTCCTCCTCCTCCTCCTCCTCCTCCTCCTCCTCCTCCTCTTCCTCCTCCTCCTGCTCCTCCTCCTCCCCCTCCTCCCCCCCCTCCTCCTCCCCCTCCTCCCCTCCTCCCCCTCCTCCTCCTCCTCCTCCTCCTCCTCCTCCTCCTCCTCCTTTTCCTCCTCCTTTTTCCTCCTCCTTTTCCTCCTCCCCCCTCCTCCTCCTCCTCCTCCTCCTCCTCCTCCTCCTCCTCCTCCTCCTCCTCCTCCTCCCCTCCATCCCTCTTCCTTTTCCGCCGACCCCCCGCTTGCTGGGGTGAGAAGGCGAGAGAGACATTCGCTGTCTTCGTCCCCACCTGTTCCGCTCCCCCAGGGTCCAGAATCCTGTTTGAGGGAGGGGGAGAGGGGGGGACGAGCTCATCAACGCACCTCCCGGGCTCCTGGAGCCTCCAGATGCACCCTCCGACACCTCAAAGATGCCCAAGATACTTCCCGAGACGCTCAAGAAGATCTTCAAATGATGAGGTCGAAACTCAAACCATTCCCAAAAAGCTTTTGGCCGCATCTCGGCTCCATGTTGGCCCCGCCCCTTCTTGGTCTCCAAACTCGGCGCCCGGGGCCCTCCAGAGCGCCTCCCAGACACAGCTTCGTCAACAAACGTGTGCTCGATAGTTTTAGCCTCCATGGGTCGCCCGGACGCCTCTGCTAGCTCACTTTCGGGCGTCTCTGCAGCTCTTTCAGCATGCAACTTTCGCAACTGTTTTTGGACGAGCTCCAGGGCCGATTCTCGACGATTCTGAACCCAATTTCGCCCCCCAGCGAAGGAAGGCCCAAACAGGTCCAGATACCGCAATGCAAGGCAGGACGGGGCTGCGGCCCAAAGTGAGAGTGCTCGCGCTTGGGCCGTCCAGAAGCCCGCCGGCCGCCTCGGGCCCGTTTTCGATTCTTTCTGGACCCTTTTCGGGGCCCTCTTTGGGCCCTTGTTGGCCTCTTTGGGGCTGTCTTCCAGCCATCTGGGATCTGATTTGGGCGGGTCCTCGAGCCCTCGGCGGGTACTTCGCCCAGCGGAATACGCGCAGCGATACAGAATATTGTCAGCATCCTTGAAAAGAAATGTTCTTGAGAATGCCGCTGTTGACGCAATGTAGGCCCCGTTCCAAAACTATGCAGAACAATTCTGGACCCAACGTGGGCCCCAAATCGAAGCCCAAACCGATCCCGAACCGCCAGCCTGGTGTGGGTGGAATTCCGACGGGGCTGCAACCCAACGCGAGGGTGCTCGCGCTGGGGCCGCCCCAGCGCTCCCTTGGGCCGCCACTGGCCCTGCTTGGGAGCATGGGAACTGAGACAGAGACTTCTTCGGGCTCAGGGATAACCTGAGACTGCTCGCTCTTGGCTTGCGCACTGGACCTCCTGGGCCACCTCGGGTCCTTCATGGGACCTCGTTTCGCACATGCCAAGGCCCCCTTGGGCCACGCCTGGGAAGTCTAGAACCGTCTGAATATTTATTTCGGCCTTCGACACACCCGGCGAGAATTGGAAAGGGCGGGCGGTGAACGCGAAGCGTATTGAATAAAGAACTGCCCCCATGTTGCACCACCAGATGTATCCGTAGGCTGGGCCGGGCGGTTCGCTTGAGACTTCCGTCCATATGACTATCCCGAAGCTCAAACACTCCAACAGCTGCAGCGCTGGTTGTTTGCAAAAAGCAGCTCTCGACTTGAAGCCGCGCAAATTCGATATTAACAGTTCCTGCAGTTACAGGGATAGGTACGATTCGTTTTCAAGCTGCGGCTCTCGCTTGAGTCTCACGAACATCCGTTTCAAAAGCCAACAGCTGCACGAATGGAGCGGGTGTGTTCAAATGCGGCTCTCGCCTTAGCGTCGCGCGCATTCGCTTTCAAAGTCGCGAAGCGCCAGCTGCAGCCAGGATTGAGGCTCCTCCTCCGACTCATCCTTCTTCTCTCCAGCTGTTCCTGCTGCTGCTGCTGCTGCTGCTGCTGCAGCTGGTGCCGCTGCTGCTGCTCCTCCTCCGGGAGACAGTAGGAGGGCGCGGACCCTGTAACCAGCCGCGGCCGTGACCTCGTTGACAGCACGGCAGTGTGGACACTGGATGCGGATCCTCGCGCTCTCGGTCCTGTAGGGGATGGTAGAGGAGAAGGAGGAAGAGGGCTAGAATGCTGTGTGGACGGGGAGGAGAGGGAGAGGGAGGAGGGGGAGGAGGAGGAGGAGGAGGAGGAGGAGGAGGAGGAGGAGGAGGAGGAGGGAGGAGGGGGAGGAGGGAGGCGGGAAAGGGAGGAGGAGGAGGAGGAGGGAGGAGGGAGGAAGGAGGAAGAGGAAGGATAATGGATGGATGGGATGACGGAGGGGTGGGAAGGAGGCAGGGAGGGAGGGAGGGGAGCGGGAGAGGGGAGGGGGAGGAGGAGGAGGAGGAGGAGGAGAAGGAGGAGGAGGAGGAGGAGGAGTGGAGGAGGGGGAGGGGGAGGAGGAGGAGGAGGAGGAGGGGAGGAGGAGGGGGAGGAGGAGGAGGAGGAGGAGGGAGGAGGAGGAGGAGGAGGGGGAGGAGGAGGAGGAGGAGGAGGAGGTGGAGGGGGAGGAGGAGGAGGAGGAGGGGGAGGAATAAGAGGAGGAATACGAGGAGAATACGATGAGGAATACGAAGAGGAGGAGGAGGAGGAGGAGGAGGAGGAGGAGGAGGAGGAGGAGGAGGAGGAGGGGGAGGAGGAGGAGGAGGAGGAGGAGGAGGAGGAGGAGGAGGAGGAGGAGGAGGAGGAGGAGGAGGAGGAGGAGGAGGAAGAGGAGGAGGATGGGGAGGAGGGGAAGGAGGATAGCCCCCCCGTGGTTCTGGGGCGTGGCTGCGCGCCCTCTGATGGCACATGCGTGCGCGGCTCTGCTGGGCGGGCCCTGTGGGGCCGAAGGCCTCCCGAAAACACAGCCCAGCTAACTCACAACCCCAACATCCCCACCCCAAGGCGGGCGGGCGGGGGACCGACCCCGTCGGCTGCCAGGCGGAGCTCGGCCACCACCCTGGACGGGGTGCCTGTCTGGTATGTGTACCCCGCCCCAACCAGGCGGGCCGCAGGGCAGCGCACAACCAACCTGCACGCGACGGCAGAGCACAGCGTCACGGCGCGACGGCACTGCGTGACGGCACGGCACCTACGGCATTGCGTGGCGGCGCGGCACTACGGCACGGCGCGGCACCGCCACTCCCCGCGCGTGACGGCACGGCACCACGGCACTACGTGACGGCATGGCACCACGGCACGGCGCGGCACTGCCCCACTCCGCCCTCGGGACGACGGGCGTCACCAAACATGATGTGGCACCACACGTGCTCGAGCCAGGTCGCGAACCGCCACCCTCCAGAAAAGTATCGTGGGCCTAATGACCTCAGTCGCAGCCGCCGCCACTGCTGCCAATCCTCCTGCCGCTACTCGAAGGGTTGGTTCAAGAGGAGTCGGAGGAGGAGGAGGAGGAGGAGGATGAGGAGGATGAGGAGGAGGAGGAGAAGAAGGAGGAGGAGGAGGAGGAAGAGGAGGAGGAGGGGGGGAGGAGGAGAAGTAGGAGAAAGAAAAGGAGGGGAAACAGCAACAGGGGAAATCAGAGGCTGAAGGAAGAGAAGGATGGGGGCCGAAGGGGAGGGAAGGACTGGTGCAACCGTGGAGGAGCGAGAAGGGAAACGAGAGGAAAAGGCATGATGACGACGACGATAACGACGACTACGAGGAGGAAGAGGAGGAGGAGGAGGAGGAGGAGGAGGAGCGAGGATGACGGAGGAAAAGGAACGCGGCAGCGGCAGCAGGGAAGAAAATTGCAGAGTGAGGAGAAAACATTCGGATGAGGAGAAACGAGAGAGGGGGGGGGGGGGGCGGGGCGGAGGGGCGAATCGGACGCCGAAACAAAGGAAAGGAAGAGAGAGAGAGAGAGAGAGACAGACAGACAGACAGACAGAGAGAGGGAGAGGCCAAAGAGGAGTGCGGAGCGCCGCCTGTGCCCACCCCTCCCCCCGGGAGGAGGGGGAAGAGCAGGAAGAGGAGGCGGAGGACCAGTGTAAACCCAAGAGACATCAACGATGTTGGAACACACCCTCCCTCCAGGCTCCCTCTGCATAGGCCCCTACAACTGTTCATGTGTACGTAAGGAACTGCCTTGTTTGAAGGCAACTGTTTGAAGACCCTGGAACATGCGAACATATGGTTCTCGGGATTCCAATGCCACGGGTCAACCTGACTGTTGCGTCTCGACAATCCAGAGTCGTGCCAGAACGCCATTCTTGGGACTTGAACACCGCGAACCAACATACCTTGTGCACCCCCATAAGTCTGAAACCTTCGAACATATAAGTTCAAGTACGCTGGTCATGGGATTCCGTGAAACTTTTGCAATGTTTTAAAACGAGCGCGCGCGGCGCGAAAACAAGAACCACACTTTGAAAATGAACCGCCCTCAACCCGAAAAGCTCTTGCAATGTTGTAAGACGGATGTGCGCGGCGCTAGGGCGAGAACCACATGTGGAAAACCACCCGCCCTCAATCCATGAAGCCCTTGTACATGTGTAAGACGAATGCGCGCGGCGCTAAAGCGAGCGCCACATGTTGAAAGCCACTCGCCCTCAATCCGTGAAGCGGTTGCACATTTTGAAGCGAATGCACGTGGCGCTAAGACGAGAGCCAATTGTTGAAAACCACTCGCCCTCAATCCGAAAGCTCCTGTATTATTTAGATGTGCGCGGCGCTAAGGCGACAGCCGCATGTTGACAACGCCTCGCCCTCAATCCGTGAAGCTTCTGCATGCAATGTGTTAGAACGAATGCGCGTGGCGCTAAGACGGGAGCCACATGTTGAAAACCACTCGCCCTCAATCCGAAAAACTCTTGTAATGTTTAAATGTGCGCGGCGCTAAGGCGACAGCCACGTGTTGAAAACGCCTCGCCCTCAATCCGTGAAGCTCTTGAAGTGTATTGAAACGAATGCGCGCGGCGCTAAGGCGAGAACCACATTTTGAAAACGACCCGCAATCCATCGGTGAAGCTGTTCCCAATGCTTAAGCTTCCGAGTCATACTTTGTGAGGAAGTCTTAGGCGAAACGCCCGGCCCGCCCAAAAAACGAGCTTCGGGTGCAACAAGGAGAAATTATGATTAAGGGGAAGGAATGGAGGAGGAGAAGGATGAAGAAGAGGAAGAGGAGGATTTCGATGAGGAGGAGGAGGAGGAAGAGGAGGAAGAGCAGGAAGAGGAGGAGGAGGAGGAGGAGGCGGAGGAGGACCAGGAGGAGGACCAGGAAGAGGAAGAGGAAGAGGAGGAGGAGGAGGAAGAGCCGGAGGAAGAGGACGAGGAGGAGAGGATAATTTGGAGGCGGAGGAAGTACGAGAGAGAGAGAGAGAGAGAGAGCACGAGGATAGAGGAGCACGAGGAGGAGGAGGAGGAGGAGGAGGAGGAGGAGGAAGAGAGCAGTGAGAGGAGAGAGGAGGAGGAGAGGAGGAGGAGGAGGAGGAGAGGAGGAGGGAGGAAGGAAGAGCAGGAGGAGGAGGAGGAGGAGGAGGACGAGGACGAAACGGAGGAGGAGGAGGAGAAGAGGAGGAGGAGGAGGAGCAGGAGGAGGAGGAGGAGGAGGGGATGGGGGCCAGAAGGCTGCGTGGAGGTGGTGTAGGAGGAAGGCCGAAATGACGCGTGGAGGGGGAGGAGGGGGAGGAGGAGGAGGAGGAGGAGGAGGAGGAGGAGGAGGAGGAGGAGGAGGAGGAGGAGAGGAGGAGGAGGGAGGGGAAGAAGGGACGAGGAGGAAAAGGGAGAGGAGGAGGAAGAGGAGGACGAGGAGGAGGACAGAGAGGAGGAGGAGGAGGAGGAAGAGAGGAGGAGGAGAGGAGGAGAGGAGGAGGAGGAGGTGCAGGAGGAGGAGAAGGAGGGGGAGGACATAGGGGAGGAGGATGAGGATGATGAGGAGGAGGAGGAGGAGGAGGAGGGGAAGGATGAAGGAGGGAGGTGCTCGTTCACCAGAAGTGTCAAGCAGGGTCATTTGAGACAGGTGTTCCTTGGAGTGCAGAAAGATGACAACATGGCGTGGCGCGGTGAGATTCAGGAAGCATGTCGACGTTCGGGGATCAGGCCAGACTTCGAGAGGCCAGCGCCACAAACCCAGGAGCATCAATGCCCCCCCACACTGCGAAGGGCACATTCATTCGGCTGCGGCGCTCAAGATTCACATCAGCAGGGCACGCCACAAGCCACAAGACCCACCACGATGGGCGAGCGGAACGGTTTGTTATTTTTTGCTTGTGGCAGCATCATAGCTTGAGCCGCTTGTAGAAATGCTAGACAGAATTACTCGATGTCGAGTGGCTTGGAGAGCGATCGTTGTTGACAAGAGTGCTGAGGAAGGGGCCAGCGACAGAGAGTCGGTTCCGGAGGCGACCGGGGCCACAATCGGAAGGCTGGTAGACCTAAGTTCTATGCCGACGAGGTGACTCATCGCATCCAAGGTCCCATCGGTGATCCCAGCCTCTTGGGGCCGCCCGTCTCTCTTCCCGACCCTGACGCCCTCCATCCCAATGCCTCGCGGACGGATCGAGCGCGCAGCTGGAGGGAGAACGGGCCCAGGACGGGGCCAAAATAGACGTTGCGCCCGCCTCCCCCTCCTCGGGACCCAAAGGAGCGTGCCACCCCGATGGGTGAAACCAATGTGTGCGTGCCTCGACCAGCAGGCGAGCGCAGCACGTACATCCTCCACTTCTTGTCAGGAGCCCGCCGACAGGGTGATCTGCAGGACGAGTTCGAAACGACCCAGCAGACATGGCCCTGTGGCGGTAAGGTGCGTGCTCTCGATGTGGCCAACGACCCCCGAGTGGGGGGACCGAGCCGAGCGAGACAAGAGCCTGCACGTGTGGCCCAGCCACATGAGAAGGGGTTGGATGGCGGGCTGTTGGGCCAGCCCCCCTTGCGCGTCGTGGAGCGAAGTGCGTTTCTAGGAGGTCGAGGACCAGGGGCCCCACCCAGAGCCCCTCCGCTCCCTGGCCTCGCGGGGAAGAGGGGACCACACCAGGAAGGAAAGCGAACAAGTCTCCGCGGCTAACGATCTTCCCAGGACCAGATATACTAGTGCGCTGCCCTCTTGTGGGACATGCCGGGAGGCATGGAGCACCCCAGATGGCCAAGAAGGCCACAGGCTCCCTCCTGGTGGAAGCTGGCGAAAGTCAAACTCCCGTTGGCCTTGCGGAGGGGGAGGGCCACGAGCCTGGACCCGTGCTGCCGGGTGGCCCCTCAGCGCCGAGCCCACTCGGCCCCTTCTGGCTCGCATGAGCCACCGTGCGGACGCCATCACCGGCAGCGCGGGAAGGGGGACGTGCTGGCACCCGAGGGCCAGACGCGGAGTGCTTCGAGGCAGAGTTCTCGACAGGCCATACACAGCTTACGCCAGCCGCCAAAGCCTGCCCTGCCCCGCTTCGTGAGCTCCAGGAGCGCCGGCCAAGGGTGCTCCATCGGTTGTTCCCCGCAGCGCTCCAGCCCCCGACGTTGACCCAACGTGGGGTACCGAGCGCCACTTTGGGGGCAGGGGTGCTCCACGAGAAGCATGGCCAGCTCCCACAGGACCTCCTGCCCTTCCGGATTCCGTGGGGCCCGAACGCGCCGCTGCCTATGGGGAGAGACTCTTTTGCGGCTGGCAACACAGAGGCCGACGGGGGGCTCTTGCTTTTTCCTGCCCCTCCGTCTTGGGGGGCTCGCCCTTCCCGGGCCCTGGCCGGGCTGCTCGCGCTGCTCTCGGCCGCGGCCGCTGCTCGTCTCCTTCCGCGCCTGGGTCGGCTGCTGCGGCATGGTGCCATCTCGGACAGGCTTCATCGCTGCTTGCCTCCACTCTAGGACAGAGGGAGAGGGGAGGGGGGGGGGGGGAAAGAAATGGAGGGAGGAAGGGAGGGAGGGAGGAGGAGGGGGGGCAGGGAGCGCAACGTGCCGCTGTGCGCACAGGCCCACCCCCTGCGATGTCGAAACAGCGTGCATCCCCTGTGCACCGAAGGGTGGGAAAGATCGAAGATAGGCTCACCCCCTGCGATGTCGAACAGCGGGCATCCCCTGTGCACCGAAGGGTGGGAAAGATCGAAGAGATTGGGGGTCGATTCCCAGCCCCTACTCGACGCCGTGGTTTTTTCGGGTCGCACCTCGGGCCTCCCGCGGCAGCTCGGGACGAGCCAGGCAACCCCCCGCGGAACGCTCGCGCCGAGGCGCCGCCGCTGGAAGTCAGATCCCGAGGCTCGAGAACCGCCGCCGAGGATCGGCGAAAACGCCAAGAAAGCCTCGAACATCGACTCTCCCGGACTGCCCCTCCTCCCCCTCCTCCCCCTCCTCCTCCTCCTCCTCCTCCTCCTCCTCCTCCTCCTCCTCCTCCTCCTCCTCCTCCTCCTCCTCCTCCTCCTCCCTCTCTCCTCCCTCCTCCCCCCCTCCCTCCTCCCTCCCTGACTGCCCCTCCTCTCCCGGCGTATGATCTGGCCAGGAGTAAAGCAAAAAATCCCGCCGTGGCGACAAGGGCTCTCCAGGAAGAGCAGCCGAGTCGGTACGTCATTTCCTGCTCCGAAATCGAAGATCGGGGCCGATCTCCCTCCTTCCCTTCCTCCTTCCTCCTTCCTCCTTCCTCCTTCCTTCTCCTCCTCCTCCCTCCCTCTCTCCTCCCTCCTCTCCCTCCTCCCTCCTCCCTCCCTCCTCCCTCATCCATCCTCCATCCTCCCTCTCTCCTCCCTCTCGACCCGGCCCAGCGGCAGAGGAAACGCCGCCTGTGCCCGCCCTGCCGCTGCGCCACGCCGCTCATGAAGAGCAGCTCCCCGCCGTCGCGCCGCAACCGATGGCCCCCGGGCCTGTCCTCGCCAGAGGCTGCCAACCGCGGCTGGCGGGCGGCGGGAGGGAGGGAGGAGGGAGGGAGGGAGGGAACGAACGAACGAGGGAGGAAGAGGAAGAGAAGGAGGAGGAGGAGGAGAAGGAGGAGAAGGAGGAGAAGGAAGAGGAGAAGGAGGAGGAGGAGGAGGAGGAGGGAGGGAGGAAGTGGAGGGTCCAGGCCTCGCGTGGCTTCGAAATCACTTTACCCCACCCACATCCTACCACGGCTGGGCGGCCAACGTTTTACAGACGGGCATGGCCGTGGGCTTGTGGCAAAAGTGGATGGTGCATCGCGAACCCCCAGCGAATCGGCCACCCCGAAAGGAGGGAAGGGGCGGGAGGAAAGCAACGCACGACACGACGACGAGAGAGGACGACCACAAGAACGGGCACCGAAGGGGGCCGATACGCAAGTGGTGGGGGCGACCCAGAGGGGCGAACCCCCCCACCAGCTGGAAGAAAGGGAAACGAGGCACCTTGGCTATCGGCCACTGAGGGCCACTTGAGATTCTCTTCGGGGTCCTGAGCCCCAGAATGCTCAAGATATTCGGCACTGGGAGGCCAGGAGTGGAGTCAGGTGGAAAGGACTGGCGGGCGCGGGGCCTCGCGGGCGCCCTGACGACGCCACAGTTCTGGGGGGCCCGCTGGCCTCGAGAGCGTCCCTGAAGGTGCGGGAGTCGTCGTCTGAGCTCCCGCGGGCCGCCGCACTTCTGCGTCTGATCCCCGGGGCCTCCTCCTCCTCCTCCTCCTCCTCCTCCTCCTCCTCCTCCGACCCCTCCTCCTCCTCCTCCGACCCCTCCTCCTCCTCCTTCTCCTCCTCCTCCTCCTCCTCCTCCTCCTCCTCCTCCTCCTCCTCCTCCTCAAGGTCCTGGAAACTCGGCGGCGGCGGGACGCCCTGCTCTGGCGGCCGCGCCCCCGGCGCGCCGCCCTGGCGCGGGCCCACCCCCGGCCTCGCCGGTAGCCCCTGCTCGGCCTTCGCGCGACAGGGTACGGGGAGGGGGGGAGGAGGAGCAAGAGAGAGGAGGAGAGAGGAGGAGAAAGGGGAGGAGGAGGAGGAGGAGGAGGAGGAGGAGGAGAAGGAGGAGGAGGAGGAGGAGGAGGAGGAGGAGCAAGGAGGAGGAGGAGGACAAGGAGGAGGAGGGGAGGAGGAGGAGGAGGAGGAGGAGGAGGAGGAGAAGGAGGAGGAGGAGGAGGAGGAGGGGAGGAGGGGGAGGAGAGGAGGAGGAGGAGGGGAGGAGGAGGAGGAGGGGGAGGACGAGAGAAAAGAGGAGGAGGAGGAGGAGGAGGAGAGGAGGAGGAGAAGGAGGAGGAGGGGAGGGGGAGGACGAGGAGAACGAGGGGGAGGAGAAGAGGGGGAGGAGCAGGAGGAGCAGGAGGAGGAGGAGGAGAAGGAGGAGGAGCAGGAGGAGGAGGAGAGGACCAGTGTAAATCCAAGAGCCATCAACGATGTTGGCATAAACCGTCCCTCCAAGCTCCGTTTTGGCATGCTCCTACAATGTATCATTTCTACTGAGGGAACAGCCTCGTTGGAAGACAACCGTTTGAGGACCCTGAAGCATGCCGAAACATTATCCTCGGAACTCCAACGCCATGGATCACCCTGACTGTTGCGTCTTGACAACCCTGAATCGCGCCAGAACGCCATTCCAGGGACTTGAACACAGCGACTTAGCGTGAATGTTATACCCTCCTAATCCGGACTCTTCCCAAAACGCCATTTCTGCTACATTGGCCATGGGACTCCGCGGAACTCTTGCAACTTTACGAAGGAGTGTGCACGGTGCTAAAGCGAGAACCACAATTTGAAAACGAACCGCCCTCAACCCGTGAAACTCTTGCAACTGATGAAAACGAATGTGAGCGGCGCTAAGGCGAGAACCATTTTTTACCCAACAGCTTTTGCTGATAGTTTTCTATGGTGTCAAAAGAAAACATCTTGACGCCCCAGGGGGGTCTGGGCGGGATCCGGACAAATCCTGCAGCCCCATGAATCCTTAGGAATCCTTAGGAATTCTTGGGAATCCATTCCCAGAACACCATTCCCAGGCCACATTTTGAACGCCCGGAGCCAACTGTAGGCCACTTCGTGTTCTTCGCGTTCCCAGAACACCATTCCCAGGCCACATTTTGAATGCCCGGAGCCAACTGTAGGCCACTTCGTGTTCTTCGCGTTCCCAGAACACCATTCCCAGGCCGCATTTTGAATACCCGGAGCCAACTGTAGGCCACTTCGTGTTCTTCGTGTTCCAGAACACCATTCCCAGGCCACATTTTGAATGCCCGGAGCCAACTGTAGGCCACTTCGTGGTCTTCGTGTTCCCAGAACACAATTCCCAGGCCACACTTTGAATGCCCGGAGCGATCTGTAGGCCACTTCGTGTTCTTCGTGTTCCCGGAACACCATTCCTGTACCATATGTTGATTGCCCGGAGCCAACTGTGGGCCACTTCGTGATCTTCGCGTTCCAGAACACTAGTCCTGTGCCATATTTTGAATGCCCGAGATGAGGCAGGCTGAGGCCGAGGCAGGCTGAGGCTGAGGCTGAAGCACGCCGAGGCAGGCTGAGGCTGAGGCTGAGGCAGGCTGAGGCTGAGGCAGGCTGAGGCTGAGGCTGACGCAGGCTGAGGCCGAGGCAGGCTGAAGTTGAGGTTGAGGCAGGCTGAGGCTGAGGCAGGCTGAGACTGAGGCTGAGGCAGGCTGAGGCTGAGGCTGAGGCTGATGCAGGATGAGGCTGAGAGGCTGACGCTGAGGCTGAGGCCGAGGCTGAGGCTGAGGCTGAGGCTGAGGCAAGCCGAGGCAGGCTGAGGCTGAGGCTGAAGCTGAGGCAGGCTGAGGCTGAGGCTGAGGCTGTGGCTGAGGCTGAGGCAAGCTGCGGAGGAGGCAGGCTGAGGCTGAGGCTGATGCAGGCTGAGGCTGAGGCAGGCTGAGGCTGAGACAGGCTGAGGCTGAGGCTGAGGCCGAGGCTGAGGCTGAAGTTGAGGCCGAGGCAAGCCGAGGCAGGCTGAGGCTGAGGCTGAGGCTGATGCTGAGGCAGGCTGAGGCTGAGACAGGCTGAGGCTGAGGCTGAGGCAAGCTGAGGCTGAGGCAGGCTGAGGCTGAGGCCGAGGCAGGCTCAGGAGGCTGAGGCAGGCTGAGGCTGAGGCAGGCTGAGACTGAGGCTGAGGCAGGCTGAGAGGCTGTCTGATGCAGGCTGAGGCTGAGAGGCGCTGTGGCTGAGGCAGGCCTGAGGCTGCTGAGGCTGAGGCTGAGGCGAGGCAGGCTGAGGCTGAGGCTGAGCAAGCCGAGGCAGGCTGAGGCTGAGCTGAAGCTGAGGCAGGCTGAGGCTGAGGCTGAGGCAGTGGCTGAGGCTGAGGCAAGCTGCGGCTGAGGCAGGCTGAGGCTGAGGCTGAGGCAGGCTGAGGCTGAGGCAGGCTGAGGCTGAGGCTGATGCAGGCTGAGGCTGAGGCTGAGGCCGAGGCCGGCTGAGGCTGAGAGGCTGACGCTGAGGCTGAGGCAGGCTGAGGCTGAGGCTGAGGCCGAAGCAGGCTGAGGCTGAAGCTGAGGCAAGCCGAGGCAGGCTGAGGCTGAGGCTGAAGCTGAGGCAGGCTGAGGCTGAGGCTGAGGCCGTGGCTGAGGCTGAGGCAAGCTGCGGCTGAGGCAGGCTGAGGCTGAGGCTGATGCAGGCTGGGGCTGAGAGGCTGAGGCTGAGGCAGGCTGAGGCTGAGGCTGAGGCCGAGTCTGAGGCTGAGGCCGAGGCAGGCTGAGGCTGAGGCCGAGGCAAGCGGAGGCAGGCTGAGGCTGAGGCTGAGGCTGATGCTGAGATATGCTGAGGCAGGCTGAGGCTGAGACAGGCTGAGGCTGAGGCTGAGGCAGGCTGAGGCTGAGGCAGGCTGAGGCTGAGGCCGAGGCAGGCGAATCATTCGGAATCCTTAGGATTCCCTAGGAATCCTAGGAATCCCTGGGACTCCCTAGGAATCAGGATTCCTAAGGATTCCTAAGGTTTCCTAAGGATTCCTATGGATTCCTAAGGATGCCTAAGGATGCCTTAGGAATCCCTAGGAATCCTTAGGATTCCATTTGATCCTAAGGCCGTTGCCACTGCGACTGTCATTGCGAATGCGACTGCGACTGCGAGAACAGCAGAATTCTACAACTGGATTCTCACCTGAATCTTAAGGGGAATGCTTCCAGATATGCTTATACACATCGCTGTTAGGTTGCTTTGCCGGGATAATTATTGAATTCCACCCGCCCTCAATCTGTGAAACTTCTGCAACTTTTTAAAAAGAATGTGCGCGGCGCCACGGCGAGAGCCACATTTTGAAAGCGGCCCGCCCTCAACCCGTGGGACTCTTGCAAATCCCGCCAGCCCTCTGGGCGCAGCCGGTCTAACGATGTGTTTCTTCCCTCTTGCATGAGCTCCTCTTCCCCTTCGGGGAAGGGTTTTCCCTCCCCTACCGCCTCCACTGGACCTGGACGGGGAGGGGGCGCGAGGTGTCAGAGGGTCCTCTTTGGCCCAAGATGGCTCCAAGAGGGCCGCAGAAGAGCCCACGATGACCTACCTTCAAGATCGCTCAAGATATTCCAACATGGCTCACGATAGCTAACAACATGCCTCCAAGAGGCCTCACGAGGGCCACAAGACGGATCCAAGTGCTTTTGGAGACCCCTCAGGACCTCCCCGAGAAGCCAAATTCCTTCAAACACCCAAGGGAAATCGATGATGCTGGCCTTCTCGCCTCTTCGCTTCCGATGCGCTTTTGAGGCCTCAAGATGGCCCAAGATGGCCCAAGAGAGCTCCCAGAGGGACCCAATAGGCCCCCGAGACGGCCCCAAGAGCGCCCAAGATCGCCCTAAGAGCGCCCCCCAGAGGCGATTTCGAGGGGTCTTAGGTGGGGGGCTAGATAAGGGACTCCCCCTTTTTGATCGATGGCCTCCAAGATGGCCCCAGGAGGCCCTCCAAAGCTCCCAGGAGAGCCCCAAGAGGGCCCCAAGAGGGCCCCAAGACAGGCCCCAAGAGAGCCCCGAGACGCCCCAAAAGAGCCCCAAGAGGACCCCAAAAGAGTCCCAAGAGGGCCCAAGATGCCACCAAAGAGCCCCAAGAGGACCCCAAGACGCTCCCAACAACCACCATAGCTCCAAGAAGGCCTCTGATGCTCCAAGATAACCTCCAACATGGCTCAACACGTTCCTCCCCCTCCTCTCTTTGACCGCTCTGTTTCACTATACGCGTCTCTGTTTTCCATTTCCCGTCAGCTCTCGTGGGCAGGGCTTCTGAATAGGCTGGCGGGGTTTCGCGAAGCGTAAACAATTTTTGTAAACGAATGTGCGCGGCGCTACGGCGAGAGACACATTTTGAAAACGACCGCCCTCAATCCGTGAAGATCTTGCACATGTTTAAAACGAATGTGCGCGGCGCTCAAGCGAGAGCTACATTTTGAAGCGAACCGTCAATCCGTGAAACTCTTGCAACTGTTGAAAAACAATCTGCGCAGCGCTAAGGCGAAAGCCACATTTTGAAAACGGCCCGCACTCCATCTGTGAAACTGTTGCCAATGTTTAAGCTTCAAGGCCATACATGGTGAGGAAGTCTCGCTCAGGCGGAACGCCCGGCCCGACCTTTCGACCGGCCTCGGGGTGCGACAGGGAAAAAGTGCACAAGGAAAAGGAAGAGGAATGGAGGAGGAGGAGGAGGAGGAGGAGGAGGAGGAGGAGGAAAGGGAGGAGGAGGAGGAGGAAGGGGAGGAGCTCCCGGCTCGGCCTTCTGCTTCTTCTCCTCGCGTTCTCGCTGCCGGGCCTCCGCGGGCGGGGCGGGGCGTTGCGTTGCGCTCATCGCTCGTCACGAACCGGTGGCGGCAGCAGCCATGATCGAGTAGAAGGAGTGAGGAGCGAGGAGGGCGGAGGAGGAGGAGCGAGAAGCGAGGAGGGGAAAGAGGAGGAGGAGGAGGAGGAGAAAGAGGAGGCGGCGAGTAGGAGGAGCAGGAGGAGGAGAGGAGGAGGAGGAGGAGGAGGAGGAGAAGGAGGGAGGAGGAGGAGGAGGAGGAGGAGAGGAGGAGGAGGAGGAGGAGAGGAGGAGGAGGAGGAGGAGAAGGAGGAGGAGGAGGAGGAGGAGGAGGAGGAGGAGGAGGGGAGGGGGAGGGAGGAAGGGAGGGAGAGAGGGAGGGAGGGCGGGAGAAGGGAGGGAGGGAGGAAGGGAGAGAGGGAGAGAGAGAGGAAGGAGAGAGGAGGGAGGGACGGAGGGAGGAGGGAGGGAGGGAGGAGATGGGAATGGGAATGGGAAGGGGAATGGGAGTGAGGGAGGGAGGGAGGAGAAAGAGGAGGGGGAGGAGGAGGAGGAGGAGGAGGAAGAGGAAGAGGCTGAAGAAGAAGAGTAGTAATAACAATACTACGAATAATCAAAACAAGAAAATTCATACTACGAACAGAAAACATGATTCCCTACCTAGGCTCTGCCTAGAAGGGTTCTTACTCTCTGGGCTTAAAGGGCCGGGCAGTGGAAAGCGCCCCGGGCGGTTCCCCCAGTATCCGCCCCGCGGTTCCCCCAGCTACGTCCCCTTGGCTTAGCGTCGCTTATCTCATCTTAGCTTAGCTTATTTCATATTAGCTTAGCTTAGCTTCATCTTAGCTCAGGTTTAATCAGGGAGGCAATTCTACTCCCAAAGACTCTTCAGAAAATCAGCAAGCAATCTGAACGAATACTCGGACCCCTCAAGAAGGGTCCGGAAAAAGCAAGCAAGCAAACCAAACATCGAATGTCAACGCCTTCAAACTAGCAAGCAAGCAAAGAATCTCTGATCCCCTAACCTCCTTGATGAAAAAACGAAACAGCAGATGAACCCACAATTTTCTGAAACACGCATGCAAGCACTGGTCAGGATGGGCCAGGCATGGGCCACCGAGGCATCAACGCGACCCCGTCCCCAATGGGCAACCCAAATAACACCCCCAGAGCCCAGGGGCTCCGACATAGCCTCGCAATTTCCCAAGATGGCCCGAAGGTGGCCTCAAGAGCCCCAAGATGCCTCCGAGTGGCCCCGAAATTGTCCAAGTAGGTCCCAGAGTTGTCCCAGTGTTACCACAAGATGGTTTCAGGAACTGCTCATAACTGCTCCCCGCAGCCGCCAGAAACCCCGTTGGAGCCTTGGGGGAGCCCCAGGGCGACCCTCACGGTGACCCCAGAAGACCCGCAGATGCAGCAAAGCCAAGGCCGCCAAAACAGCAAGCAAGCAAAGGGCCCCGACACCCTTACCCCCTTCCAGGAAAAAAGCAGCAAGCAAGCAGACGCAGGGCCAGACCCTTGCACCTGAAAGCCTGAGTCGCCTCCCTGATCAGGTCTATCTTAGCTTAGCTTACCTGAATATTAGCTTCGCTGAGCTTTAGCATAGCAGAGCACAACATAACATAGCATAGCTTAGCTTAGCATAGCATCGCATAGCATAGCGCAGCATAGCATAGCATAGCATAGCATAGCATAGCGTAACATAGCATGGCATGGCATAGCATAGCATAGC
Organism: Prorocentrum cordatum; assembly: GCA_963575745.1. Classification (NCBI taxonomy): domain Eukaryota; class Dinophyceae; order Prorocentrales; family Prorocentraceae; genus Prorocentrum; species Prorocentrum cordatum. The sequence goes on from CAUYUJ010014480.1 coordinate 29,753, forward strand.
AACTAATGCTGCCTTCCTAGGGGCTCCAACTTCTAGGTAGGGTCGCACTGGGGTAGTTACTACTACTACTAATAATAATGGTAATAAATATTAATAATAATAATAATATCAATGATAATACTAATAATGTTAAAAAAGAAGAAGAAGAATAATAGTAATAATAATAATATTAATGATAATAATAATAATAAGAACATTAATAATACTAATGATAAGAATAATAAAGAGGAAGAGGAGGAAGGGGAGGATAGACAGGATGAGCAGGTCAACTCTACCGTGTAGAAGGGACCTTGCAAAGCCCAGGGACCCTCACCCCAAAGGCCTCCCCGTGGTCGGGTGCTGGCCCTTCCACAGAAGATTCGGTCTGCCCTGTGCAGTGGCTCGTTGGCCCTTGCACTCGCTCCTGCTGAGACACTGCCGACGCCGCCCAGCGTAGCAAGCACATACTCTGCAAAACGCATAACCTGGTGCCGGTTTTTCCGCGCCAGCTCTGCCCTGAGAGCCGCGTGGAAACCCTCAACTGGCCCTCCAAACCTGGCCGAGGGGCGTCCAGCCTCCTCAGAGGCCCCTTCCGCTTCCCCGTCACCCCCACGACGCTCCACGTCTCCAGCAGCGCCGCATCTTGATGGTTCCGGAGGCCTTGAAAACGTGCTCCCGGAAGCCCCCCCAAGGGCCCTTACGGGGGGTGGTTCTGGCCGAGGGGCATCCAACCTCCTCAAAGGCCCCTTCCGCTTCCCGGACCCCCCCCCACGACGCTCCACGACCCCAGCACCCGTCCCACTAGTACTTGGGGCTTGTAGAGGAGGAGGAGGAGGAGGAGGAGGAGGAGGAGGAGGAGGAGGAGGAGGAGGAGGAAGAGGAGGGGGAGGAGGAGGGGGAGGCGGGGAGCAGGACAAAACAAGAGGAGGAGGAGGAGGAGGAGGAGGAGGAGAGGAGGAGGAGGAGGAGGAGGAGGAGGAGAAGGGAGGAAGACCAGTGTAAACCCAAGACGCGTTGACGATGTTGCAGCGAACCCTCCCTCCCGACCTCCAAGTTCTCTCTTCACAGGTCCCACAAGCCGCCGGCCCAACGGGTCAGAGGCGTGCTAAAAACTCCTGTAATAATCTATCAATGTTTCTAGTTCGCGCGCGCGTGGCGGCCCCTGGGGGTCCGCGGACGACAAGTACCCCCGCAAGGTCCTGGCAAGGTCGGGTCAGATATGCTGGAACTCCTGGACGCCACAATAATTACCGCAATTCCGCCTGACGCTGTCCGGGCGCCCGGGCGGCCCGGGCGTCTGGGCGGCTGGGCGCCCGGGCGTCCGGGCCCGGGCCGCCGGGCGCCCGCGAGCGGCCCGGGCGTTCCGCCCGGCGCCGGGCGCCGTCCGAGCCATCCCGGGGGCCCGGGCGTCCGGGGGCCGGGCGCCCCGGCGTCCGGGTCCGGGCGTCCGGGGCCCCGGCGTCTGGCCGTCCAGGTGGCGCCTGGCGTCCGGGCGCAAGGCGCCCAGGCGTCTGGGCGCCCGGGTGTCGGGGCGCCTGGGCGGCTCGGGCGTCCGAGCGGCTGGGCGCCTGGGGGTCCGGGCGCCCGGGCTGCCTGCAGGGGCGCCCGGGCTGCCCGGGCGCCCGGGCGCCGAGCGCCCCGGGCGTCTGGGCAGCGCGAGGAGCCGGGGCGCCTGACAAGGGCGCCCGGGAGCGTCCGGCGCGGGCGCCGTCCGGGCACGCCGGCGCCCGGCGCCCGGGCCGCCCGGGCGTCCGGGCGCTGGGCGCCCTGTGGGCGCCCATGCATGGGCCTCCTGGCGTCCGGGCGTCTGGGCGCCCGGGCGCGTCCGGGCGCCGTCCGGGCCGTCCGGGCGCGTCCGGGCTGCCCGGGGCGGCCGGGGCGGCCCAGCGCCCACGCGCCTTAGGCGTCCGGCGCCAGGCCGGGTCGCGCGGGCGCCGTTCAGGCGGCTGGGCGCTCTTGGCGTTCGGGCGAATGAATCTGGGCGCCCAGGCGCCCGGGGCCAGGCGGCGCCCAGACGATCCGGCGTCTGGGCGCCCGGCCGTCCAAGCGTCCGGGTGCCCTGGGCATCGCGGCGCCCAGGCGTCTGCAGGGCGGCCCCCGGCGCTCGGGCGCCCCAGGCGTCCAGCGCGCCAGGCCGCGGGCGTCTGGGCGCCGCCTGGGCGGCCGGGCGCTCTGGGCATCATTGGAGCGCCCGGCGCCCGGGCGGCCTGGGCCCTGGCCGCGCTACCCAGCGTCCGCGCCCAGGCGCCCCGGGCGCCGTCCAGGCGACGCCCCGGGCGTGCGGGTGCCGAGGCGTCTGGTCGCCGTCCGTTGGGCGCTCCGGGCGGCTGGGCGCCCCGCGCCGATCGCCCCAGCGTCCAGGCGCCCCGGGCGTCTGGGCGCTGCGGCGTTGTTGGGGCGTTCGGCGGGCGCTCCCGCGTCTGGACGTCGCGGCCCGGGCGTTCGGGCGTCTGGGCGTCTGGGCGCCCAGGCGCCCGGGCATCCAGGCGCGCAGGCGCCCCGGCGTCTGGGCGCCCCGTCAGGCCTGGGCGCCCGAGCGCCTGGGCGTCAAAGGCGCCTCGGCGTCTGGGTGTCCGGACGTCCTGGCGCCCCCGAGCGTCTGGCGCGCAGGCGCTTGGGCGCGCCCGGGCGTCTGGGCGTCCGGGCATCTGGGCGCCCGGGCGCCCGGGCGCCCAGTCGTCGGGTCGTTTGGTCGTCTGGTCGCCCGGTCGCCGCCTGGGCGCGTTGTTCTCGCTTATGCGTGGTCCACATCTCCGATTCAGAATGCGGCTGCCGCGTTGGCGCCAGCGACGTCCTTCCTTGAGAATGTCGTTCTCGCGTTGGCGCCAGCCGAGTGTCTGATTGAAAATGCTGCTGTCGCCTGGGCGCTGACGACATCCTTCATTGAGCATGTCGTTCTCGCCTTGGCGCTGGCCAGATCCTGGATTGAGAATGTGGCTGCCGCCGAGGCGCCAGCGACATCCTTCATTCAGCATGTCCTTCTCGCCTTGGCGCAGGCCATGTCATGTTTGCGTGAAAATGTTATTGTTGCCTCGGCGCCACGGCATCCTTCATTGCGTATAGCGTTCTCGCTGTGGCGCCTGTCGCATGCCTGATGGAAAATGATGCTGTCGCCCAGGCGCCAGCCACATCTGTCATTGATCATGACGTTTTCGCTGTTGCGCCAGTCACATGTCTGATGGACAATGTCGATGTCGCCCACGCGCCGGCCACAACTTTCATTGAGCATGTCGTTTTCGCTACGGCTCCAGGCACGTCCAATTGAAAATGCTGGTTTCGCCTAGGCGCCTGCCGCGCACATGATTGCGATAATTGTTCTCGCCTCAACGCGGATTGCATTTTCGACTCGGAATGCTGCTTTCGCCCAGGTCCTGGGCTCCGGCCGCGCTCATGATTGCGATTGTTCTCGCCTGCTCAGCGCGTGCTGCGCTCTCGTTTCGGAATGCTGCTCTCGCCTGGTGCTGGCCAGAAATACGATTGCGAATGTTGTGCTGCCGCTTCGGCGCCAGCCGCACCCTTCATTGCGAGTGCCCTTCTCGCCCTGATGATGGACTATACCATCGCAGGGGCGCCTGCCACATCTTGATTGCGAACGCGGGAAATGAAGAGGGATTAGTGATGCAGTTGGCCTTTTTGCATTGCATGTCACTGTGCCGTCCCATTCTTGGCGCGCGTGACGCACCGGCGTCGTCGCCGAGCCGTTGGTCATGTTAAATTGGGTGGGTCAGGTTAGCTTTGGCGCAGTGTTGACAGGGCCTGGGGCCAGGTTAAGTCGGGGATTTGTCACGTTAGGGGGGGCATCGGGGGCTTCAAGGGCATGCAGAAAAAAAAGAAAAAGAAAAAAAACACGAAACGTTCCAGGGACATGCATCAATGTGGCGAGCGCTATTTTCGAAAATGCCATCGTAAAGTCAGCAGTCCAACAGTTCCATGTAGATCCGCCGATCCGGCGTGTGAGTTTCTGAGAGCGTGGACTTGAGCTCGCTCGAGCTTCGCTCTGCAGGGGGGGGGGGGTTACCGGGGCGTGCGTAAAAAACAACTATCCGTCGATATGAGGAGGTAATGGCGGTCTGCGTTAGAAGTAATGATCGTGCATGTCGTACGAAACGTGTGAGGGGTGTGCCGCGAAACGGGCGCGGGGCCAGAATACGCTCAAACGGGGTCCTCCTGGAACGGCGCAGTGTCGATTATCTTCGCCCGCGCGTGAGGCCACTGTATCGTTTCCATTATCTTCGCCCGCGCGTGAGGCCACATTCTCGGTCCCATGAGATTCGCCTGCGCGCGGGGCCACATTTTCGCATTCATCTGTTACAGCCCAAAAATCGTGTTTGCCCTCCCCCCCCTCCCCCCCATGGAGCAAAGCTGGGTGGAGGCGGAAGCGCCGACCTGCCCGGCCCACGAGTCAGCTTTGCACTTCGGGGGGGAGGGGGGGGGAGGGAAAGAGGGAGGGAGGTAGGCAATGTGGAGGAGGCAGGACGGGGAGGAGGAGGAGGAGGAGGACGACGACGACGAGGAGGAGGACGAGGAGGGAGGAACAGCTTTGCACTTCGGGGGGGAGGGGGGGAGGGAAAGGGGGAGGGAAGGGGGAGGGAAGGGGGGAGGGAGGCAGTGGGGGAGGAGGGGGGAGGAAGAGGAGGGTGAAGGGGAGGAGGAGGAATGAGGAATGAGGAATGAGGAACGAGGAATGAGGAATCAGGAGGAGGAGGACGAAGAGGAGGAGGAGGGGGAGGAGAAGGAGGAGGAGGAGGAGAAAGGAGGAACAACTCTGCACTTCGGAGGGGAAGGGGGGGAAGGGAAGGAAGGAGGAAGGGAGGGAGGAGGGAGGAAAAGGAGGAACGAGGAGGATGGAGGAGGAGGAGGGGCGACGAGGAGAAGGAACGAGGATGATTTTCAAATGGAGTGCGAAGGAGTGCCTCTGGGGAGTATCTCCAGAGGCTTTCGGGCGGAGTGCGGACGACTGCGGAGGATTTCAAATTCGAGCGGAGGTCTCTGGGGAGCACCTCCAGAGGCCTTCAGGAGGAGTGCGGACGAATGCGGAGGATTTCAAATTCAAGCGGAGGCCTCTGGGGAGTGCCTCCGGAGGCTTTCGGGCGGAGTGCGGACGAATGCGGAGGATGTCAAATTCCAGCGGAGGCCTCTGGACTGCCTCCCAGAGGCTTCCGGGAGGAGTGCGGACGAGTGCGGAGGATATCAAATTCGAGCGGAGGCGTCTGGGGACTAGTGCTGGAGGCCTGCGGGAGGATTGCGGACGAGTGCGGACGATTTTGAATTGGAGGCTGGAGGATGGGAGGGTGGGGCGGCGGGCGAGGGAGGGGGGAGGGATAGGCCCGGCGACAAAGAAGCGACCACATCTTCTTTGCGAGACCTTGCGCGCAGAGGCTGTGATATGATTCGGGCAGGCCCAGTGAGGCACACATGAAAACATCTCCCTGGCGAAGACGTGCGTGCAGAGGCTGTGATCTGTTTTGCCAGCCGCGGTGAGGGAGACTTCAAACCATCTTCCTTGCCAAGATGTGCGTGCAAAGGCTGTGATGCGATGATGTTGGCATGTGAATCGAACGATGCCGTGCGCGCGATTGCTGTGCGATGATATGGTTGTGATGTGGAGGCAACTGTGAACCGAACGATGTCGTGCGTGCGATGGCTGTGCGATGATCTGGTTGTCATGTGGAGGCAACTGTGAACCGTCTGGCGCGCTCCGCGCGCCACGGTCGTTTATTTCGCACACACCGGTATTTCCGATGTGATTTCCGACGTTTTTCGGTACACGGGGATACTTCCGACGTCATTTCCGACGTTTTTCGGTACCCGGGGACAGGGGGGCATAGAAAACTCCACTTCCAGAGCCCCGACCGCCCAAGACAGCCCAAGAGGAAGCCAAGACAAGCCCCAGAGGCCCCTTAGACAATGCAAGAAGGCCCCGGATCCCCGAAACATCATCCTCATCATCCTCATCATCCTCATCATCATCATCTCGCTCTCACCCCCCCCGGATCGGCGGCAGTGGCTGGAGGCCAGCCCAATAGTTGTGGCTAACCTTTGCGCAGGCAAAACACTCCCAGCATGGACACATATCGCATCCCGTAGACTCAGAGTTCAATTGCGCGTGCCACAGCATCGAAGTTTTCAGGTCTCGTGCAACAGTTCTGGAATCAAGGCGCACAACTAAAAGCACTCGTGGGAATGACACCATCGCGGATCCATCAGCACGAAAACACTGGCGATAACAGGGAGAGATAATGAGTTGGAGGAGAGGGTGGGAGGAAGGAATAAGGGAACTCGTGGCCCGCAGCTCGGGGTGCAAACGCGCCCCGAGAGGATGGCTCACACCACTCATGCATGAATTGTTCTGTGCACGCAGAGCAATGAGACACATTGCGACGAGCACAGAGCAGCTGATTGCGTTGGCGCTCGCCCCCCCATGGCCCAAACGGCCACATCGATGCATCCAACGTAAGAGGACATAGGAGGCAAGGGGGGGGGGGAGGAAACAGAGGCGGATGGATGGGGGAGGCAAGATGAAGAGGATGCTCACCCAGCACGGTGACATGCAAATCCAATTCAAAGTCGAGCGTTGGAGCGGGGGTACATCTAGAGTTGCGAGTCCTCCACAGCAGTCCTACGCTCACCCGAGCGCAGGCGGGGGCGGCCGCCTGACGATGACACCGGGTCGCTGGCACAGCTCGCCCAAGCGATTCGAAACATTCTCGCCTTGCAGACGCGGCCAGCCGCAGTTCTGCTTCAGCGGTCTCGCCCCGGAGGCTTCGTGCAACGTCTCCCACGCGAGGCCCAAGGGCCGCAAGTCAAAAACTACGTCCATGTGCACGACGTCAAAGGAGGACGACGGCGCCAAAAACTCAGCGAGAGCGCCCCGCAAATGTTCGGGCACTTGCTCGAGAAAGCGTTTAGTGTCGTCGGCTTCCACATCGCGCTGCGCAGTCGCAGCGCACACAGCTACACCAGCTACAAGTGTGCTTCCGAAAACAATTCGGGCGCCAGCGCATGCGAACCCAAGTTGGTTCCTGGGGGAACGCTCTTGGCACGCCTGGCACTCGAAGAACTTGTCTCCCGCTGCAGCGGCGTCTGCCCAGATCTGCCGCAGTTTTCTGCGGCGCACCACATGCGCTGCGGAATCGCCTCCAGCCCCGTCCCCGACCGCAGCCTCCACAGCAGGCGCTGCTTCTGGGACTTCGGCCGGCAATGCAGCGGGAGGCGGCGGTCGCCTTGCCTTCTTCTGCGCCCTCCTCTGCGCCCTGGCACTTTCACGCGCGGCGCCTACGTCCTGGAACATGTTGTGCACTTCCACGAGTTCGGACACGAGAAACGAGCAAACCCACCGACCCATGTGGTGCACTGTATGCGCTAGAGGTGACAGTTGAGCATTCACTGACTCACAAATCGGAGTCGGGAAACCTCCCAACGTTGCCTCGTTGGCTGCTACTGTGGGGAAGCACTCGTCGCGGCACGTCGGGTCGACAGGCCCGAGGCTGTGGGGCCGATCCAGAATAAAATTGGAAGCCACCAAGGCGCGCGGCCATGCTGCCCTCGGCCGCATCCGCAGCCCTGCATAATGCAAACACTCTCACGTGGCACGCATCGTCATGCACAAGTGTCTTCAGCTCGGGGACAGCGGCCGCCACCTTCGGGGGGGGCGAAACAGGGCGTTCGTTATTTTAGCAAAGATTGCAATGGCACGAAAAGACACGGGGCGGAGGGAGCGGAGGATGGGATGGGATGGGAAAGAAGGCAGAGGAGGCCTGGCCAGGGAGGCGCGGGGTAGGGACGGGGAGGGACGGGGTTGGGAGGGAGGGGGGAGTGGTGATGGATGGACAGGGGAGAGGGAAAGGCAGAGGAGGAGAGGGAAGAGGAATGTGGGGGGGAGGTGAAGGTTCAGGCATGCACGTTCATGGATCCATGGGCCATGGCAAGGAAGGACAGGGCAACGGCAGAGAGGGCACGCATGGGGGAAGGGGAATAATGAAGGGAACGGGGGTAGGGAGAAGGAAGGGACGGACGAGGGAGAGAGGGACAGGGTAGGGGAGACAGAGTAAGTCCAGGGAAGGTTAGAGGAGCGGCGACGGCGACGGGCGGGCGGTGACGGGGCGCAGCGCGCGCGGCGAGGGGCAGACGCAGCCGCGACGCAACAGTTTCTTAAATTTGCAGCTATGGTGACATATTCCCAATCCCTCGCACGATCCCAGGCATGACACCACGCATGCGCCATTCGGCGGAATTGTTCCTGACCCGTCTGATGCTGAGAAGTTTGATGTCAGGCGCAGCATGGCCCAGTGGGGCCGGCGCCTGTGCCAGGCCCCAATGGGGGCCTCGAGGGTCCAAGCTTTAGTCGGTGCTCTTGGAGCTGGTGGCTGATCCAGGGGGACTTCGTTGGAGGTGGCACAAAGCCCAACATTTCTTTTTGGGGGGGGGGCCCAGCCTGTTCGAGGCAGCGCGGGGCGGGGCGAAAGGGCTACGGGGGGCAAGATGGGGCGCGGCGCGCGTGGCGACGGGGCCTTGGCGCCCGGGCGCCCCGGCGTCCAAGCGCGGGCACCTTGCGCCCCTGGCGTCCGCGGGCTTCCGGACGTCCGGGCGCCTGGGCGCCCAGGGCGCTTGGGCGCCCAGGCGTCTGGGCGCCGGCATCAGGGCGCCCGGGCCTCCGGGCGCGCGCCCGGGCCGGGCGCTCAGGCGCCCGTGGCGTCCAGGTGTGTCCGGGCGCCTGGGCCTCCGAGCAAGTCCGGGCTTCCGGGCGTCTGGGCGTCGGGGCGTGTCCGGGCGCCCGGGCGCCCGGGCGTCCGGGTTCCTGGGCGCCCGGGCGCTGGGGCGTCTGAGCGCTTCAGGCGCCCGGGCGTCCAGGCGTGTCCGGGCGTCCGGGTGTGCGGGAGTTCACGGCGGCCCTTTACACGTTGTGATTTGGGCGATCCCAATGCTCAAACGGCGAACCACAGTAAAACGGTCAGGGAAAATTGAAAAACGATTATGTTCCACGCGATTCCGACACTCCAACGGCGAGGCGTAGGGAATGTCGCCAAAATGGCCAGGGAGGAAGGACGAGGCATAGTTATTCGCACGATCCTCGTGCTTAAAAAGGGAAATGCTTGCGAGCGCCGCAAAAGTGGCCAGGGAATAGGTGAGGATATGGAGAGGATGGTGATCCATCCCACCAGGCAGCCGCCAGCCAACCAACCAACCAACCAACAGTCCGTCCAGCCAGGTAACCGACCAGCCAACCAACTAACCAGCTAGTTGGTTGGTTGGTTGGTTGGCTGGTTGGCTGGCTGGCTGGAGCCGGGCTGAATGGTTGGCTGGCTGGCTGGCTGGCTGGAGCCGGGCTGGTTGGTTGGTTGGCTGGTTGTCGCCTTGGCTGGTTGGTTGGTTGGTTGGTTGGTTGGCTGGCTTGCTGGAGCCGGGCTGGCTGGTTAATTGGTTGGTTGGTTGGCTGGCTGGACGCGGGCTGGTTGGTTGGTTGGCTGGTCGGTTGCCTGGCTGGTTGGTTGGTAAGTTGGCTGGCTGGCTGGCTGGAGCCGGGCTGGTTGGTTGGTTGGTTGGCTGGTTGTCGCCTTGGCTGGTTGGTCGGTTGGTTGGTTGGTTGGCTGGCTTGCTGGAGCCGGGCTGGCTGGTTAATTGGTTGGTTGGTTGGCTGGCTGGACGCGGGCTGGTTGGTTGGTTGGCTGGTCGGTTGCCTGGCTGGTTGGTTGGTAAGTTGGCTGGCTGGCTGGCTGGGCGCGGGCTGGTTGGTTGGTTGGCTGGTCGGTTGCCTGGCTGGTTGGCTGCTTGGTTGGCTGGCTGGCTGGCTGGATGCTGGCCAGCCAGCCAACCAACCAAACAGCCAGCCAAGGCGCAAACCAGCCAACTGGGGCGGCGGGTTGGCAGATAGCCTGGGAGGGCGGCGGGAGGGCGGACAGCCGCGGGGAGACCCCCCGGGGAGGGACGGGGCCCCGCTGGGGGATGGGGGGCGGCGGAAGGCTGAGGCCTCGAGGGGGGGGGCGCCCGATGGCTCCGTCGCACTTCACCCGCGAGCATCTCGAACCCTACACGGGCTCGACATGGGGGTTCTCGCAGGTTCGCGCTCCTTCACAAAACAACAGATCAGAGAAACTTCAAACTCGGGGATACCGACTCTGAAGTTCCTCATCTTTCGCTTGCCCCCCAAGGGGCCGTTTTTGGACCCAAGGGCCAGGAAAACAAGCGCAAGTTCTAGGAAAAAAACGAGGAAGGATGCGAACCCTAACTTCAGATGCACGGCTAACCACGCCCCTCCCCCTCTTCACAATATCGGGGGCGGCGGGGCGGGCGGAAACCCCAACGCCCACTTCGGCACTCCCCTCACGCAGACCATCCTGAGGCGGCGGGGTGGGCGAAGCCCTAAGGTCTCACGTCTCCATCGTTGGTGGCCCGTGGTTTCCTCTCGCATAGGCCACCGCCCACTTTCGGCACTCCCCGTCGCACGGATCGTCCTGGGGCGGCGGGGTGGGCGAAGCCCTAAGGTCTCACGTCTCCATCGTTGGTGGCCCGTGGTTTCCTCTCGCATAGGCCACCGCCCACTTTCGGCACTCCCCTCACGCGGATCATCTTGGGGCGGCGGGGCGGGCGAAGCCCTAAAGTCTCACGTCTCCATCGTTGGTGGCCCGTGGCCCGTGGATCTTTGTTGCTTGCGGCCACCGCCAACTCCGACACTCCCATCACGCGAATCATCCTGGGGTGGCGGGGTGGGCGAAGCCCTAAAGTCTCAGACGTTGGTTGCCTGTGGGTTTGTGGCCCGCGGCTAGGTCTCGCGTGGAGCCATCGCTCATGTCGGCACCCCCGTCGCACGGATCGTCCTGGGGCGGCGGGGTGGGCGAGGCCCTAAAGTCTCACGTCTCCATCGTTGGTGGCCCGTGGTTTCCTCTCGCATAGTCCACCGCCCACTTTCGGCACTCCCCTCACGCGGATCATCCTGGGGCGGCGGGGTGGGCGAAGCCCTAAAGTCTTAGAGTGCAGCGGCAACGGCTTCCGGAAATCCATCCGACCGATAAACCGATAAACCGATAAAAACTAATCGGTTGAACGGTTTGCAAACCGATCAACCGAAAAACCGATATAATTTGATCGGTTTATCGGTGGATCGGTCGCTCAACCGAAAAACCGATAAACTTCGTATGCGAACATAGAGGCGATTGCTGGCGCGCCCCCCTCTCTTCGTCGGTTTATCGGTTGATCGGTTTATCGGTTGATCGGTTTATCGGTTGATTGGCTGGTCTGAGACCGCTGGGGGGGAACCTGTGGAGGCGATCCTTGTGCCGCATATCGGTTTATCGGTTTATCGGGTTATCGGTTGGTTGTCAGTTCCCCGCCACGACGACGACGGCGACGGCGACAGTGGCCGGACCGCCATGGGGCAGGGCACCTCCGAAGTCAGAGAGAGGCGCGAGGGCGTCTCAGGCGCAAGTGGCCTGAACACCGCATCTCGGGGAAGATCGGGGGTCAGACTACGTGAAGGCAGGGCGCATCCCAGGTCAACGCTGCGAGTTTTTGTGTAGGCGGAACTGGCCAGGACAATTTGGAGCAGGGAAGAATATCAGAGGTCAGCGTTGCGAGGATGTCTCAGGATGAGGATGAGGAAGGTCATGCTGATGATAATGATGGCGATGGCGGCAGCCGCGCGGGAGGCAAAATCTGGCGGGGCAAATTTCGGCGGGAAGCAAGTGCGAGGATGGCTCAGGCGATGGTGGCCAGATTACTTCAACTCAAAGAATATCGGATCCCAGAATGCTGCGGATGCTTTAAGCGGGATGCGCCGGTGTGGTGAAGATGTCCCAGGCGAAAGCGCTAATAATCACTTGTCGTGGCGCGTTGGATCCCAGACTTCCGAGGATGTCTCACGAGGAACGGGCCTCCTCCTCCTCCTCCTCCTCTGCGTCGTTGTCGTCGTCCTCCTCCTCCTCCTCCGTGTCCTCCTCCACCTCCTCCTCTTTTCAGAGTCAAGGGCGCGCGATTGCGGTAAGCCGCCGTGAGGCGCTCTAGTTGGACGGATTGCCACGGTGAGGCAAGGATATGAGGGAGTAGCCAGGAGTCGGAGGACACCCCAGCGTCCTCATCCCATTCGTCCCCTCAATGATGCGCTGTCCCTTCTCGGGACTGGGGGGGCAAGGGACACCTTCGTAGTGGGTCTGATATGCCGGGCCATCGAACATTCATTTGCGTGGCAATCGAATCGGTCACCCAGGATGCCGGTTCCCCGGACTCTTCCCAGGATCAAAACGCACCAGCCTCTGTCGCCGCGTCCGGCCGTGGCGACGAGGGGGGCCCCGAAGGCCACAAAGCCTCGGTGCTCGAGGGGTCGGGGGGTGCACCACGACGACGACGACGACGACGACGACGATGACGACGAGGACGACGACGACGACGGCGGCGGCGGCGGCGGCGGCGGCGGCGACGGCGTCGTCGCCGTCGTCGTCGTGCGCCCACCCGACCCAGAATCCGTCCCAATCGGGCCCCAGGACTCTTCAAGGTCAAAAAGCACCAGCCTCTGTCACCGCGTCCGGCCGCGGCGACGAGGGGGGCACAGGAAGGCCAGAAAGCCTCGGTGCTCGAAGGGTCGGGGGTGTGCACCACGACGACGACGACGACGACGACGACGACGACGACGACGACGACGACGACGACGACGACGACGGCGGCGGCGGCGGCGGTGGCGGCGGCGGCGGCGGCGGCGACGGCGGCGGCGGCGGCTGCGACGGCGTCGTCGCCGTCGTCGTCGTCGTGCACCCCCCGACCCAAGATCCGTCCCGAACAAGGCTCCGGACCCTTCCCAGGGTCAAAAGGCACCAGTTTCTGTCGCCGCGTCCGGCCGCGGCGACGAGGGGGGCCCCCGAAGGCTACAAAGCCTCGGTGCTCGAGGGGTCGGGGGGTGCGCCACGACGACGACGACGACGACGACGACGACGACGACGACGACGACGACGACGACGACGACGACGACGGGCGGCGGCGGCGGCGGCGGCGGCGGCGGCGGCGACGGCGTCGTTGCCGTCGTCGTCGTCGTTCCCTCCCGACCCAAAAATCGCCCCAAACGGGTTTCGGGGCGCTTCCCAGGGCCAAGCAGCACCAGCCTCTGTCACCGCGTCCGGCCGCGGCGACGAGGGGGGCCCACGAAGGCCAGAAAGCCTCGGTGGTCGAAGGGTCGGGGGGCGCGCCACGACGACGGCGGCGAAGACGACGACGACGACGACGACGGCGGCGGCGGCGGCGACGGCGTCCTCGCCTGCGTCGTCGTGCACCCCCCGACCCAGAAACGTCCAAAAGGGGTCCCCGGATTTTTCCCAGAGTCAAAAGACACCCGTCTCTGTCGCCGCGTCCGGCCGCGGCGACGAGGGGGGCTCCCGAAGGCCAGGAAGCCTTGGTGCTCGAGGGGTCGGGGGGTGCACCACGACGACGGTGACGATGACGACGACGATGGCGATGGGGATGGTGCTGATGATGACGACTACGGTTTCTGGCTTCGCTGCTAAAGCGGCGATGATCTGGAGCACGCGCTTGCACTCCTGCTCCTTCTGTGGGCAGGCGTAGCGCTCTACCAACACGGCCCAACTCACGCTTGGCAAGAGTTGCTTGCGGCCGTCGTTTCGAACCGCCACCGTGCCCCGAGGCACGATGTAGTTCTCAGTATTCAGTCCCATGAAGTCTCCATGTAGTCCTCAGTGCTCATGCTCAAGGATTCCCAAAGGGCTCGGACCCCATATCCTCGAATCTCCCAGGCGAGTCTCCGCTGCGGGTGCAACAAGGGGAAAAACGTGGGACCCGAAGTGACATTGGGAACTCTCGGCGCCAAACAGCTCCCATGAGGTTTCGCGGAGCCCCCAACACGTCCCCAGAGATTGCCCAAAAGGGGCTCGGGCAGCTCCAGGAGGTGCCCCAAGAAGCGCTCAAGTGGCCCCAAGAATGCGCCCTTGTGGATTGTGACCCAAACCCAGGCACTGCGGCGGCATGTGCCGAAGGCTGTAAATACTTGCGGATCGCGCAACTTGAATTCTCCATGAAGAAGAACTTACCCGCCATTGCGCGTCTTGGCATTTTGAGGCGTGCTCGAATGCCTTGTGCTGTCTGGATGAGCTTATGTGATCTTCCAAGAACCCCCCCCTCTCTATCAGCGCCCCGGCGCGTGCACGGCCTCCCTTTCTCCGAGGCTCTGTCCCCATGACGGCCCCGGGGGCCCCCCAGGGAACCTCAATGCCCGATCAGGAAAACAGCATGCACGCTCCGAAGATTTCAGCCATTGCAACTTATTCGGGTTTCCCGCGGCTCAATACGCGCCAAGAGGGCTCCAACATGGCACTGCGACGGTTGAACATGGCAGCGAACATGCTGAACATGCAAAGAAGGCCTTGGGACAGCCCGAGTAAATCCCACCAGCTCTTTAGGGCGTGAGTGGTCTAACGAGCTCGTTCTGCTAAACCCTCTCCTTCCCCTTCGGGGAGGGGGCCCCCCCTCCCCCCACCCCCTACCCTGGACCTGGAGGGAGGGTTTCGCGAGGAATTGGAGCGCCCAAGATGGCCCAATATGGCTGCAAGAGGGCCTCCAAGAGCCCCAGATGGTCTCCAATATCTTGCAAGATAGCCCAAGATGGTTCAAGATAGCTTTCAACATGCATCCAAGAGCTCTCGAGACCGCCCCAGGACGGCTCCAAGTGCCTGTCGAGCCCTCCAAGGAGCCCATCAAGAGGCCAAAATCTTTGAAATCCCTTGTGTTTTTTCCACAGTTTTCTGCATCATCGCCTTTTCGCGTTCGATGGGGTAGTCCTCAGTGCTCATGCTCAAGGATTCCCAAAGGGCTCGGACCCCATATCCTCGAATCTCCCAGGCGAGTCTCCGCTGCGGGTGCAACAAGGGGAAAAACGTGGGACCCGAAGTGACATTGGGAACTCTCGGCGCCAAACAGCTCCCATGAGGTTTCGCGGAGCCCCCAACACGTCCCCAGAGATTGCCCAAAAGGGGCTCGGGCAGCTCCAGGAGGTGCCCCAAGAAGCGCTCAAGTGGCCCCAAGAATGCGCCCTTGTGGATTGTGACCCAAACCCAGGCACTGCGGCGGCATGTGCCGAAGGCTGTAAATACTTGCGGATCGCGCAACTTGAATTCTCCATGAAGAAGAACTTACCCGCCATTGCGCGTCTTGGCATTTTGAGGCGTGCTCGAATGCCTTGTGCTGTCTGGATGAGCTTATGTGATCTTCCAAGAACCCCCCCCTCTCTATCAGCGCCCCGGCGCGTGCACGGCCTCCCTTTCTCCGAGGCTCTGTCCCCATGACGGCCCCGGGGGCCCCCCAGGGAACCTCAATGCCCGATCAGGAAAACAGCATGCACGCTCCGAAGATTTCAGCCATTGCAACTTATTCGGGTTTCCCGCGGCTCAATACGCGCCAAGAGGGCTCCAACATGGCACTGCGACGGTTGAACATGGCAGCGAACATGCTGAACATGCAAAGAAGGCCTTGGGACAGCCCGAGTAAATCCCACCAGCTCTTTAGGGCGTGAGTGGTCTAACGAGCTCGTTCTGCTAAACCCTCTCCTTCCCCTTCGGGGAGGGGGCTTCCCCTCCCCCTACCCCCTACCCTGGACCTGGAGGGAGGGTTTCGCGAGGAATTGGAGCGCCCAAGATGGCCCAATATGGCTGCAAGAGGGCCTCCAAGAGCCCCAGATGGTCTCCAATATCTTGCAAGATAGCCCAAGATGGTTCAAGATAGCTTTCAACATGCATCCAAGAGCTCTCGAGACCGCCCCAGGACGGCTCCAAGTGCCTGTCGAGCCCTCCAAGGAACCCATCAAGAGGCCAAAATCTTTGAAATCCCTTGTGTTTTTTTCACAGTTTTCTGCATCATCGCCTTTTCGCGTTCGATGGGCCCCTGAGGCCTCAAGATGGCTCCATGATGGCCCAAGAGGGCCCCAATACCGCCCCAAGAGCGCTCAAGACCGCCCCAAGAGCGGCCCAAGAGGGCCCCAAGAGGCACATTTTCGGGTCCCGACGGGGGGGGGGTGACTTCAGGACCCCCCTCCTTATATGATCGATTGCCCCAAGAAGGCCTTCAACGCATCAAATATGGCCTCAAGAGGGCCCCAAGAGCGCCCAAAGAGGGCCCCAAGAGAGCACCAGGAGGGCCCCAGAGGCCTCCAGGATAGCCCAAAGAGGGCACCCAAGGCTTCCAAGAGGGCCCCAAGAGCGCCCCAAGAGCCCAAGAGGGACCCCAAGAGCGCATCATGAGGGCTCCAGAGGCTTGCAACATGGGCCTCAGAGTGCCCCGCGATGGCCCCAAGAGGCTTCCAATACGCGACGCTCTCAGAGCGAAGGATGTTGGTGGTTGACTCTCGTCGTCGTCGTCGTCGTCGTCGTCGTCGTCGTCGTCGTCGTCGTCGTGTCGTCGTCGTATTGCTCGTCATCGTCGTCGTGCCTTTCTTCGCCACCTATATATTTGCATACGCATGCTACTTGTTATCCTCCTCCTCCGGCTCCCCCTCCTCCTCATCCTCCTCCCCCTCCTGCTCATCATTGCCCGCCTTCCTCCCTTTTGCTCCTTCCACCCTCCTTTTCCGCATGCCTCCTCTTCTCTCAACTCCGATTGCTCCACCTCAACAGCGGATGTGGATCACTGCTGGGCCAGATGATGCTACACATCCCTGATCGGGTCAACTCGCCTGGCGACTGTTTTTGGATGGGCTGGTGGGGATACGCGAAGCGAGAACAATTTTGGAGAGAGTGCATCACGGGCACAAGAGGGCCTCAAGCTGGCCGTCAAGGACCTCCGAGAGCCTAAGATGGTTTTCACAGGGCACGTGGACGGCCGAAAGTGGCTTCTTCACGTCTCCCAACGACGCCCCCAAAGACGGCAAACACGGCCCCAAGACGCCTTATAATCCTCCGACTTTTCAGCATCATCCTCACCACCGCCCACATCACCACCACCACCGCCATCATCACCTTCTTACTAAGCATAATCATAATCTTCATCAACACCATCATCTTCCCACTCATCATCATCATCATCATCATCATCATCATCATCATCATCATCATCATCATCATCATCATCATCATCATCATCATCATCATCATCATCATCATCATCATCATCATCATCATCATCATCATCATCATCATCATCATCATCATCATCATCATCATCATCATCATCATCATCATCATCGCCATCCTGATTATAATCCGAGGAGGAGGAGGAGGAGGAGGAGGAGGAGGAGGAGGAGGAGGAGGAGGAGGAGGGAGGAGGAGGAGGAGGAGGCGGAGGCGGAGGAGGACTAGGAGGAAGAGGAAGGGGAGGCGGAGGAGACTAGGAGCAAGAGGTGGACGGAGGACTAGGAGAACCATGGGCGTCGGGGCCAGTGAGGGAGGGAGGGAGGAGAGGGAGGAGAGGGAGGGAGGGAGGATCGGAACGGAGGAGGGGGGAGGAGGAAGAGGGAGGAGGAGGAGGAGGAGGAGGCGGAGGCGGAGGAGGACTAGGAGGAAGAGGAAGGGGAGGACTAGGAGGAAGAGGAGAGAGAATTTCGAAGGATTACCCATTGGACAACCACGACAACGCCGGGCCGATAAACCGATCAACCAATAAACCGATAAACCGAAACATCCGATATACCGATAAACTGATAAACCGATAAACTATTTCGGATAAACCGATAAACTGATAAACCGATAAACCGATAAACCGATAAACTGATAAACTGATAAACCGATAAACTGATAATCTGTGCTGAGATTCGGGCACGCATGCAATGAGTCGGTTTAGTGGTTGATCAGTTTATCGGCAGATCGACCGATAAACCGATATAACCATATCGGTTTATCGGTCGATCTGCCGATAAACCGATCAACCGAAATAGTTTATCGGTTTATCGGTTTATCGGTTTATCGGTTTTATGTTCGTGTCCTGCGGCTGCAATCTAAAGTCTCACGTCTCCATCGTTGGTGGCCCGTGGCCCGTGGATCCTTGTCGCTTGCGGCCACCGCCCACTTCGACACTCCCATCACGCGAATCATCCTGGGGTGGCGGGGTGGGCGAAGCCCTAAAGTCTCAGACGTTGGTTGCCTGTGGGTTTGTGGGCGGCTAGGTCTCGCGTGGAGCCATCGCTCATTTCGGTGCCCCCGTCGCACGCATCGTCCTGGGGCGGCGGGGTGGGCGAAGCCCTAGGGTCTCACGTCTCCATCGTTGGTGGCCCGTGGTTTCCTCTCGCATAGGCCACTGCCCACTTTCGGCACTCCCCTCACGCGGATCATCTTGGGGCGGCGGGGTGGGCGAAGCCCTAAAGTCTCACGTCTCCATCGTTGGTGGCCCGTGGCCCGTGGATCCTTGTCGCTTGCGGCCACCGCCCACTTCGACACTCCCATCACGCGAATCATCCTGGGGTGGCGGGGTGGGCGAAGCCCTAAAGTCTCAGACGTTGGTTGCCTGTGGGTTTGTGGCGCGCGGCTAGGTCTCGCGTGGAGCCATCGCTCATTTCGGCACCCCCGTCGCGCGCATCGTCCTGGGGCGGCGGGGTGGGCGAAGCCCTAGGGTCTCACGTCTCCATCGTTGGTGGCCCGTGGTTTCCTCTCGCATAGGCCACCGCCCACTTTCGGCACTCCCCTCACGCGGATCATCCTGGGGCGGCTGGGTGGGCGAAGCCCTAAGGTCTCAGGTCTCCATCGTTGGTGGCCCGTGGCCCGTGGATCCTTGTCGCTTGCGGCCACCGCCCACTTCGACACTCCCATCGCGCGAATCATCCTTGGGTGGCGGGGTGGGCGAAGCCCTAAAGTCTCAGACGTTGGTTGCCCGTGGGTTTGTGGGCGGCTAGGTCTCGCGCGGAGCCATCGCTCATTTCGGCACCCCCGTCGCACGCGTCGTCCTGGGGCGGCGGGATGGGCGAAGCCCTAGAGTCTCAGGCGCTGGTTGTCCTTGGCCTATGGCCCCGGGCCGCCGCGCCACGGCACTCCCCTCGCTCTGGTCTTCCTGGGGCCTGGGGCCTGCGGTGGCGGGGCGACGGGGTGGGCAGCCGGCGAAGAGAGAAACCCTACGGTGTCCCCTGCCTCCTTGGACTCCTCGTCCTCGCCCCATCCCCCTCGCAACAGTGGGGAGCAGCATGAGAGAGGTGGGGGATGGGGCAACTTTCGAGCTCGGCCCCACAGCGGGTGCGTATCAATGCCACTATGGCCTAAACTGACTAGGTGGACCGCCACCGCCGCAGCTCTCACGGCTTGGGCCAGCCTGGCCAGTATGTTGCCCTTCGCCGTCGCCATCGTCGACCTCTTCCCCCTCTGGTGTCGGGTCCGACGACGGTGCCGTCAATCGGCTCGGTCGACCGCCAGCTCTGTTCTGGACATCGTGATCGTTGAACTCGTCGATCGGATCGACATCCATTTCGTCATCGTCCACGTGCGGGCGGAGCAACGCATCGTGATTCAGCAACAGCCGATCGAAGGGAATGGGTTGGGGCTCCGGGATCGGGATGGGAGTCTGGAATGAACCTCTCGTGACCATCTCGTTCGTGATCCTGAACGGCTGCTGGGGGTTGGCCTCCTACAGGGGACGCGGGATGGGCCCACGAATCAGAAATAAACGGTTGAGGGAGGGTTGAAGGAGGCATTGGACGAGGGAAGAGAGGGACGAGAGAGTGACAGAGGCACGGAGGGTAGGAATGTGCAGGCGAAGGAAATGGAGTGAGGGGCGGAGGCATGAGGCTTAATGGGGTGGACGGTGGACGGGAGGGAGGGACCCGTCGCTCCATGTGCTCCGTATGGCCCTGGCCAAATCCCAATTGCCGCTGAGGGTGTCGATCGAATCCTGGACCAGCCTGGAAGTGTCTCCAACACCAGAAGGCCTGGTCGATCGCCCCACCCCGCCCACCTCAAGTCCCTCCCCTCCCCCTCCTCGCTCCTCCTTCTGAGGCTCTTATCCCTTCCCTCCTCCTCCTTCTCCTCCTCCCTCGTGGCCTCGTGAACGTCGTGGTCGGGGCGATCGACGGCCTGTCATTCACACGTGCTCTGCGAATCCCCGTGGTCACAGCCTCCCTGATCATCCTCAACGCTTCTTCGTTGGTTAGCTCGGCGGGCCCCGCTGCGGAAGGCGCGAACTCCCGCGTGTCCGTCATCTCTTCAACTATGCTGTGGGCTGTGGGCTCGTGGGGATTTCGTTAGATCTCGAGCCGAATGCGCCGCTCGAAGGGGGGGGGTGACCATAGACAGTGCTTGAGCTCTGATGGGCAAGCCTGGACAAGTAACAAGACTGGAACGGCATGTGTTTTCTCATCCATTCTGGAACGAACGGCAGCGTCACTGCAGTGTGCGTGTATGCTACCAGAACCTCAGTCAGTCAGCAGCCAGAGGAATACTGTTCTTGAGTGGGCATGCTTTGGGGAGTGGGGAACTGGTTAGACCTGGCAAGGTCTTAGACTGACTAGGCTCAAACCTAAGGGTATTAGGCTGCAAATCTGTCTGGGTCCTGGGCCTAAGAAATCAAGCGACGCCGACACAGGTCTGGCACCCACAACCTGATGAGGTCTCTAGCGCCATGCTGCCGAGACTGACTGGACTGGGCTACATCTCCTCCTCCCTTCCCCCCTCCTCGTACGATTCTTATTCGCATTACCTACTTCTATAAACCTAATCCACCTCCCCCCTCTCCCAGAGCCTCTCCCGCCTCTCCCCCCCCAGGGCTCGCCGGCAGGTCCTCGGCCCTCCGGCTTGAGCGGTCTAGGCCTGCGGCCTGGCCCGGGCTCGTGACTACAAGTTGACCAGGGCGGCCCAGGCAACTAGGCTCACCTCAAGTCGCCTTTGCCATGGTAGCCTTTGCCGCCTTCGCCTTCGCCTTCGCCTTGGCGGCCGCTGACATAAGCCAGTCTGTCGTGCCGCTGCTGCTGGCGCCCATGCCAGCCTCCGCCTCCGCCACCGGTGCAGCCGCGCCTGCAGCCGCGTCCTTCACCTTGAGCTCCTTCGCCTTGTCCTCGGCCTCGTTCTTCGCTTTCTCCTTCTCCTCCTCCTCCTCCTTGGCCTTCAGCTCCTGCTTCGCCTTGTCCTCAGCCTCTTGTTTTGCTTTCTCCTGCTCCTGCTTCGCCTTGTCCTCAGCCTCTTGTTTTGCTTTCTCCTGCTCCTGCTTCGCCTTGTCCTCAGCCTCCTCCTTTGCTTTCTCCTGCTCCTCCTTGGCCTTCAGCTCCTGCTTCGCCTTGTCCTCGGCCTCTTTCTTCGCTTTCTCCTCGTTGGCCTTTGCCTCAGCTGCCGCGCGCTCCTCTTCCTCCTTGGCCTTCAGCTCCTGCTTCGCCCTGTCCTCGGCCTCTTTCTTCGCTTTCTCCTCGTTGGCCTTTGCCTCAGCGTCAGCAGCGGCCGCCTGCCTCGCTCGCTCGTCCTCTTTGGCCTTCAGCTCCTGCTTCGCCTTGTCCTCAGCCTCCTTCTTTACTTTCTCCTCGTGAGCCTTCGCATCAGCTGCTGCTTTCCTCGCCCGCTCCTCTTCCTTCTTGACCTTCAGCTCCTGCCCCGCCTTGTCCTCAGCCTCAACCCCGTCATCTGTCTTGGCGCCCAGCTCCTTGTCGCACTCGGCCTGTTCAGCATCTCTCTTCGCTATCTCCTCCTTTGCTTCTTCCTCATCCTCAGGATTTTCTTTCTCCTCATTGGCACTGGCATGCTTCTCAGCTCCTTCGCAAGCCGCGCCCTCCAACGTTTTCTTATGTCTTTTCTTCTGCTGCTGGAAATCGGCGTCCTTTGAACGGCCAGATGGCCCGAAAGAGTCAGAACCCAATGGAGGAAGGAATGCAATTGCAACGGACTTGTCCTAACAACTATTGTTTGTCTAGCTCCCAAGCTAACCACAACTCCAAAAACAACCTGAAAGCCGACCTCGCACGTTAAACGCAACGACAGTAGCGCTGTGTTTAATGTGCGTTGTCGGCAGGTTGCCGGACTCATCAAATCCATAATGCGCCACGCAACGTGGATCTGATGAATCTTGCGCCGCCCCGAGCACTGAGCCCTGGAAACGCAACGCTTTAGGTCTGACAGACCATGCCCCGATAAAGTATGAGAGAGCCTTGAACGTGCAATTGCCTGACTCCCTCTTCCTTTGGCCAACCGTTTCAAGCCACCAGGGTCCTTCACCTGAATCACGGCATCCAGCAACGGGTTTTTCTTTGACATGTTCAGAAGGTCAGCGCAGATGGCGTTCAAGTCGGGCATCCCAACTGGTTCACCCTTGTACACGCAACTCATCCTCACTCCACATGACTCCTGCGCGGCGGTGTGCTCAGCCTTGATGTAGCCGGTCGGGGGGAACAGCAGTTCTCCAGGGCCGATGACCCCGTGCTGGATGTTGACGCCATCGGCGATGGCATCGCGGATCGCCGTAGGGCTCGCCGTTTGCAACCACTGGTTGGTAGACATCATAGAGACGGGCTGGCGGAGGGCCTTCGCTCCCCGCTGCGATCGCACGTACCCGCCAAGCTCAGCGAAGGGGGCGCAAACCAAAGTCCGGGAAACCGTGGAGCTGAACCGTACCGCGCAGGCTGCACCTGGCTCAAGTCCAATCGTGTTGGTATTGGGGCTCCTGACCCAGATCTCTGGCTGTACGATCGCACTCAAGTATTGCTTCTGGTCGTCAGTGATATCCAACATCTGTGCGGCACTGGGCACGTTAGCTCTGAACCCGTCTGCAACACGACTCTCCACCGTCTTGTCGGAAATGCCTCCATGAAACTGGCCAGCACTCTTGTCTGGCCGGACGCGAAAGCCTTGGAGCTGGTCGTTGACTTCCTTCTTGAGGTCGTTATCATTGCTGTACAAGTCCGCCAATGTAGTTTTGCCAACAATGATTGGCTTCATCAAGTCTGCAATGCCAATATCTTTAAACTCACAAGCTTCGACCGTCTTGATGCGGTTCTCTGGCTGGGGGGTCCACTTCCAGAACGGGTTCGTGTCGGGCTGCTGCTGCTGCTGCTGCGAATGCCCACCTGATTGCTGTGCGCTGCCCATCCGTTTAGACCGTTTGATTGCCTCCTTCTCCTCCGCCATCTTTCTCTTGTTCTGCTCCGTCCTCGCCGTGACCCGGGCAGAGTACAGCTCGGATACTGCTTTCGCAACCGACTTCCCGAGCTCCGAACCTGATTTGAAATGAACATGCACTGATGCGTCAAACTCGTTGATATCCTTCTCGGTAATGAGGGACGCTGGGATGGATGTCTTCTCTTTGAGCGATCTCATCGTGAGCAAGTTCTCATGCCCGAAACACGGCGGAGCAGCGGCAATCCTGGCATTATCATCTGCGAAGCCCACGCCCGCAGCCGTCGACGCGTCATCACTTGCAGTAGCAAACGACTTGATGTATTCGTGTAGCTCACTGTCCGAAGTACCCGACACCAGTGCCAACGCCTTGCCGCGGCTCTTCGCCACGGCCAGCTCCCGGGCGAACGTCTTCTGCTCCCCAGCGCTGCTGAAGTCAAGCAGAGCTGCTTCTAAGTTGAGTCTTTCCTTCGTGATGGAAGCATCGACCTTCGCCCACGACTTCTCCAAGGACCGGGCCACCGGGAGGAGGAGAAGGAGGAGAACGAGGAGGAGGCAGAGGATGATGGGGGCATCCCCATGAGCAGAAGTCCGCTGGCGGACTTCTGAACAAGGAGGTTGAAAAGGAGGCGGAGTGGGAAGAGGGCGTGGCCGAAGGAGGGAGGGAGGGAGGGAGGGAGGGAGGGGGGGAGGGAGGGAGGAGGAGGAGGAGGAGGAGGAGGAGGAGGAGGAGGATATGGTTTAGACATCAAACTTGGGACCATTGGGATCTGACATCAAGGGAAGGGGAATTTGAGGCTGCCCGCCTTGTTGCGGAACACCTCCAAATCCATCCTCTTGCTCTCATCAGGTTTGGTCTCGACCTTCTCCTCTGGGGGGCCCTCGCCGCTGTCGTCCGAGATCTCGTCGGCGGCCTGGTCGGCGTTGGGGTCGGAGCCTTTAGCCATAGACACGAGATCGGCATCGCTCATGACCCCCAGCTTCGTTTTCATGTTGCCATAACCCGCAGAAACCATAGCATCTTCAAGCCTGCGCCTCCTGGAATCACGGGGCGCGTCCATATTCTCCTGAGGGCTCAGGGCTACAAGGTCAAACAATCCGACATCTGAGAAGGCACCTGAGGAGGGGGAGGTCCTCTCCTCACCCTCCTCAGGTCGCTGCCCAGATGTCGGACCCGGAGGGGGAGAACGGAGGGGTTATCTTGGAAGTTTCTTAGGGCTTGGTTGGCGGGGTCGGCTTCTGCGTGGCCGCTCCTGGGGCTGGGGCCCACTTGGGGGCCTGGGGGCTGTGGAGGGGTCCTTCGGGACCGTCTTAGGCATCTCTCGGGGATCACTGGGTCCGTTCGGGGGCCCTCCGCGGGCGCCTTGAGCCGTCGAGAGCTCAAAAATGCAGGACCTCATAACAGTTTGTTTGTTTAGGGCCCCCTTTTCTCTAACTACATGTTTCCCCTCCTCCTCTTTCTCCTCCTCCTCCTCCTCCTCCTCCCCCTCCTCCTCCCTCCTCCTCCTCCTCCTCCTCCTCCTCCTCCTCCTCCTCCTCCTCCTCCTCCTCTCCCTTCCTCGTAAGTCCTCATCGTCATGGAAAGCCGAACCAGCAGCTCCCGACTGAACTCGAGTGACCATCTGGGCCACCTGCTCCTTGGTAGCCCTCTTCTTGGCGGCGACCTCAGCGACGACCACGTCCTCCTCCATGTCCTCGTCGAAGTCGCTCTCGTAGTCGCCGAGCTTGATCTTGATGCGGGTCATGCCCTTGGGACCGAGCTTATCCTTCTTCTTCGAAGGGTCGGCCAACATCTCCTTCCACTCGATCTCCGCCTGCTCGCGGGTCATGTTGCCCTGGGCCGTCGTCGCTTTGAACTCGTAGAACTCGCCCTCCCACATGCGCTTGAAGCGCGCAGCACCTCTGGTACCTGACCGGCTAACCCACTGCTGTTTCCATTGCAATACGTTGAACAGCTTGCCATCTTTTCCAGATTTCACGTGGGCCGAAAACGTTCTGAAGAGCTTCTCGTAGGCTTTGGGGTCATCCTTTTTCAACGTGCTAGCCCACTCTGCAACGCCCTGTGCTCCCGCTCGGTTCTTCAACTTCTTCTCCTCGGAGAAGCAGTCCTTGCATGAGTTCTGATCGGAGTAGAAAGAGCAGAGGGGCTTGACCTTTTTGCACAGGCTGTTGCACTTCTTGGCTGCCTCAGCTTGCGCAGTGATGTTAGCGACTCTAGAAGCGCAAGATGGGGTCAATGGGATGGTGAGGGGATTGGCGCCACATGTTTTTGTCCATGATAAACCACATCGCAACATACTGCATGCCGCAACACAAACGCTACTGCTGCACAGCCGATGGCTGCTCTAAGAACACAAGCACGTATAATAATATGGATGCAATGGCCGTACTTTGCATGGCGTTGCCAGCAAGGCCCTTGATCCTCCTATCTGATAAATTGCTGATCGACTCACGCCACTTGATTCCCATGACAGTGCAATGCTCATATGGAAGTAAGAATCGCTGATGCCGCCAAGAGAACACTTTTGATTTCTGCAACAATGCTGGCACATTTGCCGACGTCGTACCTCCCTTGACCGTTTGGCATGCCGTGGTAAACACGTCGGCATCTTCTGAAAATCCTCTCTCCATCAAGGTTTCCTTGTGCCTAAGGACCTGGGCCCTATCGGATCTGTTCATGACGTCGAACATCCTCCACCTTTTTTTCCATTGCCGTCCCGGATTGGCATGTGAGAGCTTTTAGCCATGCGCTCGATGTGTTCTCGGATGTGGTCCTTCGGGGTCTGATCTAGATATATGGATCCAGTGAGTGACGGATTGATGCCTGCTCCGAACATTTTCAAAAAATTGGTCTTGCAGAGTCTGGTGCTTTCATCTTTCCACTGCCAGCCACCTGTAAACGTAACAACCATGTATTTCCGATGCCGCATGCACGGCGCCCCGATGTGATGAGGGCTGAACACGACCGAATCGACTGTCCCACCAATACTGGCCAACACTTTTTCAATATGGTGCGGGTTGTAGTTCTGCGTGCACTCTAATATGGCAGCTTTGTACAATCTCCCAGCGTTGTTGATAATATCCCACATAAGTGTCAGCCATGCTTTGGCGCCTTTTCCAAATGTACCCCACTGCGCCCCTGCGGCGCTCCAGTCCAAGCAAGATATACCAGCAATGAGAAGACGCGCGTGACCAAGAGGTGGGTACACACGACACTCCGTCGCGTGCTTGGCACACGGGGCAGTCAGATCAGGATCGAATTTTCCCATGTTTTCTTTCAGGATGGCAGTGGCTTCGCCCACGAATCGGTCGCCAAGTGTTTTCTTGAGGTTCGGGTGGTGTTTTTTGCCTGCCCCCGTCGTGGCTTCGATGTGCTTTTTCTGGTATCGTCGCATTAACTTGTTGAGCAAGTCGCTTACTTCTGAAGGAAGCCTGTCGCACATATCTGTCTGCACACACATGCCTGGAGCCTCCGCCAAGTCGCAGAGCACTCGCCTGCAATGCTGTTGGACGTCGCAGGCTCTGAAGCACGTGATGCAGTCCGACTCTGGATCCTCCTTGGCGCCTACCAGCGTCGCCAATCGGTGGATCACTACTTCAGGTTGGCCAGAGCCGCTGTAATCTGATACTGTAGTCAGCTTACTACTGCACAAGAACTCTTTGACATCACGTCGTTGCTCGTCCGTTAAGTGGCCAATGAGGTGGTCGATCGGCGCACTGGCATCGAAGGGAATGCGTCTCGAAGTTCTGCCAGGCCGAACTGCTGGCCCCTTTCCAATGAATCGCCTGCACTTGATCCTCTTGATCGTAGTCCTGGCCTGCCTCTTGACCTGGGGATTGGAACCGGAACTCGCAGCCGCAGGCCTACGCAAGACCATGCCCACGAGAAATAGATAAACGAATCCACCGTTCTGATCTGAATCTGGGGTGCCGCACACGCACACAGTACACACAACCTGCCAGCGAAACAAGCCAAAACGGCTACGGTGAGTCAGTGAACAATTGACGAAGTCGAACATGTGATGATGTTCGATGCAAGGGCCTCTCATTCCCTGAACAGCTTGGGGTTCTATATGCGTTTTCTCATGCCCTGTGAGAGGTGCAAGGCCCCTGAGATCGGTGGACCATCGTTGCCCCCATCGTTGCCACCCATCGTGGCCTCCCATATTGGCCCCCTCCAAACCCTCCCTATCCCTGAGTCCGATCCCTAGGACCAACTCCCGACCGCTCTCCTTGCATCCCCATCGCTATCCCTACATCTCTATACCCGTACCCTCATACCCCGTACCCCCATATTCATTGTCCCTATCCTTCCCGATCCCCCACCCTCATGTCCACTGACCGAATCCCAATCTCCATACCTAATCCCTATCCCTGTTTGTCCCTATCATTATCCCTCTCTTTTCGGTCCTATACATATATTTCTGCCTCCGTATCCCTTCGGCCTTATCCCGGCTCCTTCAATACATGTTCTTATTTATATCACCCCATCGTGGCCCCCGATCGTGATTGTGTGAAGTTGTTTAGGGTCTTCTGCCGCAAGGGTGTAATTTTGCTAGTGGGGGACCAGGTGTACAAAGGCCAGTGGGGGCCAGGGGCCATGGGAGGATGATCGAACAGCACTGTCTAGTCGAACTCTATCAACGGTAGAGATCACAAGTGCAACCAGCGGCCGCTGCAATGGATAACCGAATCGCCTTATCCACGGTTGCAGCATGATTCCTTCAACGATGTCTGACTCAAAGAGGGTCTCCTCCAAACAGGGCGGGGCCCTCAAAAGTGGCCGGATATTACGCTCCAAGCTTTCTTCGAGCAGTACTTCTCATCGTTATACGACTGCTGCAGAGGGGGTGGTCCGCACAGGGAGGGGAAGGTGAGATGCTGCGAGGGAAGTGGAAACACCACGAGAGGGTAGCGGCAGTTAGTCCCAGACCTCCGACGTCGCGACGTTTATTCATGGCTCGGGGCATGAAGCTCTCGCCCTCATCTCCACGACGGTCGTTTTTCTCCTCACGGGTCGTCCACTGATGTAAAACGAAGCCAGTATGAGGACAAATCGTGATGAGGATACTTTGGGAATCTCTGGGAGCCAGTGGGTCTGGAGAACGCATCGTGCACCGCGGCAGTTCCAAAGCGCCGCGGAACGCTATGGGGGGGCTCTGGGGAGATTCCCACTTCCCATCCTTATCCCAAAGCCTGCCTGCCTGACTGCCTACCAACGACTGGTCTGCCGCAGATATCCTCCCTCCCCCCCCCTCCTTCCTCCCCTCCCCTCCATCATCCCCTGCGTTCCTCCCCTCCCCACACTCCCTCTCCCTCCCCTCCGGTCCTCTGGTGCCCTTCCTCCCCTGGGGGGGCTGCCGAGAACCCCGCCGGCTGCTCCCCAGGGTCCACATCGCCACCGCCTGTCTCGCCGTCTTGGCTTCTCTTTCTGGCCCGGCGAGAACCTTTGGCCAACCTGGATCCCGTCGGAGTTAACTGCTGCTGCCCCCCTCCTGCTTTGGTCTTACCCCTCGGCGTGCCAGCGCCGAGACCAGAAGCCGAGGCCCCTTTGTCAGCAGGAGAAGCCTCCCCGAAACCAGACATCTCCTCCCAATTCCCCGCCATGGCGCACGGCCAGGCTGGCAGGTGGCAGTGGCGAAAGTCTGGGGGGGGCTTGGAAACTGGTCGCGCTCTCTCAAGCCTGAAGCAAGATCGCGCTACGAAATCCTGACCTCGAACAGCGGCTGTTCCCGACAATCATAGCGACACATCGGGCGAATCTCGTGTCCGTGGCACAGACAAAAGTCCGATGCTAGAACAAACGGCAGTACACAATTGCCGCAGGAAGATAACGACTGAGAACTACGAACGGGAAAGGGAGGGAGGGGCGAGGAGGAAGGGGAGAGGGAAGAGGGAAGAAACGAGCGGGGACGGGGGGAGGCGGGACGACCACGGGATGATGGGACCTAGGCGAGGGCGGGGGTGGGTGGAAAGGGTATGGAGCAATATATATATATATATATATATATATATGTATACATATGTGTCTATATATGTGTATATATACATGTATATGTGTATGAAGATACATGTATGGCATGTGCGTGACACGTGTGCACGGCTAGGGCTAGTAATGAGCGCGAACGGTATATAGTAACTTATACATGTGCATGGCTAGCAGTGGCACTCGCAACATGAACTATATCCTTTGTTGCGCGCGCACGGCAAGACCGCAGGGCGAATGAAATAACATTCGTGCACAATTCAAGTTTAATGCTGCAGCAGGGGGGCGAATGACGAACGACGAATACCAAACGCGACATCTAGAAACTCAAGCTTGGGCCATGGCCAACGGCAAGATCACAACCAATAGCGCAACGCGTGGAATGTAGCCTCCTGGCTGCAACGCATGAAGTGCGACAGGTGGGGCGCAATCCACGGCGTGCAACCCCTGGAACTCAATTCAAGAGACGAGGGGGCGATCAATGGGATGGGGGATGGGGCAGATGCAATAACTTCTCTGTTGCGCCGATGGGGCACTGGGCGCGTCCGACAGGGTGTAATCCATGGGCCACGGGGCGGCGCCGCTGTGGGGCACCCTGGGTGGGGCGGTGGGGCCGCATGGGCTAAGCCTCTTGAGGGGGGCCCCGCGTGCGGCGGTGAAACCCACGTGGGCGGCGCCTTATGGGCGGGGCCAGGTTGGCGGGGCCGCATGGGTGAGTCCTTATCGGCGGATCCCATTTCGGAAGCCCATGCCCAATGGGTGGACGGTGGGCGGGGTCCCATGGGCCCATGGGTGGAGCGCTATGGCTTTGGTCCCGCTGGGTGGAGGGCCTTGGGCTACATTTATAGGCTACGAGCGAAAGAGGGGCGGGGCCCCGTCCTTGCGGGCGGGGCGACGGGATGCGAGCGCGCTCGAGTTTCCTTCGCTGCCGTCCCAGGGCGGGGAGGTTGCGCTGGCCCCAGCTGTCGTCGCCGCTGCGGGCCGCAGGCCGCGACCGTGCCACCGCGCGGGGGCCTCCAACAATCTGCCCGCGGCCGCGGCCTGCGGCGGTGTGCCTTGGTCGTCGCCGCGGAGGCCCATGGGGCGCGGGCCCTGCCCTTGGCCCTTGGCCCTTGGCATCGGCAGGGGCCCCGCGCGGGAAGGGCTTCCCCGCGTCTGCCAGCTTCGCCTCCCCCCTTCCCCCTTCCTCCCCCATCGAAGAGCAATGCGGGCCGGCTTCTATGGCCCCCGACGTGCGTCGATGGGCCCCCTAAATGCGCCGATGGACCCCATGGGCTGCCAGCGAGCAGTCGCGCTGCAACCGCTGGACAAGCGAAGACAAGTTTTGCTGTCTGGGTAGGTAGGCACGTCACTTCGCGACCCAGCTCGTGCTCGCAGAATGCGGCCGAGCGCGAACGGCGGCAAGGGCGTCTTCCCGCGGCTGCCGCGGAGCATCGCCGCGCCGCTGTGCCGCGCGGCCAAATCTGCGACCAGCGCGGGCCGCAGCTCCGCCCGGCCCCCGCAGGGCCGCACTTCGCGCGGCCACGATCCTGGATTCGGGCCAATGGCTAGTCGCGTTCCGCGCGCGTGACAGCAGCGGCGAGCGCCGCCGCGCTTCATCAATGGAAGGGGATGGGGGATGGGGAGGGGGGGGAGGGAGAGGAGGTGGAGGGAGGGGGGCCGAACGAAGCGCCACAGTAGGAAAACGCTGCATGGGGAGGTGGACGAGGAAGAGGAGGGAGGAACAAAAAGGGGGAGGGGGGGAGGGGGAGGGGGAGGGGGAGGGGGAGGGAGGGGGGGAGGGAGGGGGGGAGGGACGGGATGAGGATGGGGGATGGAAGGAAGGAGCCTGGAAGTCTGCGACGTCGAAGCGCGCTCGGCTTCCCCGATGCCCTCTTCGCCCTCCGCGGGACTCGCGGGGCCCTCCTCCGCTTCCGCTTCGCCATTGCCGATCATGCCGTCGCGTTTGTCGGCGGCCTGCCCGACGCCCGGGCTGCTGGGCCACCCGATTCACGATCTGAGAATGTGTGAAGGCCATGCCAGCCGCGCGCCCGCTTTCTGCGGGGCCGCGGCTGGTTGGCTTGCGCGAGACGAGGGATTAGCCTCAGCCCTGGCAGGTCTCTGCCGATCAGCCCGTACCTAAGGGGCGACTTGTTGGAATCCCACCCGCGGGGATGGTCGCTTCTGCGAAGTGATTCGGAGGCGGGCTCTCTTCGGAGGTCCGCTCCTCCTCTTCACGACGGGGTCAAAATCGACGCGCGCGGACCGCCTGCCTGTCGCTGCGCCGCGCAAGATTGCGCACCCGCCCTTCCATGAATGCATGGTTCTCAAGTATGGGTGGGTAGTCGGCTGGCCGCGCCGCCGCGCCGATAGACTTGCAGGCTCGCGGCTTGCTGATTCCCGCGGCCCGCCCGGCGTCGCAACATAACCCAACTGGAGTAACTTGTCGTCCTCGGGTTTCGCGCAAGGGCTGCGTGTGATGAACGCGTGGTCTAGCCCTGCAATGATCGGCAACTCCGCGCCGACGCCGGCCTCGGCGCACGCCGCAACGCTATGCCGCGCGGCCCCTTGCGCGAAGCTGGCGTGTATCCGCCTTCAGCGTTGCGCCGCGCAGGAGCAGAACCAGCGCGACCCGCGCGCTCGTTGATGCGTCGGTAGCCAATTGGACGGGGCCGCGCGGATCACCAACTCCAGCCGCTAACCTCCTAATGATGCATATGAAATGCGCGTATCTGCCGCGGCGCGCGAAAATCATGGTTTAAATCTCCGTCTAAAACATTTAACTAGAGCTCTTGCGCGTTAGGCGTGGGCCGCGGGACCGCGGGCCCGTGCAACATAGGGCATTGCACCATCGGCATGGTCGCCGCCAACACACATCAATCAACCAATCATCCAACCAACGAACATACCGCCAGCCAATACATCACGGATTAAGCAACTCATGAACCCACAACCCACCACCTAGTCTTCACGTCGTCGTCTACAGGAACGCGCGCGCTCGGTTGGCCCCAGGCGATAGCGGCAGGACAAGTCCTGGCGCCTCCATTAAAGGGATGCGATTCGCTATTTCGGAAGATGCGAATGAAGAGGCGGTCATTGCGGCCGGTCGCGATTGTTTTGTTTACGATCTTAAGCTGTTTATGTGTTACCGTTTCGTTTCGAGTGTTTTATACATGCCTGTGTTGTCGTCATGCGGTCGCGTCCGTGTAAAGTCAAATTCGCACGAATCACATGTATTTCCAGCTCTTCAATTTCTGGATTTGTTATGTTGGGTGTCGTTGTGATGGAATTTCTCTGTCGCCAGTGCGTTTTTCGCGGTGCCCACCATTTATTTTTGAATCCGTTTGCGTTGCGCGCGTCGCAACGAAAATGCGTCATATTGTTCCACCGCGGACAAGAAATCGTAAGACACGTGTCGAAATTTATTGGATTTCGTATGTCTAGTGCACCATCCTTTTGATTAAAGGGGTTCGATGCTGAAAAAAATAAAAAAAAAAAAAAAAAAAAAAAAAAAATGCGCGGTCACAGCGAAACGCGCACAAAAAAAACAAAACGTAGTTTTTTCCATGCGTTTTGTGCTGTAAACTGTGGAAATTGACAATTTGTACACCGCGAGTGTTGTTATTTCATTGAGTCTGGAATCGGGGCCCACTGCCCCTCGCACGCGCGTCGCCCGACCGCGCCCGACCGCGCCCGACCGCGCCCGACCGCGCCCGACCGCGCCCGACCGCGCCCGACCGCGCCCGACCAAACCGCCCGACCGCGCCCGACCGCGCCCGACCGCGCCCGACCGCGCCCGACCGCGCCCGACCGCGCCCGACCGAGCCCGACCGAGTCGCATTTCAGCGCCTGAGGTCCCTACTTGCTTTGGGGCTGTCGCGCATCGATTGGTGCCTTGTTTGGGTGTACTGTGCGTGTTTTGCATTGGTGCTACATTAAAAACGTTGTCTTCGCATCAGAATTCGAAATGTTCTATCAATTCTTGTTTGTTCTGCCTGGGTTCAAACTTTTTTCGTTTTTGCTGGAGTTGTTGGGCCCAGTCGGGTTGTTTTCTGCGCGCTGCGCATGCGCGCGCTCATTTGCACAATTTTCAGAAGCAAAACAAAATAAAACCGTCGTGACACAACCGAACGCATTTTTATTGATCGCGTGCTGTATGTTCGGGAAAGAATCGGGACTTTGAGCAGCGAAACGAACATTTGTTGCTTCAGTGCCATTGTTTCGCACAAATGCGGACGATGTGTGACTGGCTCAGGTAAAGCACACGCGCGTCGCATTATTACTGCCATGGCCGCACATGGTGTCAGCTGTGACCGTGGAACCCAGCGCAAGCGCAGTGAACGTCACATCGAGTGTGCCAAACATGCGAAATGTTGTGAACATGCGTTCATTTGTAATGTTGTGCGTTGTTCCAGGTCGAACATGTGCCTGCGTGGTTTGGGCGCGCCCCCCTTTGCGATGGAGGAAGCTGACGCCCACGAGGTGCGCCGAGTAGCTGAAGAGACTGGAGTACAGTATGCTGGAGTGGCGTAGCGATGACTAGAATAGCGCGGAGCAGAACACGTGTCATCCGTAAGGCTTGGTAGAGCAGATTCTGTTCGAATGCATGAACGTTTGCAGATGTATAGTGCGGTTGCGCCGACAACGATAAGGCAAGTAAGGGTCTGATAAACATTGTCAGAATTCGGTCGCGAAAATACTTTACGGTCGGTTGGTCGTGATAACGACATGTATGCATTTATGTATGAGAGCAGTCATGTGTGCATGTTTATATGTATGTGTATATTTATGTGTGTATGTTTGTTGTTGCGTATGTATGGTTGCATGTGTGTGCATACATCTGTATATAGATATAGATAGACATGTGTGCTCGTATGTATGTGTGTATGTATATGTATGTATGTACGCATGTACGTATGTATGTATGTATGTATGTATGTATATATGTATGTATGTATGTATGCGTATACAAATATGCATGTGTGTATATATTTAAGTATGTATGCATGCATGTATGTAAATGTGTATGTATGGATATATGTATGTCGAGGGAGAGAGGAGGGAGATACGAGGAAGGGATCAGGGCGAGATGAGTGGAGTTGGAGGTGAGGAAGTGCAGTGCAGCGGAATAGGAGGAGTGAGGAATGGGCCCGTAGGTAGAATCGCAGGAGGGAGACCCAGGGACGATGAGGATGAGGATGAGTATGGTGGAATGGAGATGGGGAGTAGGATTGGGACGACGAGGGACGGGTTGGAGAGACAGGGTAAGAAGATAAAGACGGGGATAGTAACGTCTTGCTCTTGTCTAGCTGGCTGGTTCTGTCTAGTGGGCGGCTGGTTGGCAGCCCGGCTGGCTTCCTGCATGATTGTCTGGTTTCGACAAAACAGAAACCAGATCAAACAGAAGGAGTGATCGCACTGCGTCCGCGATAGCACTATCAGACATCCTCCCCTCCCTCCTGTCATCTCCTCGTTCCTCCGCCTCTCAGGACCTGGACATCTTACATATTTTCTCCGTCTCCATCCTCCTCCATCTCCTGACTCTCCTGATCCTCCTCGCTTACCTCGTGTGTTGAGTCCCTATTCTCTGTAGAACTTCTGGCACTGCCATACAGGGCATCCCCGTCCCGGGCCCGGCCCGGCCGACATGCCGAGGGGTGACATCTGCCCACGCGTCCACCGTCGAATTGGATCAGCAGCTCGAGGCTTGCCTCCTGCTGGTGGCCCATCGGTCTGCGTCATGCTCCCTGCCTTGTCAGGCTCGTTGCCTGAAGTGCCGAGTGGCCCCGCATTTCTACTGGCGCCTCTCTGGGCACGGTTGGGCATCCCTAGATTCCCAGACCCCGTAGACTCCTGGAGCCCAATGCCCTAGACTCCGATACCCCTATGCCTCAGACCCAACATATGATAATCAATAACTCCAGACCCCAACTCCCTAGACGTAGACCTTATCTCTATCCACGAATCGTGGCTCCCCATCGTGCCCCCTATCGTAACTGCGTAACGCTGCTGAGCATGTTCTGCCGCAAAGGTGGCACTTTGCTCGTGGGGGGCGTGCAAAAAGAGCAATCGGGGGGGCAGGGGAAAAAGAGCAATTGGGCCCATGGGCCATGGGAAGATGCGCGCAACACTGTACTCTGCAACTCTGTCCGCCTCGCTTGTTCCAACAACGGTGCAACTGTAGTGATCACACATGACAGAAGAAGAAACTATACTGTTCAGTCTGCAAGAAGAAGAACAGATATTGAGATGCGCGTAGACGTAGCCCCATACATTAGAAAGTATACCCCCAGACCCTACTCCCTAGACCTTA
>CAUYUJ010014480.1:70000-78738 GCA_963575745.1 Prorocentrum cordatum
ACGCACCGCACGAGAATCCAAATATGAATAATGATCAACTATCAACGCGACATATTGGTTACTATTTATGCCTACTTGTGGAATAAGGATAATATTATTAAAACCCAAAGGGCTGCAATATGGTTCACGACTCAGAACTGCGCCAAGAGTACCTCAAATGGGCCCAACATTGCGTCGAGAGGAGCCCCGGGCGGCTCCAGAGGGCTCCGCGAGAGCGCAAGACGACCCGAAGATGGCTTACAAGTGCCCGAGATGTGCCACGAAGGCTCCAAGATTGCCCTCCGAGGGCCAAACGTGGCTCCAAGAGGGCCCCACAAGGTCACAAGAAGGCCCCAACGCGGGCGCGCATAGCCCGAAGGCAGCCCAGAGATAGCAACGCGAGGGCCTCACCATGGACTCTGGTGGCAAGGTGGCGGTGGAGGAGTGGAGGGAAAAAGGGAAGAGGACGAGTAGCACCCCGCTAAGCCGCTTGCCCATTCCCATCAACCGTTATTGCTCTGCCCTCGTCATCCTCGAGGCCATTATCCTCATCACTGCGGTTTTCCCTCGTTCTCCACATCTCTCCTCATCCCTCTCATCTTCCTGATGATCGCCCCAGTACCCTTATCGTCAATCAGTATCCCTCCTCTCTGCTCCTCCTCCTCCTCCTCCTCCTCCTCCTCCTCCCCCTCCTGCTTCTCCCCCTCCTCCTCCTCCTCCTTTGTCTTCGTGAATCCCAGCAATTCTAGATGATCGATTTTTCCCCGGGGAGGCCCAACACATCCCAGAGGCGAGATCAATAAAGCCCGCGTGGCGCGTGGCCCAGCACTGCCTCAACGGAGCCCAAGTTGGTCTAAGAAGGACCCCAGAGGAGCGCAAGAGGGACAAACTACAGCGCAAGGACGCTACAAGAAGGTCCACACGCGCCTCGAGCTGCCCCAAGAATGCTCCAAGCTTGCTCTACGAGAGCCCCAGAGGGTCCAGAACAGCTCCGACAGGGCCCACAGATGCCACAAGAGGGCTCCAAGAGAATCCCAAATAGTGGCCCATTGGGCCCCAAGGCGGCCCGGCCCCGATGTGAGTGCCCGAGGGCCCCGCGATGAATGCTCATCATGAGGAGGAGGATGCGGAGGAGTAGGAGGAGGAGGAGGAATGGGATGAGGAGAGAAACGTTAGGAAAGGTATGAGGAGGAGGAAGAGCGAGGATGAGGGGGCATTGCCCGCCACCTGCCCATGCCCATTGCGAAGTACTCCGTCATCTCCCTTCCTCGTCGTCTTCATCATTGTTATAGTGTTCTCTTCAATCACGTCCTTCTTATCTCTCCTCTTCCTCCTCCTCCTCCTCCTCCTCCTCCTCCTCCTCCTCCTCCCCTTCACCCCTCGTTCCTCCTCTTCCTCCCTCCCTCTTCGTCCCTCAGTCCTCCCCATCTCACCTTCGGGACACACCAGAGGGGGAGAACGACACATGCAAATGTTCATATATGTATATATCTTTATACATATATATATATATATATATATATATATATATGAATATAATGGGTGGGGCAAGGGCAGGGAGGGGCGCCCGTGTCCTCATGCACGCACACATTGCCGAGGCGGGACAACACGGCCACCGTGTTTCCTGCCATATTGCTCGGCTGCAGGCTCACATATACCGACGAGGGGAGGGAGGTATAGTGCCGCGCTGTTTGCCCAGACCCCACGCGGAAAGAGTGGAAATTGCGAGGACCTCCCACGCGGAATGAGTGGAAATTGCGAGGACCTCCCACGCGCAATGAGTGGACCTTTGAACACCCCTCGAGGGACGTCTGGGCGGCGAGGCAATCAGGCGTTACTTACACGCAGCAAGGATGGATGAGGAGGAGGATGAGGAGGAGGAGAAGGAGGAGGAGGAGCGGGAGGAGCGGGAAGAAAAGATGAAGAAAGAGGGCAATGAGGAAGACGGTTGCAACAGAAAACGAAACGGAGCACCGCCCCATCGCCGGCAGAGAAAACATGGTCGTGCAGGACGATGGCCGCGTCGTCGGGACCGAAATCGCATGCCGACGCTGGAGGGAGAAACATCTTTCGAGAATGACTGAAATTCGATCTCACCAAACTGAAATAAACATACGCGGATGCCAAAGGGTCCAAAACAGCAGTACCATATTCACAACCATCTTCTAACTGCAACGATGCACCTCCAGGCGCAGCTGTTCTCCTCCTTTTATCTACAAGGCCACGTGCAATCTCGACACCAGTAGCGTTCTCAAGGTCCAACATATATATTACATCCCTGTGAATAGCTTGGGCCCTGAAATGATCAAAGAACGCTTTCTCGTACATGTTCTCGTATTTCACATCTCGTGGGGCACCGCCCACGCTGGAACGAAACCTTTTTTTTTGATGTTTCAACTTCCTGTTCGCAACCCTCGCGACCTTCATGGACACATACTGCTCACTCGGCACCCAACCATACATTACACGGCCAACAATGTCACGGATAGCTTGCGGGTGCACTGGCTGGCCGTGTGGCCCAATAGCGCCCACCTCATAAGAAACCAAATGATCAGCGAGTTGGGGGGGGCGTTCCAAACCCAATTCGCATGCAATCCGAGCTTTCTTCCGAATGTGATCAAAGGTACTCACCACGTCCTCGAAAATGTGGGGGCCCCTCTTCAAATCCTTCCGCCATTGACTCAAACGGAGAGCGGTGCTTACATACGATGGTTGGGCAGAGCGGTTTACAGTCGCCGTCTCGGCTTGCGAAAAGCGTCCCTCGACAGTGCGCTCAGTGGTCGGTATGAATCGCAATCTGCTGACCACTGGGAGCAAATCCAAGAGAGTGCCCCGGCCAGCCCCATCAATAAATTGTCGGATTTGCAGCGCAATTTCTTCGGATTGCAGCACTTGGTTCGTCAAAGGGTGGTGCTTCTGTGGCGTCTGATCCAGCTGGCCCCATTCGGCTAAGATGTCGCTTGCTTTCGCTCGCGCTGTGGATTCGTCAGGATGGGCCAAGGCAGCAAGCTTCCAAGGGAGAGCATCCCAAAAGAACAATTTGTTGGCGAGCTCTGATTCCACACACGTTTTGGCCATCTGTAAGTCCACCATCAAGGTGGAAACCTCGCTCTCCGAAAGATTGTCCTGGACAACTTCTGTCGTGAGAATATCGAAATTTATCCGCCACCGTGCAGTGCGGCGGCGGGCGTGCGTCGTCTCGTGTTTCTTGTTCTACTTCTTGTGAAGCAATAGTTAGGGAGTCTGAGCGCATCGAGGCCGACATGCGTCAACAGTCTACTCCACGCCCCTGACTTTGAAACCCTCAATGGAAACGCGCCGACGTCACATCGAAATCGATGGCGGGTGTGTCCGCTGACTCTCAAGCATTCCCCCACCCCCCTTAGGCCCCCGTGTCTAGACCATGCCAGCCACCACAACACCTCAAAACGCGGGGACGTAACGCGCGGCAGCGCAATTGAATTCCAAGGAGTTTGTCGAGCACTCGCTGCCAGTCCCCTGCTGCCATCTCAGGAGCACGGAGCCCTTTTAAAACACACTCGTCCAAACATTCGCCATTCGAGCAGTATTTTAAGAGCTCCTTTTCATGCATGTCCAAATCTGAAAGAACATCGTGGCATGCGCACCCCTCGCTCCACTCCCTGAAGCCTTCGATCAGCGAATGCATAATATTGAGCATGCCCATGTACCCCCAGAAGAAACTCGATTGCACTGTAGCAAGAATTGCTGGAGGATCAACCTCGCCTTGTTTGCTGCGTTGTTTTCCTGGGCCCTCATCCTGGTCAGACTGGTCCTGTGTAGCAGGAGCAGCAACAGGAGTGAGCAGGAGGAAGAGAATTAGTGAGCAGCAGGAGGACAACCATGATCTAGGGGCGGGCAAAAGGAGGCGGGCCGACAGGTTGGCTTCTGAGGATGCGGTGGGTTATTTGGAGGGCCTCTTAGAAGCCGCGAGAGTTTACATGAAGCAGCCTGCTTCTCAGAAACCCCACGACTTTCTTAGAAGGCCACCCCTCTCGAGCCTCGCGCAACCCCCTCGCGCTCGCCGCCAAATGATGAGGGAAATGGAAGTTGGGAGGGGAAGAAGGGCCCGCTTGGACCTCGCACCTTATGACAGCCAAGCCACGGGCTGGCTCGTCGACCAGGGATGAGGCACACAATCCCTCAAGCGAGAGCGGGTTCTGGAGCAAAGGTGGCGCGCTTGACTCTTGCGATGCTGGATCTCCAAAGTGCTGCAACCCTCCAGGCCCCTTCGCCGGATGCCCCACCTGGCCCCCGGGCCTTTTCGGGCAGTTTGAATGCATCCCAGGCGAAAGCCACTCACCCGCTTGAGCCCCCATTTGCTCACCATCAGGCCCCGCAGGATCAACAATGCAAGATTATGTAAGCTATCCTGATGCCCCGAGGCCTGCAGCGTCGGAGAAGTGACGCCCCTGGAAACTCTCAACGAGGCGCCTGGGGGCCCAAGAGAGTCAAACATCTTCCGACGACCTCGACCCTCGAACCTCGACCCTCATCCTCCTTGGGCCCCCCCGGGAACACTATAGTCTTTAACTTCCCAAGAGCCCCCGAACGCATTTCACCGAAGACCCAGGCCCTAAACAGAAGAGGGTGGTGAGGCTGGATATCAACAGTGTTCGGTGTCCAAGTCCTCGGCTGCGGCGTCCAACTCCCTAAACTTCTGCGCCGAAAAGGTCGATTTCAAAACGTGCTTCCATGGGGGCACCTGTTGAATGCGCATTGCAATGTGTCCCCATCGCCAGTCTATGAACATGGGGAAGAACGTCGTCTCAAGCTTTGCTGCAAAATGAGCATAGGCAGGTACCTTTCGGATGCAGGTGCCCACGTATCGCACCCTGTAGTGTTTGTAATGAAGCAATGTTAAGACCGATTTCAAGCCTGTCAGAAACATATCAAAATGCCGCAACTTCGAGTCCATGAACCATGACAAATTGTGCAAAATATGCAGCATGCCCGATACTGCCAACGCTGGTCCGAAAGTTCTCTCTCCGAGTACTCCCTGAGGCGCAACGCTTTCATAGTTGACAATGTGGCTCTCGAACCCGAGATCGGGGCGCAACTGATCATCCGAACCCCGCCCTTGGTCCAACAGCCAGGGTTGTAGGACGTCTGCCAATCTGTACGTTTCGAAATCTGCCAACCCCAACTCTGTGCCCATATCCGTCGTGAAACTTATGATGTTCCTGAGCGCGCTGAGTATACTCATGTGCCTGGGAGGAGATGACATCATCCATAAAATGAATACTACGGCCCTGACTTTATGTTCTAACTTGGCTGCCCCCGACCCCAAGAATTGCGGAAGCAAGATGTGCCGTCTGAATGCGTTGCTCAGTGTTCCCGATAAGCGTGCTCGATTGTGTAAGGCGTCCCGGATGAGGTCGAAGTTCTCTCTGTCGCCCGCCTGGCTCTCTTGAATGGCGGTCTTCAGCACGGGCCCCGATCTAGCAAACTCCGTGGCAACTTTAAACATCTCATCCAAATCAGATTTCGCAACCAATAGAATCTCTGCCAGAAACAACTCACCAATATTTTGTTGAGGAGTTGCGTCGGCCCACATCCACATGTATGAATCGTGTAGGGGGCATTGCTTCTGAAAGGAACGCACCAAGGCAGCATCAAAAACTGATCGTGATCGTTGGAGGGTGCTTTTACTTGGCAACTTGTACGTGCTCATCATCTCGACAACATCGCTCGACAATCCCACTGGCAAAACTGATAAAGCTATATCTTTTGCTGATTCTTTAAAGTTATTCCGATTCAGGAGTCTTAGTGACGCAGCAAGACAATTCACTATTTTCAACGCCGAATGTGAAAATCTGCCTCGGGTCGCCGCCGTGGCAAGCTGATTTGGGCGACCGTCGATGCCTGTGTCCCTCGAGCTCTTCATTTTCGCATCGATTGCGTAAAGATAGTGTGCCAGCTTCGTGCTATCAGGGTGCGAGCTGTCAAGGTCACGCAGGATGCGGGGTGCCCACTGCTTCAGAGAACCGTACAATGACTCCAAGAGCTGCGGGATCGTGCCGGGATCGAAATCAGCGGGGGGATGTCGGGGAAAATCAGGCGTCTCCGATCCTCTCCGCAGCTGCTGCATCCAAAGTGGCTCCTCACATACAGGCTTGTCCGAAGACCTGAGAAGAATATGGTTCCACTTTCCATGTAGAATCAGCTCGCACACTGCTAATGGTGCAGCCACCTGCCCCGGACCCCGGACCGCTAACCAACTCGCAATCTATATAGATATACATATAAATGTATGTATTGATTCACTACTCTACTTAACTAAATTTGGTAGTTGTTATCATTGCATCGTCAGTCCCATGTTTTAATAATGCTACGATGTTCACACGGCACCTCTGATGCGAAGGGGGGGGCATCAGACATGCAAGGATGGAAGGAGGGAGGATGAGCGAAGGAAGGAGAGCGGAGGGAGGAGGCACGAGGGAGGGGGAGGGAGAGAGGAGGTAGGAACGAGGAGGGGAAACGATGCGGAGGGTGGAAGGAGGAATGCAAAGGAGGAAGCAAGGAGGGCAGATGAGGAGGCTTTACAGATGGATGGAGGATGGGGGTCAGAGTTAGGACGAGGATGAGTAGGTGGATGCAGAGCAAGCGGCCAGCAGCAGCAAGAGGACAACGAGAATAGAGAAGAGGGGAGGGGAAGGGGGGATAGGAGGCGGGCGGGAGGCAGGAGAGAGGAGAGAGGAGGGAAGGCGGAGAGATGAGGAGCGTTGAGGGCCGAGGGAGGGCATCAGCAGGAGGAGCAAAAGTAGGAGGCGATGGAGGTATAAGGATTCACTCTATCAAGACTCTAGGGCTCGGCAGCGCAACATCTTTGAAACAATGCTGATTTCCTGGGGCTGGCGATGCAAGCGGGAGCCGTTTTTTTTGCGACTGTTGTTGTTGTTTAAGATCCGCAGACATTATGGAAGGGGCAT
The DNA here is from genome assembly GCA_963575745.1 of Prorocentrum cordatum. Classification (NCBI taxonomy): domain Eukaryota; class Dinophyceae; order Prorocentrales; family Prorocentraceae; genus Prorocentrum; species Prorocentrum cordatum. The sequence goes on from CAUYUJ010014480.1 coordinate 76,930, forward strand.
TGTCTATCAAGGGGGGCCGTCTGGTAGAACGGGCACGATCGCAAACGAGGAAAGTTGCAATCAAGTCATGGGCGTGCACACATATGACGGAGCAAGCAAACATCGGGGACCATCACAAACATATTGTTGTGTTATTTACGCAACCGCATCTCTGCATCCCTTTATCTCTCTCTCTCTCTCTCTCTTTGCCTTTCTCTGTCCCAAATGTGTTTGGTACCATATATATGCTTATGTGTCTAACATCTCTTTTTCTACATGAATATAAACGTACATATGCGCTTATGTACATGTATTATGTTATCGGTGTCCTCCCTGTTTGCTCTTCATCTGTCTCACGTGTTCTCACTATCCGTCACTCTTAAATATGGGGGTCTGTCTGGGGGCCCATCGCCCTCCCACCGCGGGAATCTGTCGGTCATCCGCTGCTCCAGCGACGCCCCACTGCGCCACGACGGTGCGCAAACTTAGAGTTCGCGTCCCTCCCTTTCCCCCTCCTCTCCGATCCTTCCCACCGTCTCCCCCTACCGTGTTTCCCCTCCCCATGGCTAGATTTTTGTGTTTCCCAGTCGTTCCTTCCTGTCTTTGGCCCCTTTCCACCCTCCTCCCTCCCCCCCCCCGCGTCGGGGGTCATGATCGTTGGCTTGGAGCCTGGACTAGACCGAATGGGAAGGTTGGGAACGCTGAGGCCCGGGCCTTCCCCCCGTGAGCGGTCTCGTGTAGAGTTCAACACCAGGCATAAATAACAGATTGGAGAGATGAAGACGGCGCCCGCGTCGATCCAAATGCATAGTAACAGAATCTTCACACCGGTCAGCCTTCACAACTTTGAGGCTGAAGGCATTGCCAGGATTTTGGAAGGACGACAAGAGCAACGCCTCCTGAGAATTGGGATGAGAAACGACACTGGCCAGATTTTGCCCTGCCTCAACCATCACCAAGCCTAGAACATCGACGCTGCCTTGTGCCCGACGTGAGGCTGTAGCCATAGCGCAGCCGCTGGGTCCATCCAGCAACGACTCAGGTTGTCCCCCAGCAGGGAGATCTCGCAACAAATCGAGCAGCCAACCTTCCTTCGGGATGGTGCATCGAACCCGGCGCTGGACGCCATCCTGCTGCGAGTATGATCTGGAACCTACAACGCACGCGCTCGAAATCACGCACAGAGGGGGCGGCTGATTCTTTTTTCAGGCTGACAAAACAGAAACCGAATAACACATAATTGCAGATTGAACCCCCGGCCCGCCTACCAAAACAACAGACGAAGAACTGGAGGCAGACTCCTGGGTGAGAGGCCTCCGCCTCCGTATCATGTGCATGCTTTCGACGAGTGAGTCGTTTGATTCCAGGATGTCCGGTACTGCAGTGGAGCCAGGGCGCCAAGGTATATCAACATCAAATACATCGTTGATTCTGGGCCATGACAGGCGACGGAAAGACAGAGGCGATGGCAATTTCAAAACCACTGGCAACGATTGAATGTGGCCCGCTGCGGAAAATGATACAGATCCACGAATCCGGCCAGAACCGATTCTATCCACTCAATGCCCACACATTTCGAGGACTCTCGGGCGACAAATGTCCGACCCAATTCCAGCCGCGGCGACGAGGGCCTCCTCTGAGATTCCGAGAGATGTTAATATTGAAACTGCGGCGCAACGCAAACACAACGACACCCGAACAATACCTCGGGCATTTACAAATCTGTCCTCGGGGGCCCTGGGGTGGAGAGGCTTGCGGAGAAGGGAACGGAGGGGGGAGCGGGATGATGATAATGAGAGTTGCGCGTTTCTGAAAATAACGAATGCGGAA
>CAUYUJ010014480.1:78838-98838 GCA_963575745.1 Prorocentrum cordatum
TGTGGAAATTGACAATTTGTACACCGCGAGTGTTGTTATTTCATTGAGTCTGGAATCGGGGCCCACTGCCCCTCGCACGCGCGTCGCCCGACCGCGCCCGACCGCGCCCGACCGCGCCCGACCGCGCCCGACCGCGCCCGACCGCGCCCGACCGCGCCCGACCAAACCGCCCGACCGCGCCCGACCGCGCCCGACCGCGCCCGACCGCGCCCGACCGCGCCCGACCGCGCCCGACCGAGTCGCATTTCAGCGCCTGAGGTCCCTACTTGCTTTGGGGCTGTCGCGCATCGATTGGTGCCTTGTTTGGGTGTACTGTGCGTGTTTTGCATTGGTGCTACATTAAAAACGTTGTCTTCGCATCAGAATTCGAAATGTTCTATCAATTCTTGTTTGTTCTGCCTGGGTTCAAACTTTTTTCGTTTTTGCTGGAGTTGTTGGGCCCAGTCGGGTTGTTTTCTGCGCGCTGCGCATGCGCGCGCTCATTTGCACAATTTTCAGAAGCAAAACAAAATAAAACCGTCGTGACACAACCGAACGCATTTTTATTGATCGCGTGCTGTATGTTCGGGAAAGAATCGGGACTTTGAGCAGCGAAACGAACATTTGTTGCTTCAGTGCCATTGTTTCGCACAAATGCGGACGATGTGTGACTGGCTCAGGTAAAGCACACGCGCGTCGCATTATTACTGCCATGGCCGCACATGGTGTCAGCTGTGACCGTGGAACCCAGCGCAAGCGCAGTGAACGTCACATCGAGTGTGCCAAACATGCGAAATGTTGTGAACATGCGTTCATTTGTAATGTTGTGCGTTGTTCCAGGTCGAACATGTGCCTGCGTGGTTTGGGCGCGCCCCCCTTTGCGATGGAGGAAGCTGACGCCCACGAGGTGCGCCGAGTAGCTGAAGAGACTGGAGTACAGTATGCTGGAGTGGCGTAGCGATGACTAGAATAGCGCGGAGCAGAACACGTGTCATCCGTAAGGCTTGGTAGAGCAGATTCTGTTCGAATGCATGAACGTTTGCAGATGTATAGTGCGGTTGCGCCGACAACGATAAGGCAAGTAAGGGTCTGATAAACATTGTCAGAATTCGGTCGCGAAAATACTTTACGGTCGGTTGGTCGTGATAACGACATGTATGCATTTATGTATGAGAGCAGTCATGTGTGCATGTTTATATGTATGTGTATATTTATGTGTGTATGTTTGTTGTTGCGTATGTATGGTTGCATGTGTGTGCATACATCTGTATATAGATATAGATAGACATGTGTGCTCGTATGTATGTGTGTATGTATATGTATGTATGTACGCATGTACGTATGTATGTATGTATGTATGTATGTATATATGTATGTATGTATGTGCGTATACAAATATGCATGTATGTATATATTTAAGTATGTATGCATGCATGTATGTAAATGTGTATGTATGGATATATGTATGTCGAGGGAGAGAGGAGGGAGATACGAGGAAGGGATCAGGGCGAGATGAGTGGAGTTGGAGGTGAGGAAGTGCAGTGCAGCGGAATAGGAGGAGTGAGGAATGGGCCCGTAGGTAGAATCGCAGGAGGGAGACCCAGGGACGATGAGGATGAGGATGAGTATGGTGGAATGGAGATGGGGAGTAGGATTGGGACGACGAGGGACGGGTTGGAGAGACAGGGTAAGAAGATAAAGACGGGGATAGTAACGTCTTGCTCTTGTCTAGCTGGCTGGTTCTGTCTAGTGGGCGGCTGGTTGGCAGCCCGGCTGGCTTCCTGCATGATTGTCTGGTTTCGACAAAACAGAAACCAGATCAAACAGAAGGAGTGATCGCACTGCGTCCGCGATAGCACTATCAGACATCCTCCCCTCCCTCCTGTCATCTCCTCGTTCCTCCGCCTCTCAGGACCTGGACATCTTACATATTTTCTCCGTCTCCATCCTCCTCCATCTCCTGACTCTCCTGATCCTCCTCGCTTACCTCGTGTGTTGAGTCCCTATTCTCTGTAGAACTTCTGGCACTGCCATACAGGGCATCCCCGTCCCGGGCCCGGCCCGGCCGACATGCCGAGGGGTGACATCTGCCCACGCGTCCACCGTCGAATTGGATCAGCAGCTCGAGGCTTGCCTCCTGCTGGTGGCCCATCGGTCTGCGTCATGCTCCCTGCCTTGTCAGGCTCGTTGCCTGAAGTGCCGAGTGGCCCCGCATTTCTACTGGCGCCTCTCTGGGCACGGTTGGGCATCCCTAGATTCCCAGACCCCGTAGACTCCTGGAGCCCAATGCCCTAGACTCCGATACCCCTATGCCTCAGACCCAACATATGATAATCAATAACTCCAGACCCCAACTCCCTAGACGTAGACCTTATCTCTATCCACGAACCGTGGCTCCCCATCGTGCCCCCTATCGTAACTGCGTAACGCTGCTGAGCATGTTCTGCCGCAAAGGTGGCACTTTGCTCGTGGGGGGCGTGCAAAAAGAGCAATCGGGGGGGGGCAGGGGAAAAAGAGCAATTGGGCCCATGGGCCATGGGAAGATGCGCGCAACACTGTACTCTGCAACTCTGTCCGCCTCGCTTGTTCCAACAACGGTGCAACTGTAGTGATCACACATGACAGAAGAAGAAACTATACTGTTCAGTCTGCAAGAAGAAGAACAGATATTGAGATGCGCGTAGACGTAGCCCCATACATTAGAAAGTATACCCCCAGACCCTACTCCCTAGACCTTAGACGCATCCTACGCCCGTGGGCGGCGTGTGAGAGGCGTGTGAGAGGCGCGTGAGAGGCGTGTGAGATGCGCGTGGACGTAGTCCCATGCATTAGGAAGTATACCCCCAGACCCCACTCCCTAGACCTTAGACGTATCCTGAGCCCGTGGGCGCCGTGTGAGAGGCGCGTGAGAGGTGTGTGAGATGTGCTGGACGTAGCCCCATGCATCAGAACGTAGACCCCGAGACCCCACTCCCTAGACCTTAGACGCATCCTAAGCCCGTGTGCGGCGTGTGAGAGGCGCGTGAGAGGCTTGTGAGATGGACGTGAAAGAAGCGTAACACGACGATCCAAGTCTCAGATCAGTAGACGCAGCCCCTAATATATGTATATAGATATATGTATCCCAATACCCATACCCTGTTGAGTCTTATCTCTATCCACGAATCGTGGCTCACCATCGTGCCCCCTATCGTAACTGCGTAACGCTGCTGAGCATGTTCTGCCGCAAAGGTGGCACTTTGCTCGTGGGGGGCGTGCAAGAAGAGCAATCGGGGGGGCAGGGGAAAAAGAGCAATTGGGCCCATGGGCCATGGGGAGATGCGCGCAACACTGTCATCTGCAACTCCGGCCGCCTCGCTTGTTCCAACAACGGTACAACTGTAGCGATCACACATGACAGAAGAAGAAACTATACTGTTTAGTCTGCAAGAAGAAGAACAGATACTGAGATGCGCGTAGACGTAGCCCCATACATTAGAAAGTATACCCCCAGACCCCACTCCCTAGACCTTAGACGCATCCTAAGCCCGTGGGCGGCGTGTGAGAGGCGTGTGAGAGGCGCGTGAGAGGCGTGTGAGATGCGCGTGGACGTAGTCCCATGCATTAGGAAGTATACCCCTAGACCCCACTCCCTAGACCTTACGCGCATCCTAAGCCCGTGTGCGGCGTGTGAGAGGCGCGCGAGAGGCGTGTGAGATGCGCGTGGACGCAGCCCCATGTATTAGAACGTAGACCCCGAGACCCCACTCCCTAGACCTTAGACGCATCCTAAGCCCGTGTGCGGCCTGTGAGAGGCGCGCAAGAGGCGTGTGAGATGCGCGCAGACGTAGCCCCATGCATTAGAACGTAGACCCCGAGACCCCACTCCCTAGACCTTAGACGGGTCCTAAGCCCGTGGGCGGCGTGTGAGAATCGCGTGAGAGGCGTGTGAGATGCGCTGGACGTAGCCCCATGTATCAGAACGTATACCCCCGGAGCCCACCCCCTAGACCTTAGAAGCATCCTAAGCCCGTGGGCGGCGTGTGAGAGGCGCGTGAGAGGCGTGTAAGATGCACGTGAAAGGGGCGTAACATAACGATCCAAGTCTCAGATCAGTAGACGCAACCCCTAGTATATATATATATATATATATATCCTAATACTCATACCCTGTTGAGTCTTATCTCTATCCACGAATCGTGGCTCCCCATCGTGCCCCCCTATCGTAACTGCGTAACGCTGCTGAGTACGTTCTGCCCCAAAGGTGGCACTTTGCTCGTGGGGGGCGCGCAAAAAGAGCAATCGGGGGGGCAGGGGAAAAAGAGCAACTGGGCCCATGGGCCATGGGAAGATGCACGCAACACTGTCCTCCAACAACGGTACACTTGTAGTGATCACAAATGGCAGAAGAAGAAAAGATCCTGTTTAGTCTGAATCGTCCGACCCTGAATCCGAGTCAGAGTCCGAACTGGACGTGCTCCCGCTCCCGCTGGAGCTCTCGTCCTCGTCGCTCGTGGCGGCGCCGCGGCCTCTGCCGCCTCGGCCCCGGCCAGCCTGACCGCGGCCTCGGCCGCGGCGTCCTCGCCCTCGGCCCCGGCCTGGGTCTCCGCCTCGTCCTCCTCGCCCTCCTCGCCCTCGGCCGCGTCCACCCGCAGCCGCCGCCTCTGCGCCCAGCTGCTCGTCCGAGAGCGGCGGGGCCGTCGGCGGCGGGAGCCTCGCGAGCTCCTCGTCGAGAGCCTGGGCTGCGACACGGCCCTCCGCTCTCCGCTTCCGTCCTTGCGTCATCGGACCTCCCCTGCCCTCCCCTCCCCTCTCTCGGGCCCCCCTCCTTCGCGGAGCTCAAGGGGGGTAAGGCTCGAAGAAACATTTGGGGGTCAGCCAGGTCCAGGGAAAGAGGGAGCGAGAGTGGCCCGGCAGGGAGGACATAAACGGAGGCACTGAAAGAAAGGAGAGAGAGAGAGAGAGAGAGAGAGAGAGAGAGAGAGAGAGAGAGAGAGAGAGAGAGAGAGAGAGAGAGAGGAGAGAGAGAGAGAGAGAGAGAGAGAGAGAGAGAGAGAGAGAGGAGAGAGGAGAGAGAGAGAGAGAGAGAGAGAGAGAGAGAGAGAGAGAGAGAGAGAGAGAGAGAGAGAGAGAGGAGAGAGAGAGAGGAGAGAGAGAGAGAGAGAGAGAGAGAGAGAGAGAGAGAGAGAGAGAGAGAGAGAGAGAGAGAGAGAGAGAGAGAGAGAGAGAGAGAGAGGAGAGAGAGAGAGAGAGAGAGAGAGAGAGAGAGAGAGGAGAGAGAGAGAGAGAGAGAGAGAGAGAGAGAGGAGAGAGAGAGAGAGAGGAGAGAGAGAGAGAGAGAGAGATAGAGAGAGAGAGAGGAGAGAGAGAGAGAGAGAGAGAGAGAGAGAGAGAGAGAGAGAGAGAGAGAGAGAGAGAGAGAGAGAGAGAGAGAGAGAGAGAGAGAGAGAGAGAGACACGAAGGATTACACATGAAGGGGCACGAGGATGATAGAAGTAGAGAGGGGAGACTTGCAGACAGAGTGTGGTCAAGCTCAAAGGGGCCCAGGGTGATTTGCTCAACCAGAGGCGTCCTGCCTGCTTGGGCGCCATGCCCAGGGCCCGAGACAGCAACGCTTGCGAAGGACATGTGCGCAAAATACCCTGGCCCTCCTTGAGCTTGACGCTTGACGAGACTTGGGTTTCTTTGACTACCATTGGCCCAGCCCGGGGGACCCCCTCTGAAAAAATAGGTAAGTCTCGGGGATCGATGGCACCGTGGTCTCTCTTGTAGTGCACGAGGCCGCCATGCAAACGCCGCGCTTTCAGCATCGAAAGCACTCTGCCAGAATCCTCGTCAGCACGAATATTCACTCGTTTGGTGCAACTAGTTCTGTCATTCAACTTGTGATGAGGGCACGTAGCCTGCCAGCCACCACGGGGGCCACGCACTGCTGATGGCACTACCCACGTCATGAGAAATTGCCCCCAACGGTGATTCTCGCCCCGTCGATGGCGCACAGCAGGAGGTGGAGGATCTGGGGGTGGCTCTGGGGAGTCATCAGCCCCAGCGTCGTCTGGGTGCTGGCTTGGTGCTGGACTTGGAGTCGGGCTGCGTTCAGCTTCGCCGCCACGTACGTCGGAACCACCGCCCCCTTCACCAGGCTCACGAGACAAAGGGGAAGGTGAATACTGAGCAGGTTCCTCCTGCGAGACGACCGGTAGCACCACGAGTGAGTCCGCGCCGCCGTCACACTCTTCAGGTTCAGGAGAGCGCGGCGACGGCGGTGGCAGCGGCGTAGCCATACCGCCCACAGGCGTAGCTGTGCCGCCCACAGGCGTAGCCGTACCTCCATGATGCGACCGCGGCGAAGCTGGCGACGGCTCAACGACCAGAACTTCTGCTCCACCCGTGGCGCCGCCGTCGCCGTCTCCCCCGTCTCCGCCGCGACCGTCTGATCCTCCTGGGCCGCCAGGGGGGCCGCCTGAGTCGTCACCTTCGTCATCGAAGAGGTCCTCCAAGAAATCATCGTCTTCCTCTTCTGCGTCCTCTCCATGTTCATCATTACCTTCGTCGCTTTTACCAAACAGCTCGTCTGCCATAGCGCCACCTAGATCTGCGGCCTCGGCGCCCCCCAGGGGAACAGCCCCACCAAATGGATCGTCCAAACATAAGGCAGGTCGAGATTCGCCATCTGGATCAGGACGAGCATCGAACTTCAACAACTTAGTGTAGTACGATGCTTTCTTGCCGTGCTCAATCCTCACAATCCCGTGAATGTGGGCAATATCTTCTGCCATCAGGAGACAATGAGCATATGCCCCTAGCAATTTCAAACCAGTGGTGCGGAATATGTTGCTTGACTTCCCATGCTCGTATGGTTCTGCTTCTCTGCCTTTTCGCTTGAGCTCCCATGTCCAACCCTCCCGTCGAAGCATATCGAGCAATTCTAAAGTGGTAAGGTCGGTGATGGGGATGTGATCCGCGGGCCTCTTGGTGACAGCAGGGCCGCGACCCACAAGTCTCCGTATTGGAACGACTGCTTTAGATCCAGCTCGGGTGAGTTGCCATTCAGTGGTGCCCGCCTGCTCTCCTTTGTATTCTACCAAGCCGTACCCAAGTAGTTTGTTCATAGTTTCTTTCAGCATGCCCTCGTTGAACTCACCCGTCGCGCAAAAGTTGTTGCTGTTGGGGAACGCATGCGCCCGGATCATAGCGCCCAAACAGGTGATGATATTTTGTTCAGGCTCCAAGTGTTTGAACATGTAATATAGATTCTGATCAAATCCCCACGCCGTCAATAGATCCTCGGTGGAGGGCGGACGATGCCGACCGCCATGAAACGTGAAATCAAATCTCACCGAATGGAATTCATGCAAGGATGCGAGGCCCTTGAGCGCAATCGTTTGGAACAACTGCAGTAGCCGCGTGTCCGGAAAACTAAAGTCAAAGGGACCACGATTTGTAACGCATGAGCCTTGGACCCCCCGAACGATTCAGGATGACTTCTGACAGCTGTGCACCCAATGCCTCAACATAAATCCAATGGATTCCCAGAGCCCTGATTCCTAGTCCTAGCCCGAAGACTTCGAATATGTTTCATACACACGAAACCCAGCCCCACAGGCCCCTCGCCCCAGGGGCACCCAGGCTCACCTAAGTGTTCTTCCCCTCCCGGAGCCTCCCCTGGCTCGTTCGGGAGGGGGGTGGGGGGCCAAGAGCCCTCGCGACGACCCTGGTGCACCCCCAGACGTCGGGACATGCGAGAGCCTCATGGTTCCTGGGAGTCTAGCAGGCTACAAACGCACCGCACGAGAATCCAAATATGAATAATGATCAACTATCAACGCGACATATTGGTTACTATTTATGCCTACTTGTGGAATAAGGATAATATTATTAAAACCCAAAGGGCTGCAATATGGTTCACGACTCAGAACTGCGCCAAGAGTACCTCAAATGGGCCCAACATTGCGTCGAGAGGAGCCCCGGGCGGCTCCAGAGGGCTCCGCGAGAGCGCAAGACGACCCGAAGATGGCTTACAAGTGCCCGAGATGTGCCACGAAGGCTCCAAGATTGCCCTCCGAGGGCCAAACGTGGCTCCAAGAGGGCCCCACAAGGTCACAAGAAGGCCCCAACGCGGGCGCGCATAGCCCGAAGGCAGCCCAGAGATAGCAACGCGAGGGCCTCACCATGGACTCTGGTGGCAAGGTGGCGGTGGAGGAGTGGAGGGAAAAAGGGAAGAGGACGAGTAGCACCCCGCTAAGCCGCTTGCCCATTCCCATCAACCGTTATTGCTCTGCCCTCGTCATCCTCGAGGCCATTATCCTCATCACTGCGGTTTTCCCTCGTTCTCCACATCTCTCCTCATCCCTCTCATCTTCCTGATGATCGCCCCAGTACCCTTATCGTCAATCAGTATCCCTCCTCTCTGCTCCTCCTCCTCCTCCTCCTCCTCCTCCTCCTCCCCCTCCTGCTTCTCCCCCTCCTCCTCCTCCTCCTTTGTCTTCGTGAATCCCAGCAATTCTAGATGATCGATTTTTCCCCGGGGAGGCCCAACACATCCCAGAGGCGAGATCAATAAAGCCCGCGTGGCGCGTGGCCCAGCACTGCCTCAACGGAGCCCAAGTTGGTCTAAGAAGGACCCCAGAGGAGCGCAAGAGGGACAAACTACAGCGCAAGGACGCTACAAGAAGGTCCACACGCGCCTCGAGCTGCCCCAAGAATGCTCCAAGCTTGCTCTACGAGAGCCCCAGAGGGTCCAGAACAGCTCCGACAGGGCCCACAGATGCCACAAGAGGGCTCCAAGAGAATCCCAAATAGTGGCCCATTGGGCCCCAAGGCGGCCCGGCCCCGATGTGAGTGCCCGAGGGCCCCGCGATGAATGCTCATCATGAGGAGGAGGATGCGGAGGAGTAGGAGGAGGAGGAGGAATGGGATGAGGAGAGAAACGTTAGGAAAGGTATGAGGAGGAGGAAGAGCGAGGATGAGGGGGCATTGCCCGCCACCTGCCCATGCCCATTGCGAAGTACTCCGTCATCTCCCTTCCTCGTCGTCTTCATCATTGTTATAGTGTTCTCTTCAATCACGTCCTTCTTATCTCTCCTCTTCCTCCTCCTCCTCCTCCTCCTCCTCCTCCTCCTCCTCCTCCCCTTCACCCCTCGTTCCTCCTCTTCCTCCCTCCCTCTTCGTCCCTCAGTCCTCCCCATCTCACCTTCGGGACACACCAGAGGGGGAGAACGACACATGCAAATGTTCATATATGTATATATCTTTATACATATATATATATATGAATATAATGGGTGGGGCAAGGGCAGGGAGGGGCGCCCGTGTCCTCATGCACGCACACATTGCCGAGGCGGGACAACACGGCCACCGTGTTTCCTGCCATATTGCTCGGCTGCAGGCTCACATATACCGACGAGGGGAGGGAGGTATAGTGCCGCGCTGTTTGCCCAGACCCCACGCGGAAAGAGTGGAAATTGCGAGGACCTCCCACGCGGAATGAGTGGAAATTGCGAGGACCTCCCACGCGCAATGAGTGGACCTTTGAACACCCCTCGAGGGACGTCTGGGCGGCGAGGCAATCAGGCGTTACTTACACGCAGCAAGGATGGATGAGGAGGAGGATGAGGAGGAGGAGAAGGAGGAGGAGGAGCGGGAGGAGCGGGAAGAAAAGATGAAGAAAGAGGGCAATGAGGAAGACGGTTGCAACAGAAAACGAAACGGAGCACCGCCCCATCGCCGGCAGAGAAAACATGGTCGTGCAGGACGATGGCCGCGTCGTCGGGACCGAAATCGCATGCCGACGCTGGAGGGAGAAACATCTTTCGAGAATGACTGAAATTCGATCTCACCAAACTGAAATAAACATACGCGGATGCCAAAGGGTCCAAAACAGCAGTACCATATTCACAACCATCTTCTAACTGCAACGATGCACCTCCAGGCGCAGCTGTTCTCCTCCTTTTATCTACAAGGCCACGTGCAATCTCGACACCAGTAGCGTTCTCAAGGTCCAACATATATATTACATCCCTGTGAATAGCTTGGGCCCTGAAATGATCAAAGAACGCTTTCTCGTACATGTTCTCGTATTTCACATCTCGTGGGGCACCGCCCACGCTGGAACGAAACCTTTTTTTTTGATGTTTCAACTTCCTGTTCGCAACCCTCGCGACCTTCATGGACACATACTGCTCACTCGGCACCCAACCATACATTACACGGCCAACAATGTCACGGATAGCTTGCGGGTGCACTGGCTGGCCGTGTGGCCCAATAGCGCCCACCTCATAAGAAACCAAATGATCAGCGAGTTGGGGGGGGCGTTCCAAACCCAATTCGCATGCAATCCGAGCTTTCTTCCGAATGTGATCAAAGGTACTCACCACGTCCTCGAAAATGTGGGGGCCCCTCTTCAAATCCTTCCGCCATTGACTCAAACGGAGAGCGGTGCTTACATACGATGGTTGGGCAGAGCGGTTTACAGTCGCCGTCTCGGCTTGCGAAAAGCGTCCCTCGACAGTGCGCTCAGTGGTCGGTATGAATCGCAATCTGCTGACCACTGGGAGCAAATCCAAGAGAGTGCCCCGGCCAGCCCCATCAATAAATTGTCGGATTTGCAGCGCAATTTCTTCGGATTGCAGCACTTGGTTCGTCAAAGGGTGGTGCTTCTGTGGCGTCTGATCCAGCTGGCCCCATTCGGCTAAGATGTCGCTTGCTTTCGCTCGCGCTGTGGATTCGTCAGGATGGGCCAAGGCAGCAAGCTTCCAAGGGAGAGCATCCCAAAAGAACAATTTGTTGGCGAGCTCTGATTCCACACACGTTTTGGCCATCTGTAAGTCCACCATCAAGGTGGAAACCTCGCTCTCCGAAAGATTGTCCTGGACAACTTCTGTCGTGAGAATATCGAAATTTATCCGCCACCGTGCAGTGCGGCGGCGGGCGTGCGTCGTCTCGTGTTTCTTGTTCTACTTCTTGTGAAGCAATAGTTAGGGAGTCTGAGCGCATCGAGGCCGACATGCGTCAACAGTCTACTCCACGCCCCTGACTTTGAAACCCTCAATGGAAACGCGCCGACGTCACATCGAAATCGATGGCGGGTGTGTCCGCTGACTCTCAAGCATTCCCCCACCCCCCTTAGGCCCCCGTGTCTAGACCATGCCAGCCACCACAACACCTCAAAACGCGGGGACGTAACGCGCGGCAGCGCAATTGAATTCCAAGGAGTTTGTCGAGCACTCGCTGCCAGTCCCCTGCTGCCATCTCAGGAGCACGGAGCCCTTTTAAAACACACTCGTCCAAACATTCGCCATTCGAGCAGTATTTTAAGAGCTCCTTTTCATGCATGTCCAAATCTGAAAGAACATCGTGGCATGCGCACCCCTCGCTCCACTCCCTGAAGCCTTCGATCAGCGAATGCATAATATTGAGCATGCCCATGTACCCCCAGAAGAAACTCGATTGCACTGTAGCCTGAATTGCTGGAGGATCAACCTCGCCTTGTTTGCTGCGTTGTTTTCCTGGGCCCTCATCCTGGTCAGACTGGTCCTGTGTAGCAGGAGCAGCAACAGGAGTGAGCAGGAGGAAGAGAATTAGTGAGCAGCAGGAGGACAACCATGATCTAGGGGCGGGCAAAAGGAGGCGGGCCGACAGGTTGGCTTCTGAGGATGCGGTGGGTTATTTGGAGGGCCTCTTAGAAGCCGCGAGAGCTTACATGAAGCAGCCTGCTTCTCAGAAACCCCACGACTTTCTTAGAAGGCCACCCCTCTCGAGCCTCGCGCAACCCCCTCGCGCTCGCCGCCAAATGATGAGGGAAATGGAAGTTGGGAGGGGAAGAAGGGCCCGCTTGGACCTCGCACCTTATGACAGCCAAGCCACGGGCTGGCTCGTCGACCAGGGATGAGGCACACAATCCCTCAAGCGAGAGCGGGTTCTGGAGCAAAGGTGGCGCGCTTGACTCTTGCGATGCTGGATCTCCAAAGTGCTGCAACCCTCCAGGCCCCTTCGCCGGATGCCCCACCTGGCCCCCGGGCCTTTTCGGGCAGTTTGAATGCATCCCAGGCGAAAGCCACTCACCCGCTTGAGCCCCCATTTGCTCACCATCAGGCCCCGCAGGATCAACAATGCAAGATTATGTAAGCTATCCTGATGCCCCGAGGCCTGCAGCGTCGGAGAAGTGACGCCCCTGGAAACTCTCAACGAGGCGCCTGGGGGCCCAAGAGAGTCAAACATCTTCCGACGACCTCGACCCTCGAACCTCGACCCTCATCCTCCTTGGGCCCCCCCGGGAACACTATAGTCTTTAACTTCCCAAGAGCCCCCGAACGCATTTCACCGAAGACCCAGGCCCTAAACAGAAGAGGGTGGTGAGGCTGGATATCAACAGTGTTCGGTGTCCAAGTCCTCGGCTGCGGCGTCCAACTCCCTAAACTTCTGCGCCGAAAAGGTCGATTTCAAAACGTGCTTCCATGGGGGCACCTGTTGAATGCGCATTGCAATGTGTCCCCATCGCCAGTCTATGAACATGGGGAAGAACGTCGTCTCAAGCTTTGCTGCAAAATGAGCATAGGCAGGTACCTTTCGGATGCAGGTGCCCACGTATCGCACCCTGTAGTGTTTGTAATGAAGCAATGTTAAGACCGATTTCAAGCCTGTCAGAAACATATCAAAATGCCGCAACTTCGAGTCCATGAACCATGACAAATTGTGCAAAATATGCAGCATGCCCGATACTGCCAACGCTGGTCCGAAAGTTCTCTCTCCGAGTACTCCCTGAGGCGCAACGCTTTCATAGTTGACAATGTGGCTCTCGAACCCGAGATCGGGGCGCAACTGATCATCCGAACCCCGCCCTTGGTCCAACAGCCAGGGTTGTAGGACGTCTGCCAATCTGTACGTTTCGAAATCTGCCAACCCCAACTCTGTGCCCATATCCGTCGTGAAACTTATGATGTTCCTGAGCGCGCTGAGTATACTCATGTGCCTGGGAGGAGATGACATCATCCATAAAATGAATACTACGGCCCTGACTTTATGTTCTAACTTGGCTGCCCCCGACCCCAAGAATTGCGGAAGCAAGATGTGCCGTCTGAATGCGTTGCTCAGTGTTCCCGATAAGCGTGCTCGATTGTGTAAGGCGTCCCGGATGAGGTCGAAGTTCTCTCTGTCGCCCGCCTGGCTCTCTTGAATGGCGGTCTTCAGCACGGGCCCCGATCTAGCAAACTCCGTGGCAACTTTAAACATCTCATCCAAATCAGATTTCGCAACCAATAGAATCTCTGCCAGAAACAACTCACCAATATTTTGTTGAGGAGTTGCGTCGGCCCACATCCACATGTATGAATCGTGTAGGGGGCATTGCTTCTGAAAGGAACGCACCAAGGCAGCATCAAAAACTGATCGTGATCGTTGGAGGGTGCTTTTACTTGGCAACTTGTACGTGCTCATCATCTCGACAACATCGCTCGACAATCCCACTGGCAAAACTGATAAAGCTATATCTTTTGCTGATTCTTTAAAGTTATTCCGATTCAGGAGTCTTAGTGACGCAGCAAGACAATTCACTATTTTCAACGCCGAATGTGAAAATCTGCCTCGGGTCGCCGCCGTGGCAAGCTGATTTGGGCGACCGTCGATGCCTGTGTCCCTCGAGCTCTTCATTTTCGCATCGATTGCGTAAAGATAGTGTGCCAGCTTCGTGCTATCAGGGTGCGAGCTGTCAAGGTCACGCAGGATGCGGGGTGCCCACTGCTTCAGAGAACCGTACAATGACTCCAAGAGCTGCGGGATCGTGCCGGGATCGAAATCAGCGGGGGGATGTCGGGGAAAATCAGGCGTCTCCGATCCTCTCCGCAGCTGCTGCATCCAAAGTGGCTCCTCACATACAGGCTTGACCGAAGACCTGAGAAGAATATGGTTCCACTTTCCATGTAGAATCAGCTCGCGCACTGCTAATGGTGCAGCCACCTGCCCCGGACCCCGGACCGCTAACCAACTCGCAATCTATATAGATATACATATAAATGTATGTATTGATTCACTACTCTACTTAACTAAATTTGGTAGTTGTTATCATTGCATCGCCAGTCCCATGTTTTAATAATGCTACGATGTTCACACGGCACCTCTGATGCGAAGGGGGGGGCATCAGACATGCAAGGATGGAAGGAGGGAGGATGAGCGAAGGAAGGAGAGCGGAGGGAGGAGGCACGAGGGAGGGGGAGGGAGAGAGGAGGTAGGAACGAGGAGGGGAAACGATGCGGAGGGTGGAAGGAGGAATGCAAAGGAGGAAGCAAGGAGGGCAGATGAGGAGGCTTTACAGATGGATGGAGGATGGGGGTCAGAGTTAGGACGAGGATGAGTAGGTGGATGCAGAGCAAGCGGCCAGCAGCAGCAAGAGGACAACGAGAATAGAGAAGAGGGGAGGGGAAGGGGGGATAGGAGGCGGGCGGGAGGCAGGAGAGAGGAGAGAGGAGGGAAGGCGGAGAGATGAGGAGCGTTGAGGGCCGAGGGAGGGCATCAGCAGGAGGAGCAAAAGTAGGAGGCGATGGAGGTATAAGGATTCACTCTATCAAGACTCTAGGGCTCGGCAGCGCAACATCTTTGAAACAATGCTGATTTCCTGGGGCTGGCGATGCAAGCGGGAGCCGTTTTTTTTGCGACTGTTGTTGTTGTTTAAGATCCGCAGACATTATGGAAGGGGCATTGTCTATCAAGGGGGGCCGTCTGGTAGAACGGGCACGATCGCAAACGAGGAAAGTTGCAATCAAGTCATGGGCGTGCACACATATGACGGAGCAAGCAAACATCGGGGACCATCACAAACATATTGTTGTGTTATTTACGCAACCGCATCTCTGCATCCCTTTATCTCTCTCTCTCTCTCTCTCTTTGCCTTTCTCTGTCCCAAATGTGTTTGGTACCATATATATGCTTATGTGTCTAACATCTCTTTTTCTACATGAATATAAACGTACATATGCGCTTATGTACATGTATTATGTTATCGGTGTCCTCCCTGTTTGCTCTTCATCTGTCTCACGTGTTCTCACTATCCGTCACTCTTAAATATGGGGGTCTGTCTGGGGGCCCATCGCCCTCCCACCGCGGGAATCTGTCGGTCATCCGCTGCTCCAGCGACGCCCCACTGCGCCACGACGGTGCGCAAACTTAGAGTTCGCGTCCCTCCCTTTCCCCCTCCTCTCCGATCCTTCCCACCGTCTCCCCCTACCGTGTTTCCCCTCCCCATGGCTAGATTTATGTGTTTCCCAGTCGTTCCTTCCTGTCTTTGGCCCCTTTCCACCCTCCTCCCTCCCCCCCCCGCGTCGGGGGTCATGATCGTTGGCTTGGAGCCTGGACTAGACCGAATGGGAAGGTTGGGAACGCTGAGGCCCGGGCCTTCCCCCCGTGAGCGGTCTCGTGTAGAGTTCAACACCAGGCATAAATAACATATTGGAGAGATGAAGACGGCGCCCGCGTCGATCCAAATGCATAGTAACAGAATCTTCACACTGGTCAGCCTTCACAACTTTGAGGCTGAAGGCATTGCCAGGATTTTGGAAGAACGACAAGAGCAACGCCTCCTGAGAATTGGGATGAGAAACGACACTGGCCAGATTTTGCCCTGCCTCAACCATCACCAAGCCTAGAACATCGACGCTGCCTTGTGCCCGACGTGAGGCTGTAGCCATAGCGCAGCCGCTGGGTCCATCCAGCAACGACTCAGGTTGTCCCCCAGCAGGGAGATCTCGCAACAAATCGAGCAGCCAACCTTCCTTCGGGATGGTGCATCGAACCCGGCGCTGGACGCCATCCTGCTGCGAGTATGATCTGGAACCTACAACGCACGCGCTCGAAATCACGCACAGAGGGGGCGGCTGATTCTTTTTTCAGGCTGACAAAACAGAAACCGAATAACACATAATTGCAGATTGAACCCCCGGCCCGCCTACCAAAACAACAGACGAAGAACTGGAGGCAGACTCCTGGGTGAGAGGCCTCCGCCTCCGTATCATGTGCATGCTTTCGACGAGTGAGTCGTTTGATTCCAGGATGTCCGGTACTGCAGTGGAGCCAGGGCGCCAAGGTATATCAACATCAAATACATCGTTGATTCTGGGCCATGACAGGCGACGGAAAGACAGAGGCGATGGCAATTTCAAAACCACTGGCAACGATTGAATGTGGCCCGCTGCGGAAAATGATACAGAACCACGAATCCGGCCAGAACCGATTCTATCCACTCAATGCCCACACATTTCGAGGACTCTCGGGCGACGAATGTCCGACCCAATTCCAGCCGCGGCGACGAGGGCCTCCTCTGAGATTCCGAGAGATGTTAATATTGAAACTGCGGCGCAACGCAAACACAACGACACCCGAACAATACCTCGGGCATTTACAAATCTGTCCTCGGGGGCCCTGGGGTGGAGAGGCTTGCGGAGAAGGGAACGGAGGGGGGAGCGGGATGATGATAATGAGAGTTGCGCGTTTCTGAAAATAACGAATGCGGAAAGGAGGAAAATTGAACAACGCGTGTGTTTGAGACTAGCATTCGCTATGTTACGCGGGCACCCCACAAAAAAAACAATGCTGGAGACGACGTAACTAAGAGGGTGCCCGCAACCATTTAAACACGTATGCTGGGCGACTCTTCGTTCGCATTTTTACACATTGCTTGCATGTTGCTCTCTAGCTGGGTTTGCACCGTGCACTTTTCGGTTCGGCCGAACGGCGGGTGGCAATGACTGCCGCTCGATTGATCCGAACCGCTCGGTTGCCATAGGTTGTCGGTACTGGCGTTGTGATTTCGATTTCTGGCGCACAAGATCGGCGTGTCCAAATGATTCAACTGGGATCTAACGCTTTTTGGGTTTGGGAACCAAGCTGGGCGCCGAAATCTGCGCAGTTCATTCAAACACTGCTGATCTCATCTGGAGCGGCCGAGCCCCCCAAATGAAAGGGCCCCCGTGAACTCCCACATCCGGGTGCCCGGGCATCGTCGGCCCTGGTAGACAAAAATAAATAGTGGTAATGTCTATCTTTGGTGCGCGCCTGCTATGGCGAAACCACAGCGCATCTGAGTCGGAGCGCGCGAAACGCGAGTCTATTTTCATGTTGTTTTGATATGCAATTCGTGTGGCCAAATGGAAATAGACACGTGCAAAATAGATACTGTTACCAAAAATTGATACGGAATCATATTATTTTTACAAAAATAGACACTAATAGACACGTTTCTTATTTACAAATAGATACGCATCGCAATTTCCTTGAGTTGAAAATAGAAAATCATCAAAACAAATAGAAACTGGTTCGACAAAAAAAATACTGGTAGATTTGGCGCGCGCCGAATCCTTGGCCGAGCCCGGAAATAGACACTCCCAACTCCGCCGAAACGTCAGAGGTGAAAAGATTAGGTGGTTCCCTAGGGATTCTTAACGATTCCTTAAGGATTCTCTAAGGATTCCCTAGGGATTCACTCGGGATTCCGAAGTGTTCCTGAAGGCTTGCTGAAGGTTTCCCCGGGGATTCCTGCGGATTCCCTATAGGGGGTCCTAAAGATCCCCGAGGGATTCCTGAGGACTCCCTATAGGGATTCCTAGATTTCCCTTTGGATTCCCAAGGATCCCCTATAGGCTTGCAAAGTTCCCTCGGGATTCCCAAGGATTCCAGGCGGACTCTTAAAGATTCCTTGCGGATTCCTAAGAATTCCCTAAAGATTCCCGAGGGATTCCCTAGGGATTCCTAAGGATTCCAAGGAATTCCAATGGATTCCTTAAGGGGGCCAAAAGATTCCATAGGATTCACTCGGGATTGCTCCGGATTTCCTAAGATCTCCTACCGCTTCCTGAGGATTCCTTAGCATTCCCGAGGGATTCCTCAGGATTCCCAAAAGGATTCCTCAGGATTCCTGAAGGATTCCTTAAGAATTCTCACAGGATTGATTCCTTAGGATACCCGAAAGATTCCCTACGGGATCCCTAAGGCTACCCGAAAGATTCCCTAAGGATTCTCGAGGGATTCCGAAGGATTCCCAGAAAGGATTCCTAGGGATTCCCTGCGATTCCTTCAGGATCCCCTAGGGCTTCTGCAGGATTCCTCGGGGATTCTGGAAGATTCCCAAAGGATCCATAAGGGATGTGTGTGTATGTGTGTGTGTGTGCGCGTGTGTGTGTGTGTGTGTGTGTGTGTGTGTGTGTGTGTGTGTGTGTGTGTGTGTGTGTGTGTGAGTGTGAGTGTGCGTGTGTGTGTGTGTGTGTGTGTGTGTGTGTGTGTGTGTGTGTGTGAGTGTGTGAGTGTGTGTGTGAGTGTGTGAGTGTGTGAGTGTGTGAGTGTGAGTGCGAGTGTGTGTGTGTGTGTGTGTGTGCGCGTGCGCGCGTGCGTGCGTGCGTGCGTGCGTGCGTGCGTGCGTGCGTGCGTGCTTGTGTGCGTGTGTATTTGTTATATATATACAGATATCTGTATGTATGTATGTGTATATATATATATAGACACGGCCACTCCTGGATCTCTGGGGGCCTCCCTTGAAGCCCTCTGGGGGCTCTCCGTAAATGCATTTGAAGGAACCGAAAGGGCCTCAATAGGGCCCCAAGAGGGCACTCGCGTGACTTCAGTTTGACTCCTCCTGGGCCCTCCTTGGAGCCTTAATGGGGCCCTGCGAGACGGCGCTGGGGGTGGAGGAGGAGGAAGCAGTGAGGAGGAGGGAGCAGTGAGGAGGGGGAGGACGAGGAGGAGGATGGATGGCGAGTTGGACGAGGAGGAGGAATACCGCCCGGGGCCAACTGAGGTGGGCCAGTGAAGCGGGACAGCGCACACAACAGCACACACACACACAAACGTACGCGCGCACGCGCACGCACGCACGCGCGCATGCACGCACGCAAGCACTCACGCACGCACGCACGCACGCACGCACGCACGCACGCACACACGCACACACACACACAGACACACACACAACACACAACACAACACAACACAACACAAACACGCACACACACACACACACACACTCACACACACACACACTCGCGCGCACACGTACGCCATACACTTCCGCGCACACCCATACATATGCACACATCGACACATGCACACAGGCCCATGCAGACGTTCACGTGCACGCATCCACGCCGCCTTCGATTGAATGTCGTGGACTGTTTGAAGCTGCTCTTCTCAGCTCTACTATGGTCGCCACTTCGTGCTTTAAACAAAAATACGGTTGTTGAAAAAAAAGATACGAAATAGATACTAGTTAGACACTAATAGACACGGAAATCTTGCAACACAGCCGATGCACACACATATTTTTAGACACTGTCCGAAATAGATACTTTTAGATATCATGACCACCGGGCCTCAGCGGGAGCACGATAATCCCACCAGCCCTTTGGGCGTGAGTGGTTTAGAGAGCCCGCTCTGTTCTCAACCCTCCTTCCCCTTCGGGGAGGGGTTTACCCCTCCCCCTACCCCCTCCCCCTGGGCCTGGAGAGGTCCTTTCGCGGGTGGTCAGGGGGGTCCTTTTCGACTTTTGGGAGGGCTAAAAAACGACACCCCTCACGAGGATTCTGGCCCCGACGGGGGGGACCAGAAAAAATGTTCTCCTCTTCTTTGAAGCCAAACTCATTGATTTTGGCCCCATTTTGGCCTCCTGAGGGGGCAGCGCTCATTACAGCTCCCCTCTTTCTTCAAGGCAAAATCATTGATTTTACGAAGGGTTTGGGCTCATTTTGCCTTTCTGAGGGGGCAGCGCTCATTGAAGCTCCCCTCCTCTTTGATCCATCCCCTCCACGATGGCCCCAAGAAGCGCCCAGGAGGCACCAAGAGGCCCCAAGATGGCCCCAAGAGGCCCCCAGGAGGCCCCCAACAGGCCTCCAAGAGGCCCCCAAGATGCCCCCAAGAGGCCCCCAAGAGGCCCCAAGAGGCTCCCCCGAGGCACCCACGACGCTCCTGGAAGCCCCTGGGGCCGCCAAGAAGCCCCCAAGACGCCCCAAACGGCCTCCAAGAGGCTCCCAAGAGGCGCGAACCCACAGGCTCGGTCGTCATAAAAATT
>CAUYUJ010014480.1:103838-211338 GCA_963575745.1 Prorocentrum cordatum
AGCTCCTGCTTGGAAGCGTCACTGAGAGTGCGGCTCATGATGGGGTGGGTGAGGGTATAATCATAAACATGGTGTGTGCACGCTTGTATTTGGATGTGTACATACATGTATACATTATATATACATATGAGTGGGTGTGCATCTGCGTGTGTAATCACCAATGTAGTAACAATAAACACACATGTGCATTTACATACATGTGTTTAGGCAGTTCGGTCCTTTCTGATACCATTCTGGACCATCGGCGCCCACACTTTGCACAGCTCCACCGCGGAATGTTGGGGGAGAACTCGGTCTAGGTGAGCTTGGTAGTTTCCTGGATTCTGTTGGGGGTCCAGCGCCAGCTTGCGAAGTCCGTCACCTACTACTCCCGATTGCACAGCAAAGAAACATATATCGCACAAACTTTTAGCAGTGAGTTTCCCTCTGGCGTAGTTGGTGACAAGGGCATTCTCGAGCATGTTCCCAAATTGTTCTTGTCGCCATCTGAGACTTGAATCGGCGTCGCGCTCCCAGGAAGCCACACTCGCTACATCGGGAGTTTCCCACGAATGGGTTCGCACTGGGGGATGTCGTGTTTTCGCCTTTTCATCTCGATCTTGAGCAGAAGGTTAGCTCAGACGGAACATTCTGTGCAATGTGAGAGCCACTCGCTCCTCCACCCCCTCCCCGCAGGATGGGAAAGGAACAAGGGAGGAGGGGAATGGAGCACGGAGCCAAGAAGGAGGGCCCGCATTTGGGCTGGAGGGGGCGGGGGGAGGGGGCGAGGAGGGGACGGAAGGTAAAAAGGTTGAGGGAGAGGGGAGGAGGGAGTGCGGAGGGGGAGGATTTGGCTGATTCTCAAAAATCAACAAAACTCAACGGAAACTCAACGGAAACTCAACGCTATCGGGCTCAACGGAACTCGACGGAACTCAACGCAAACTCAACGCAAACTCAACGCAAACTCAACGCGGATCAACGGAACTCAACGCAAACTCAACGCAAACTCAACGCGCATTCAACGCGGCTCACCGGAACTCAACGGAAACTCAACGCAAACTCAACGCAAACTCAACGCCCATTCCACCGGCCACCTAAACAAGAGAAATATCATTCAATTGGCCCCGATCCGGACCAAATCTGATAAAACTGTCTCCCCACACCGGAGAAATATGGCTCAACACGTTGTGGCTTTTTTCATTACCAGAATACACATTCCCCGTTCGCCGCGGCCGCGGCGCGACGATCAGCCCCAAGTTGAAGATGCTCAACTTCCCCACCAAGCTGAACTGCGTATCCACGAGCATCCCCGCGATGCAGAAATTCTCGAGCAGGATCCCGATCTAGGCGCTTGCGGGGAGGAAGCTGTGCGTGCTCTTGAGCTCCTTGCAGAACGTGAGCAAGTTCGTGATCACCTCCTCGTGGGCCAGCATGCGGTGGAAGCTCCCCTCGAGCTGGTCGTCATCGTAGCCCATCTCCGACTTGAAGTCCACCATGCCCTCGGTCACGAGGGTGTTGAACTCGACGTCGTGGTCGGGGAGCTCCTTCGCCAAGCTGAGCTTGATTTTCAGTGGGTCCATGAAGCGCTCGTTGCTGGCCCACGACCAGCCGCCCTCATTATTGTTGATGGCTTTGATCAGCGACCCGCGGCAAGTGCAACAACCAACAAAAAGAGGAGGAGGAGCAGGGGGAGTAGGAGGAGGAGGAGGATAATACGATGGAAATAATAAGAAGGAGGTGAGGGACGAGGGAGGATGAGGAAGGAGGAGGAGACGCAGGAGGAGGAGGAGCAGTAGGAGGATGAGGAGGAGAAAGATCAGGATCGAGGAGGAGGAGGAGGTGGAGGGGGAGGAGGAGGAGAAAGATGAGTAGGAGTCGGAGCAAGAGCAAGGAGAAGAGGAGGAGGAGAGGAGGAGGAGGAGGAGGAGGAGGGAGGAGGAGGAGGAGGAGGAGGGGTCACGCTTTCGATCCTCCTCCTCCTGGAGGTCCTCCTCGCCTCCTCCTCCTCCTCCTCCTCCTCCTCCTCCTCCTCTCCTCCTCCTCCTCCCTCCTCCTCATGCTCCTCCTTCTCCTCTTCCTCCTCGTCCTCCTCCTGGATCCTCCTCGTCCTCCTCCTCCTCCTCCTCCTCCTCCTCCTTCTCCTCATCATCCTTCTCATCCTCTCCCTCCTATACTCCTCATCCTTCTCCTTCTCCTCACTTGAACTCGCCCGTGGGACTCAGCTTTGTTGATCGACGTGGTGTACTGGCTGAGCATCGTCTCGACTCTCTTCTGCGTGCTCCCCTTCTTGGTGGTCTTCTGCTGCGCGCGCTTGCCCGCGCCCTTGCCCTTGTTCTGCTTGTCGTTGCCCTTGCCCTTGTTCTGCTTGACCTTGTTCTGCTTGCCCTTGTTGCCCTTGCCCTTGCCCTTGTTGTCCGAGTCCTCGAGGTGCTCGTTCTTGTCGATGCTGGCCTTGGCGATGTTGTCGATGCCCTTCGGCTGGGAGTCGAGCTTCTCTGGCGTCTCTGGCGGTGGTGCTGGAGCCCTTGCCACGGGCGTGATCTCGGCCAAGTACTGACGTTTCTGAGGAGGCGCATCTTCTTCATCATCGCACTTCGTCTCATGCATCCTCTTCAGCCAGGTCTTCTTTGTGTTGGTCTCGCTCGACTCCTCCTCGCACCTGAACAGCATTCGGCCACTCTGCCGACTCCGCTTGACATGAGGTGGTCCACGATTTATGTTCTTGGCACAGATGTTGATGACTCCCTTGATCACGCTTGGATACCGTCCGCCCTCAGCCTGGATCATCGCGCCGACGTTGAGCATGCGGTAGCGCTTCGTGTTCACCTCCGCCGTCTCCTGCAGCAGCTCCCGCGTCTCCATCAGCTCCTTGTATTCGTCCTTGGCCCACTCGGCCCTCATGCGCTCCGTGCTCTTGTTGGAAGCTGTGTCGTATTTTTCCCATTTCTGCCAACTCCAGTTCCTCTTCGCCCAACGCTTGAACCTCTCTCCCAGGGCTCCGCGCGCTGGGAAGAGGAACCCGTTCTGCGCGATGTCGTCTAACTGATCGTCGTGCGGGTAGGCTGGGTGGTCTTTGATGTCCGTGTCGCGCTCGACCTCGATGGCTCCGTCGTCAGCGAACTCCAGCTTCTCGTCGATCGCGCCGTGGACCATGTCGCATATGTACTATAGGATATGCAGGCAACACTCTTAGGAAAAAGACACCTCCGCCCTCCCTTCATCTTCCCCCCTCCTCTCTTCCCTTATCCCTCCTCCCTCCCTCCTCCCTCCAGCCTCCCTCGTCCGTTCTCCATCCTCCACTGTTTCCCCCTCATCCCTCCTCCCTCATCCCTCCTCCCTCCTCCCTCCTCCCTCCAAGTGGCGGTCCTTCTCCAAGTCCACGTTCGGGATGCTACCATCGTCTTCATCGTCCAACGGCGCGCGCTTCGCGCAGTTGATCAGGGGGTCGCTGTCGTCGAGGAGGTCGCGGGCGAACGGGTCCACAGCAGCTGCAGCGGCCGCCTCGAGGACTGGTACTGAGCCAAGCGGGTCGACGCCGTCTGGCTCCGCATCCTCGTCCTCGGGCAGCTCGCGGCCGTCGGTGGGCTCGATCGTCGGCGAGTCGCTGACGCTGATCATGTCGCAGCCGTCCAAACCCTCGCCCTTTTTCGAACTAAAGCTAGATGCGATCGAATCCTTTATGGCACCCCCCCCCCATTCTCGGGGCCACGGAGTGAGTATAGCGTTACCCCCCAGCCGAACCCAAACGATACAGAGTATCGTGCTTCCCCTCCTTTTACTCCTCTCTTCTTTCCCTCCTTAGCTCCTCTCTCTGTATCGTTTGGTTCAGCCCCCGCTCCGAACCTTAGCAACATCACCGTCGTTGGGCTGGGCGTCGACGGGGTCGGGCAGGGTGTCGACGGGCTGAGTCTCAGCTTCAGCGCCATGGCCCACGGCGGCCGTACGAGTACGTGGAGGGGCCATCGCGGGCTCTGGAAACATCCCCTGATCGAGACGAATTGCTCTGGAACAACTAGGGTGTGATTAGAGGGTTTTAGAGAAGAAGGGTTTTAAAGAGGAGGGGGACATTTGGATCGTGTCGACTTGGGGTTATGACGAAACATGTTTTTTTGCAGAGCTACCCACAGCGTCGAGCAGCGTAGATACACAAAGCAAGTTTAATTACTATCCGAGCTCGGCGGCGGGATCGTGCGGCACTTCTTCTTCTTGGGGGTCGGGACCGAAGTGGTAGCCACTGGAGGCGTAGACGGCGCCACTACAGACGGCGCCTCTCCCTCCTTTTAAGGAGGGGGAGGGGAGGAGGGAGAAGGGACGGACGAAGGAGGAGGGAGAGGGGAGGAGGAGGTGGAGGAGGACGATAGGAGGAGGACCAGTCCCGTCCTTGGCAGGCGCTGGAAGATCACGAGGTGGATGTTCAGCCTCAGGAGCACCAGGAGCCACACCATCACTATCATCATCATCACCTGCAACAGGTCGGCGTAGAGCAGCAGCAGGCCGACGTAGAGCAGCAGCAGGCCGACGTAGGATGACGCTGGTGTCGTCGTCATCATCTGCAGGTTGGTCGCCGCTGTCCGTTGAAGACCGCTTCTTGTAGGTGATCAGGCCGAGCTCGTCTTTCATGCTGAGGGCCTTCTCCTTCGTGGTCTGGCCATTCGTGAGCTTCTTCGCCACGTTGACCATCCACTTGAACAGCGCATCCTCGTCCATGCCCACGCCCTCGGCGTGCAATTTGTCGATCTGCAGCAGCTGCTTCCCCGCGATCATGATCCTGCACAGGTACTCCACTCGTTTATCCTTTGGTGCATTGCGGCGCCACGTCACCGTCACGTAGTTCTCCTCGTTGTCGTAGCCCTCCCACTTGGACGTCGGAAGCTGCATGTCTCGAAGTTTGCCCGCTGGTTTCTTGGCCACGGGCTTGTCGCTGTCGTCCTGGGCGCCCTTGTCGTCCTTGGCGCCTTTGTCGCCCTTGCCGTCCTTGCCGTCCTTGTCGTCCTTGCCGTCCTTGCCGTTCTTGCCGTCCTTGTTGATCGCCCTCCACATGGCTACTGAGCATTGGGGTATCTTGGCGATCGACTTGTCTCCGAACGCTGCCATCATCATATATGTTGTTGAAGCGTCGTCGGGCTCCTGCATCTTGATGGCGAACTCCACGTCGGCCTGTCGGCAAGCGTCCTCATCCAATCGCCGGGCCATTTGTCACCTCGGCGTCGAAGCCGCGCGAGTACCGCGTTGAAGGTGCAATGCTTTGTTGGCTGTCGTGCTGAGTGGCGGCATGCTCCTCCTCCTTGAGCGGTTTGGGCCCCATGTTGTCGAACCAGTTCGCCCGCGTCGCCCGCCTGGGCAGCTAGGAGGAGGGGGGGGCGGAGGATGAGGATGAGGAGGAGGAGGAGGAGGAGGAGGTAGGACGAGGGAGGACGAGAAGGAGGAGTAGGAAGAGGAGGAGTAGGAGGAGGACGGACGAGGACGAGGACGAGGACGAGGAGGATGAGGGGGAGGAGGAGGAGGAGGAGGAGGGGGAGGAGGAGGGAGGAAGGGGGGGGAGAGGGGCGAGGAGGAGGAGGAGGATCGACGAGAAGGACGTTTATCGAGTAATCCCCACCGTTTCTCACGGGCAGTGCGTTGGAACAGAACTCTCAGCCGTTTGTCCATCGTGGTGGCCCAACCGTCGAGCTCGAGGGAGGATAGCTTGAGCTGGTCCTCCTTCGAGCTGTGGACCTCCCTCAAGGCCTCCTGGATGCAGGCGGGCGTGAAACTGAAGTTGTTACTGAGAACCTCGAAGCTCTTCAGCAGGGCCTATCGGCTCCTCCTGCATCCTTCCTCCTTCCCTCCTCCTCCTCCTCCTCCTCCTCCTCCTCCTCTTCCTCCTTCCTCCTCCTCCTCTCCTCCTCCCTCTTCTTTCCTCCTCCTCCTCCTCCTCCTCTCCGTCCTCCTCCCCTCCTCCTCCTCCTCCTCCTCCTCCTCCCCTCCTCCTCCTCCCCCTTCCTTCCTTCCTCCTTCCCTCCTCCTCCCCCGCGCCTTGTTCTTGACGATTTTATCCTGCTGGATCTCGGCATCGACGCGCTGCGGGTGCTCCAAGAAGGCGCACTTTGCGATTGCTTGAACGCCCTCCCCCCGCGATAGCACCAAGTTCTTAATTTTCATGTGGCTCGAGCCACCTCTAACAGTAAGAACTTGGTGCTATCGCGGGGGAGGGCGTTCAAGCAGTCCCAACCTTCGTCACATGTGGTGCTAAGATCGCGGCTACAATCTTCGGGTCGTTGTAGCGGGGTGTGGGGGGCTTCTTCGGCGTCATTGCTCGGTGCTCGGGCCCGCGCGGCTCTGGCGCGCGCAAGCAAACATAAGGCGAGATCCCCCCCAATTCAAATCCGCTCGCCCGCTAGAGGCTACCAGGCATGTGTCAACTCATATATCTAAATATAATGTATATGTATACATCGCATGGTACACATACTTACATACGCATGTGTAAGTATGATGATGGCGCAGTATATATGGATGCTGTTTGTATATATGATATGATATGAGTGAGCGGTATGTATGATGGTGATGATGATGATGATGCTGATGGTGATGATGCTGATGCTGATGATGATGATGTTGAAGGACCGCGGCCGTCATAAAAAATACGCCAGAAAAGAAGTTGTAAAAACCATGCCGGACGCATCGTCTTATTTTTTATGCCGGAATGGGTCGTCGTAATTTTTATGCCGGACCAGCCTGTGGGAAGAGGCTCCCCCAAGGCACCCAAGACGCTCCTAGAAGCCCCTGGGGCCGCCAAGAGGCCCCCAAGACGCCCCCAAAGGGGACGAGGTGCCCGAACGCCTCACGCCACGAGGAGCCCGAACGACTCACACCAGGACGAGGGGCCCGAACGACTCACACCACGAAGAGCCCGAACGACTCACACCAGAAAGAGGGGCCCGAACGACTCACACCAGGACGAGGCGCCCGAACGACTCACACCACGAGGAGCCCGAACGACTCACACCACGACGAACGAGGGCCCCGAACGACTCACACCACGAGGAGCCCGAACGAGTCACACCAGGAGGAGGGGCCCGAACGACTCACACCAGGACGAGGGGCCCGAACAACTCACACCACGAGAAGCCCGAACGACTCACACCAGGACGAAGAGCCCGAACGACTCACACCACGAAGAGCCCGAACGACTCACACCAGGAAGAAGGGCCCGAACGACTCACACCAGGACAAGAAACCCCAAACGACTCAAACCACGAGGAGCGCTTTCTCTCCCTCCTCCTCCGCCTCGTCCTTCTCCCGCTCCCACCACAAGGAGGATGTACAAGGAGGCGGGAGGAAGGAGGAACAGGGGAGATATGCGGGTGCAGGCGGAAACACGCCTGAAAAACACGACTGTCGGCATGCTTCGCAAGAGTTGCTGTTTTGAGATGGGCTGGTGGGGATACGCGAAGCGTAAAGAATTTCTAAAAGCGTCTATTTCTAAACAATAGATACTAATAGATACTGTGCGCACGGCGCCTCAACGGGAAGCTCAGAATCTCTAAAATTTTCTATTCTTGTTTTCGGCTGTCTACCAGAGGGGCGGTTCGCGCGTCCGGTCGCCCGGGCGCGCCCAGGCGCGCCCGTGCGCCCGGGCGTCTGGGCGTCTGCATGGGCGCCGGCATCTGGGCGTCCGGTCGTCCGGTCGCCCGGGCGCCCGGGCGCCCGGGCGCCCGGGCGTCCGGGCGTCCGGGCGTCCAGCCGTCCGGGCGTCCGGGCGTCCGGGCGCGTCCGGGCGTATGGCGTCAGGGCATCCGGGCGTGTCCGGGCGTCTGGGCGGCGCAGGCGCCCGAGCGTCCGGGCGCCCCGGCGTCCGGGCGCCCGGGCGTCTGGGCGCCTCGCGTCCGGGGGCTTTCGGAGTCCGGGCGCCCGGGCGTCCAGGCGCGAACCCGGGCCAGGCGCTAAGGCGCCCAGGCGTCCGGGTGTGTTCGGGCGCCCGGGCCTCCGGGCGTCCGGGCGTGTCCGGGCGTCTGGGCGTCCGGGCGTCCGGGCGCCCGGGCGTCCGGGCGGGGCGCCTGGGCGATTCAGGCGCCCGGGCGTCCGGGCGTGTCCGGGCGTCCGGGTGCCCGGGCATCGGCCGAGCGGTTCGAGCGCCCGGGCGTCCGGTCGCGGGCATGGGCCCTCCCATGCAGCGTCCAGGCGTTTCCCAGGCGCCTGGGCGCTCCAGGCGCACGGACGTCCGGGCGTCTGGGCCCCCACGCGTGTCCGGGCGTTCCGGGCGCCCGGGCGCCTGGGCGCTTCAGGCGCCTAGGCGTCTGGTCGTTTCAGGCGCCCTGGCGCCCGGGCGTCCGGGCGTCCGGGTGCCCGGGCATTCGGGCGGTTCGCCCGGGCGTCCGGGTGCCCGGGCATTCGGGCATTCGGGCGTCCGGTCGCCCGGGCGCCCAGGGCCCAGGCGCCCGGGCGCCCGGGCGTCCGGGCGCCCCGGCGCCCATGCAGGCGCCCGGGCGTCCGGGCGTCCGGGCGCCTGGGCGTCCGGGCGCGAGTGCCTGGGCGCTCCCAGCGTCCAGACGTTTCCCGGGCGCCCGGGCGCCGGGGCGCCTTGGGCGCTATAGCACCCAGCGTCCAGGCGTGTTCGTGCGTCAGGGCGCTTGGGGCTCGGGCGTCTGGGCGCCCGGGCGTCCGCGCGCCTGGGCGTCCAGGCGCGGGTGCCTGCAGGGGCGCCCCCAGCGTCCGGGCGTTTCCCGGGCGCCCGGGCGCCCGGGCGTCCGGGCGTCCCGGGCGTCCGGGCGCCGGGGCGCCCTGGGCGCTATCGCACCCAGCGTCCAGTCGTGTTCGTGCGTCAGGGCGCTGGCGCCAAGGCGTCTGGGCGCCCGGGCGTCCGGGCGCCCGGGCGTCCAGCCGCCCGGGCGTCCGGGCGGCCGGGCGCCCAGCCGGGCCCTGGTAAAATTGCGCCATCCGTCCTGGACGCGGCCTCGGGTCCTCGACGAGCACCCAGCTAGGCACCAAAAGAATGGCACGCCCCACGGCCCCAGGCCAAGAGCGTTCCAAAATGGCCCACGGTGGTCCCAAGACGGCCCAACAAGGCCAAAGAAGCTCCATGAGGGTTCCAAGAGGACTTCGAGAGGCCCCGCAAACGCAACACAGATTGAGTTTGCTTTGGTTTTCGATCGATTTTGGCGGTACCGCCTTTTCGAGCTGCCGACCACCCTGGACGGCCCAAGAGGCCCCAAGATCGCTTCAAAACCATATTGAAAGGCTCCAAGAGGGCCCCCTAAATGGCCCAAGATAGCCCTGAGACGGCCCAAGAGGCCTCCAAGACGGCCCAAGGATGGCCCCCAAAGGGGGCCCAGAGGGGGAACTCGAACAGATATTTCGAACTCTCGGCCCCAAGAGGCGCCCAGGAAGCCCCCAGAGGCCCCCAAGAGCCCCACAAGAGGCCCCAAGAGGCCCCCAGTTAAGTTGTTATGAAGCGGCTCAGGTTGTATGAAGCGGCTTGCCAGGTTTATGCGCTGCAAGCATATGCTTGGCAGGCGCACCTGTCGGATATTTGCTGCAGGCCCGCTTGCTGGAGTCAACCATAACAAGGAGACTCATGTGATTTCTGACTATGAACTGTCATGTGCACGTGGTGCCTAGAGGCCCCCAAAAGGCCCCCAAAGAGGCTCCCATGACCCCCAGCGGGCCCCCGGGAAGCACCAAGAGGCCTCCAAGAAGCTACCAAGAGGCTTCCCAGAGGCCTCAAAGCTGCTCCCCAGAGGCGCTCGAGAGCCCTCCGAAGAGACCCCAAGAAGCGCACATGAGGACTCACCCACGTACGTCTCGAACCTCTGCTAGAGCTCTCTTGCGCCATCTTGGCGCCCTCTGAGGCAGTCGATCGGCTCTCTTCGACAGGGTACGAGCCACATCTTCAAAGACCTCATCGAGGACAGTCCTGCCTGCCCCACCGTTCTCGAGGGTTACAAGCACACCACCATGCAGCCGAAATGGGCCAGCGGAATCAGCGAAGCGATGAATAACTTGTACTCGCTGCGAGAACTGCCTCGGTGAAGACAACCATGTGAGAATCCCCAATCGTGCCAAAACTCGCTTCCTGGGACTTCTGAATGTTGCGTGCTGACAATGTCAGCCGAGCCAGAAAACAATTCTAGGGACTTTTGCACATCGGGTTAACGTGACTGTTGCCAGAACGCCACTCCTGGGACTTCAGTCATACGAACCCTTGAAGCTGTTGCACAATTTGAAAGAGCATGTGCGCAGCGCCATGTCCAAAGACTCACATTTTGAAAAGGAGCCGACCTTTATTCGTGAAACTGTTGCACACTTTTGAAATACATGTGCGCGACGTTTTGGCGAGAACCACATGTTTGGAAACGACCCGCCCTCCAGCCGTGAAGCTGTTGCAACATATTGAATAATGTGCGCGGCGCTGAAGCGAGAACTACATTTTGAAAACCACCCACCCTCCATCCTTAAGCTCTTTCAACTTTGAAAGCGAAGGTGCGCGGCGCTAAAGCGATTACGACATTTTGAATACGACCCGCCCTCCATCCGTGAAACTGCAGCACCTGTCAAAGTTCAGTCTCAAGGGAGTCTCAGCCGAAACGTCCGGCCCGCCCTACTGACACGCCTGGGGGGGGGCGACAGGGAAGAGTTGTTGATGGGGAGAAAGGATGGAGGAGGAGGAGGAGAAGGAGGAGGAGGACGAGGAGGAGGAGAAGGAGGTGGAGCACAGGAGGAGGAGGACGAACAGGAGGAAGAAAAGGAGGAGGAAAAGGAGGAACGGAGATGGAGGAGAAGGAGGATGAGGAGGACGTGGAGGAGGAGGGGGAATGATGATGATGATGATGATGATGAGGAGGAGGAGGAGGAGGAGGAGGAGGAGGAGGAGAAGACCAGGATGAGTACGCTCGAATATTGGAATTTTCATGGACATGAAAAGGAAGAGGGGGGGAGGAGGAGAAGGAGGAGGAAGAGGAGGAGAAGGAGAGGGAGGAGGAGGAGGAGGAGGAGGAGGAGGAGGAGGAGGAGGAGGAGGAGGAGGAGGAGCAAAGCAGGACGAGCTTGCTAGGAAAGCGAAGGTGGAAATGGGTGATAATGATGACGATGATGGTGACGATGAGGATGATGAGGAGAATGGTAATGAGAGGAAGAGGAGGAAGAGGAGGAGGTGGAGGAGGAGGAGGCGAAGGCGAATGCGGAGGAAGAGGACGACGAGGACGACCCTGGATCGGCGGGCGCGGCGCTGGGGGCTCACGGCCTCGTCCTCCGCGATCCTCTCGAAGTCGGACTCCCTCGCCCTGCTCAGCGCCTCCTCCACGCTGAGCGCGGGCTGCTCCTGGAAGGGGCACGCAGGGCGAGTCCGAAGATCGAGCTCGCGCCTGCTTGGGCGCTCGGGGGGTCCCTCCCGGGCCTCGGGCCCCTCCGCTGCCACGGCCGGGCCCGCCTCGAGTTCTGGCCAAGCAAAGAGAAGCCACAGGCCACGGAGACGTCAGGGCGCGACTCGTTAGGGGGGGGGATGAGGATATGATAAGACGACGGGCAGGGTGAGGATGCCAGGGCGAGCAGGGATGGTACGACGAGGAGGGAAGACAATAGGAGGAGGAGGAGGAGGAGGAGGAGGAGGAGGAGGAGGAGGAGGAGGGGGAGGAGGAGGAGGAGGAGGAGGAGGAGGAGGAGGAGGAGACGGACCAATGTAAACCTAAGACCCACCGACGATGTTGAGAGACACCCTCCTCCCAAACTCCCTCTTTATAGGCCCTTACACAGGGTTCATTTCCACTGAAGGACTTGCCCCCTTGGGGGGGTGCAGCCGTGTAAAAATCCAGAAGTGTGCCAAAACACCATTCTCAAGACTTCAACGCTACGAGCTAACGTGTTTGTGGGGTCTTGGCGATCCTGAACCGTGCCAGAACAACATTCCTGGGACTTCAGCACCGCGAATCACCGCAACCGTTGCGCCCTGATGATCATGAAACGGACCCAAACACCATTTCTGGCACGTTGGCCAAGAAAACTATTGAAACTATTGCAAACTTGTGAAACGAATGTGCGCGGCGCGAAAACGAGAACCACAATTTGAAACCCACCCGCGTCCCAATCCGTGAAACTCTTGCGAACGTTTAAAGCGAATGTGCGCGGCGCGAAAGCGAGAACCACAATTTGAACACCGCCCGCCCTCAACCCGTGAAGCTCGTGCAAACTTGTAAAACGAATGCGCGCAGCACTGAAGCGAGAGCCGCAAATTGAAAACCACCCGCCCTCAGTCCGCGAAACTCTTCCACATGCTTAGAAGGAATGTGCGCGGCGCTAGGGCGAGAGTCACAGTTTCAAAACAGCCCGCCCTCAATCAGTGAAACTCTCCAACTGTTTAGAACGAATGTGCGCGGCGCTAAATCGAAAATCACATGACCCTCCCTCAATCCGCGAAGCTCTTGTGAAATGTAAGACGAATATGTGCAACGCTAGGGCGAGAGCCACAATTTGAAAACTACCCGCCCTCAGTCCATGAAACTTTTCCAACTGTTTAGAACGAATGTGCGTGACGCGAAGGCGAAGGCCACATTTTAAATACCACCCGCCCTCAATCCGTGAAGCTCTTGCAAGCGTTTGAAAACGAATGCGCGCGGCGCTGAATCGACAGTCACATTTTGAAAACGACCCACCCTCAATCCGTGAAGCTCTTTCAATATTCAGAACGAGTGTGAGCGGCGCGAAGGTGAGAACTAGATTTTGAAAACCAGCCGCCCTCAATCCGTGAAGCTCTTCCAGATGTTTAAAAGCGGATGTACGCGGCGCGAAGGCGAGAGCTACATTTTGAAAACCATCCGCCCTCTGTCTTTGAAGCTGTTGTCAACGTTTAAGCTTTAGGGTCATTAATGGTGAGGAAGTCTCAGGCGAAGCGCCTGGCCCGCACTTTCGACCAGCCTCAAGGTGCGACGGAATTAATTATCTATAAGGAAAAGGAATGGAAGAGGAGCAGGAGGAGGAGGAAACCGATGATGAGGAGGGCGAGGACGACGACGACGACGTGGACTAACACGATGACGACGACCACGCCGACGACCACCACCACCACGACGACCGACGACGACCGACGACGACGAAGACCACGACGATTCGAGAAAAGAAAGCTCCGAGGACTCAGGACTTCCTGGAGGTTCAACACCCCAGAAGCCCCTTAAGGCCCAATAACGGCCGAAGGCGTCCAGAAACCTCGATCCTCGAGCCAAGACCGCCGACGTCGTGGTCTCTCAAGCCCCTGGAAGCCCCGAGTCCTTCCACGGAGCTGGCTGCATCTCCTGACAACCCCAAGGCCAGAGAACGTCCCCCTCAGGCCGGACATAGGCTGCATGAAACATGTGTTGATGCGATCAGAACATTGGCGATCTGGGCCTCCTCAAAGAAAACGAGGACGACGCTGGCTAGGAGTCCTCTCCTTTTTCCTCGAGGAAGAGCCCTCGAGGTCAAGACCCGCTAGGAGTCCTCGAGGAAGAGCTCCCGTGAAACATGTGTTGATGTGATCAGAACATTGGAGATCTGGGCCTCCTCAAAGAAAACGAGGACGACGCTGGCCAGGAGTCCTCTCCTTCTCCCTCGAGGAGGGGCCCTCGAGGCCGAGACCCGCTATAGGAGTCCTCGAGGAGGAGCCCCCGTTCTCCGACGACGACGGCGGCCCGACGAGGCCTCAGCGGGGGCCAGACGTGGCCAGACACACGAACCGAAACTCTCGCTACTCGATCCTCCTGCTCCTGCTTTTTCTTCTCCTGCTCCTCCTCCTCCTCCTCCTCCTCCTCCTCCTCCTCCTCCTCCTCCTCCTCCTCCCCCTCCTCCTCCTCCTCCTCCTCCTCCTCCTCCTCCTCCCCCTATCGTCCTTTCGTTTCTCCCCCCCCCCTCCACCTCGTCCTCCCTCCGCCTGCGCCTCCTCATCCCCCTAATCAAACTCGTCGTCGTCGTCGTCCTCTTCCTGCTCCACCATCTTCCCTCCGCCAGAGGCAGTCGACGTCTGGGAAGGCGAATGGCCGGCAGCCCCAGAGCCGAATCGATAAGCCAGCTCGGGTCGACCGGAGCATCGAATCGGCAGAAATCTCGGCAGGAGTCGGCTGCCGAGTCGAAGTCGGCAAGGCTCGGCAAGGCCGAATCCGATCGAGTCGGGAACCGGCTGGACGGACGCCGGATCAGAATCGGAGTCGGCAGGCACAATCTGCACGTAGTGGGACTCGTTACTGGGGTCCTCGGGCGTCGATCGTCGTCGCAACCGTCGTCGTGGGTCGTCGACGGTCACCCGACGCCGTCGAAGCTCGGCCAGCCTCGGGATCCGCACTGCAGGCCCCCCGGGGGGGTTCGCCAAACCCCCCCTGGGGGGGGGGGCGGTTCGCACAGGAGGGTTTTTCGCCAAACCCTCTCCCCTGGGGGGGGGAGGGCTCGCGCAGCCAGGCCCTTCTGGCGACCCCCCCCCCCGGGAGAGGCTCAGCAGGCCCCCCCGGGGGCCCGTCCGGGGGCGTCGGGGGCCCCAATTGGAGGGGCATCCGGGGGCGGGGATGCAGACAGCGACGCCTCCTCCTGCTCCTCCTGCTCCTCCTCCTCCTCCTCCTCCTCCTCCTCCTCCTCCTCCTCCTCCTCCTCCTCCTCCTCCTCCTCTTCCTCCTCCTCCTCCTCCCCTCTTCCTCCTCCTCCTCCTCCTCCCCCTCCTCCTCCGCCTTCTCCTGCACCTCCTCCTCCTCCTCCTCCTCCTCCTCCTCCTCCTCCTCCTCCTCCTCCGCCTTCTCCCTCCCCGGGTGGGATCCCGCCGTGCCGACGTCGCCGCCCCGGGTCGTGGTCGCCGCTCTGTCGGGTAGGGGGGGCGGAACCGCGTCTCGGGCCCGCAGCGAGTCGGCTTGGCCGACCGCTGTGCCGGGCTGCGCTGAGGCAGGGAGGCGAGGGAGGGAGGCGAGGGAGGGAGAGGGAAGGCGACGACGACGCCGGAGCGAAGCCAAATCGGAAGGAATCGGCAGAAGTCGGCTGCCAAATCGAAGTCGGCACGAATCGGATGGGGCGAACTCGAAATCGGAATCGTGCATCGGAACATTCACATCGAGTCGGATCGAATCGGAATCTTGGGAACCGAATCGAATCGGCCCGGAGGAGTCGGAAAGAAAAGGAGGAATGGTGGTGGCTGGAGTCATTCGGTCATGCTTACGTTGCTTGGTGGCTTCTGTCGCGTGTGTTCCTGGCTTGTTGGACGTGCATTCCCGAACGCATTGGTCACTTGTTGTTTTGATTTTGGGCTCGGGGAGGTCATTCGTCGACTGAGATCGGTTGGAAAAAACTTGGGAAGTACATTCTGGCCCGGTTGCTGCAGTGCGACTGCTGGATCTGATGGTCCTGCCTCTTCGCCGTCAAAGCGCAGCCAGACGGATTGACGCGGCTTTTTCTGCCCAGGAACTTCCTCCACTTGCTGGTACCTCCTCCGAGGTGGGTTTTCCAGCTCAGGTTCCCGTCGTGAGGAAGGAGACGCTTGTATAACCACTTCCAGTACTTTCAGCGTTCAGGCAACGAGTTGCAGCTGGCCGTCGACGGACCCACCTCGATGACGTTGATGCTTCCAGAGCCTCTCGGCGCGTCCGCCGAAGTGTTTGGGAGGATATGTCTGTCACTACTAGGCGGCGTGCAATTCTCGGCGGCGGTATGCGCGTCGTGTCTGCTAGGTGCGATGTCCTCGAACGAGTCTCCCTGGAGAAAGTGGCCGTCGATGCTCGTGACATCGTCGTTTCAGCTGTGCGGCGATGGCATGGTAGAAATGCGGCTTGCCAGTTGGCTCGGACGGTGCCGTTGCGTTGGTTTGTCCACGACGCGGCTCTTCTCAGGCAACAACTAGTCTGGGGCAAGACATCTGCAGAGTACGTACTCCTCCCACACTCGCCGGATGGTTCCACGCCTGCGTGGATGAGAAAGACAAGCATGCAGCTCGGCTCGTCCCGAGTGCCTCATTGATTTCCGATTTGTTCCAGTACGTCGAGAAAAAACAGCGTGTAAGTTGTTGCCCATCTCCCCTGGGGCGGCCAACGCAACCTTGCATTCGATGCGTTCAGCAGTGCTAGCTCGACTGCACAAGTGGCCGGGGCTTGATGCGATTTGTTGGCGGCGTCCGCATGTCTACAACATTATGAAACAGAAACGCTGCCAAGGCTCAAGGGATTGTCGTCACTCTTGCCGTCGCTGCGGCCACGGCTGTTGCAGAAATATTCTTAGGTTTGCAAATTGGCCGAAACGTTCTACTCGGCAGTTCATTTGCAGAGCCCTTGAAACGAGACTAAGAGATGCACTTCTGGTTTTGAGGTCTGGCGTCTTGGGGACGCTGCTCCAGCTGTGCATCAAGGCATTCGCCGTTCGGATGCCAGCACCCCGACGGACGGACTCTCGGTGCTGTTCCCGATGCAAGACGAGCAAACACCCAATGCAAGACGTAGCTGACGCCGGGGCTTCGGATGCGGACGACGGCGTCCTCTTCGCTCTCAATCGCGCCTGGTTCGCTGAAACTCCAAACCGCATGACTGTCCTCAGGAAGCGGCGCCGGCGACCGTCCTTCCGAGGACGGCAAGTCAACTCTGGCCACGATCTGGCATGCTTCTCGTTCTTTCAACTGGCAATGTGCGTTGCCGCGTTCGTCTGGATGAATTTTACGGCAGAAGGCGATGCGGTGGCCGAGTTTGCATGAGTACCAAATCGGAGGATTCCTGAGCAAGATTGCGTGCTCTATGATATTATGCAAGACCGAATTGGCAGAGAAATAATCGTGCATCTTTTGTCGCACAGCGTTTCGTCCCAACGGCGATGACTTGGCATAGCGTTGTCGCAGCCCACCGCTACGTAGATGATGTCATCTTCATTTCTTTGTGGCTTTGAAGGGATGCTTGGGCGAAGCTCTGCAACTCATTTACCCTGTGCAGGTTGATATTGCGCGTGCGTCTCGCGTTCTAGCATGGCTTGACCTAGCCATCGATCTGGACACAGGTGCGGTTGACCTATGCTCGATGCCATGTGCTACCCGGCCAGCGTGGGATTCGTCCTCGAGGGAGCTTCGTGCCTGTGTGCTCTTCCGGGCATCTCGATGGCTCGAGGTCGGGTTCACCCTGGACAAGATCACACAGCCTGCATCCCGGATGGCCGCTGATCTGCGTGATTGTGGCTGGACGCAGTCGGTATTCAGACATGTGTTCTTCACACTGCGGAGCCGCCCCGACACAGAGGTTTTAGTAACAGCCCACGCGGCCCGGATCGCAGCATGGCTTTGACCATTGACGTGATACTCTCGATGGGTGGGTTCTCTGATCAGTCCCTCCGTCCTTCGTTTTTCTGCCCATGCATCCGTTTTCCATCCTAGCTCGTCTGCGCTGTGATTTGACAGCTCATGAGGTACATTGCCAAGGGGAAGGAGTTACGTCTCTGTGACCATTTGGAATTGGAGCGGTGATGAGTCAGCGCAGTGCCATCCATCTTCGATATTTGCCGAAGCGTTGTGGTAGCAGGCGGTGCTTAGACAGACCTGACTCGGGCCGCATCGAAGAACGAAGAACATGTCCAGAAAGTGCAGGCATTGGTCGATCGTCACAAGCCTCTGCAGTAGCACATTCCTCCATCATTCTCCCTCCGACTGACGAGGAGACCT
Organism: Prorocentrum cordatum; assembly: GCA_963575745.1. NCBI lineage: Eukaryota > Dinophyceae > Prorocentrales > Prorocentraceae > Prorocentrum > Prorocentrum cordatum. Next base: position 121,429 of record CAUYUJ010014480.1, read on the forward strand.
TCAGAAGGGAGATAAGAGAGAAGAGAAGAGATAATCAGGAGAGGGAGGAGGGTGGGGAAGGGGAGGGTGGAGGAGGAGGGGGGGAGGAGGAGGAGGAGGAGGAGGAGGAGGAGGAGGAGAGGAGGAGGAGGAGGAGGAGGAGGAGGAGGAGGAGGAGGAGGAGGAGGAGGAGGAGGAGGAGGAGGCAGAGGAGGACGAGGAGGAGGAGGAGGAAGAGGGACCAGCCGCGAGGAATATATAGCGAGCGATCACAATGATCTGTACCGATAGCAAGGGCCAGCCCAGGGTGGTGCACGACCAACCACCTACGCCACCGGGGCTGGCTGGGGGACAAGGGGAGGCGGAGGCGGGCGCGGGGGGGAAGAGAGGCTGGGCGGCGCCCGATGACGCCACCGGCCGAGCCGTGGTCGTCCAGCGGCGCCACGCGCCGCGCGCGCGGATCCGCGCTCGCCGCTCTCTCTCCTTCCACCCCCCTCGCAAACGCCCGCTCCTTCCGCTCCCTCCCCCAGACGATGCTCCCAGGCACACTGCCCTGGGCGATTCTGGACAGAGATTATGAGCTCCCGACCTCTCGAGGCGGCCACTGCACTTCGACCCAGAGTCGCTGAGGTGCTGGGTCGAATAAGCCCCACGTGTGAGGCACCACAAAACATTAGCCTCGGGCCAATAGGCCAAGGCGTGGGACGGGTCCGCAGCACGACTACGGACACACACACACACACACACACACACACACACACACCGCAACCGTCGGACGAAAAAACGATCCAGACCAGACCGTGGGAGTGCAGGGCAAATTCAAGAAAGCACTCGAATCGTGTGCGGTGATCTGAACCTGTTTCGAAAAGTGGCCAGCCACAGCGTCGGCCACCGCATTCGCCAGCACAACACCAGGGTTAAGGCCCCTACGCGCGGCCTCCTCAACCTTAAGGTGGCTCGGAATCTGAATGAGAAACACGTCGCCGCACCTGTCCAGAGCGCTCTTGACACGGCTCCAGAGGTCAACATGGGTCCGAATTCGCTCCTGGAGGCCAGCCTGGTTTCGAGCGAAACCTCGGGCAACATGTGCCGAGTCCGCGACATCCTCCAGCCTGGCTTGCTCAGGGGCCTCTTCGAGGAATGCCAGCAGCGCCCGCAATTCCCCGCGATTGACAGACTGCTTACCAAATATCCCGCCCCCCTGTACATACTGAGTGTCCGCGTCAGACACTGGGGGAGGGGGGAAAGGGCTAAGACAGCATGGCCGAACACCGCGACGCCCCATGACGCCCTCCTCGAACGTTTGCCCCTCGAGAAGTCCCCACCTCTCGCGACCCCGGCGCCCCGGGCGCGAATTCCCCCGCCCGAGCCAGGAAGCGCACCAGCGGCGAAGAGGAGCGGGTCGTCGGGGGGGGAAGGACATGGGCCCAGGATCGGGGCACGAGACCGCGAAGCGCAAAAACAAGGAAGCTCGGCTGCCACAGATGCACCTTTCCGTGCAAACGCTTCCGTAATTTCGTGAAACTCAGCGTCGCAGGGGCATTCCCCAAAACGGTGGATATCAGTTCCAGGGGCCGACCCGCAACGATGACAGGTGAGCTCACAATCGCCCCCGCACGCTAGGATTCGGGGCCGCGCCGAATCCGCCCCAGTTAGCACGGATCGAAGCAAGCCCCACTGCTGGGCCGACTTCTTCCGCAAGGGCACAAAATGCCGCCGCGGGGCCGCGAGGTCGACGCCTGATGGAAGACCCCCCCCATTGCGGAACTCGGCGGCATCAGACCACAAACGATGCTGCGGTCCACCTCCTGTTTACAGTCAGACGTCACATAAGCCTGGGAACGAAGCTCAGCAGGTACTGCGAAGACATCGCCCCCAGGAGCAACCCAAGACCGAGGCCCCTCGAACTTCAATCCAGGGGCCGTCATAGTGGCAACCACAGCAGGGACTGGTCCTTTAAGATTGTGCCACTTGCGCTGGGGGCCTAGGCTATCGAACCCCTCGACCGTGGATGTCCAACAGGCGCGCACGCGAGCCAACCCTTCATCAGGCACCGAAGCAACGGGCTGAAACCAGGACTCCAGCAGCTGAAACACAGCGGTGACTTCCAAGGCCAGCAGGGTCGTGCGTCATCGTCGCCCTGCTGTGCCACGGGTTAAATTGCTGGCCAATGCTCGTCGCCACTTCTGGAGGACCGAGGGCGCGACCCCAAAGACCTTCCAAGCGTAGGGCGCCTGCGGCAAAGCACCACCGAGGAACAAACGCGCCCCGATCTTACGAGGAGCAACAGCGGCCAGCTTTTGAATTCCATGGGCCCGACGCTTGGAATGACGAGGAATGACGAGGCTTGGCGCCAGCTGCGCCGCTGCCCCTCTCGATGCTTAGATCCGCCGCAACCGAGGCCACCTCGACCTGGATGCCTTCCGTTCCTGGGCCAGATTGGGCAGCGCGCGCCACCGCGAGCTCAGACGCCACGATCGTAGATTTACTGGCAATCTTAAGCTGCTCGCGAGCGCAGCCCGAAACAGAAACAGCCCCGGCGCGTATTAATTCGCGGGCGGCATCCCGCTTCAGTCCCTCCGCGCGCTGAGTGACATCATCAATCCACGTGCGAAGCGACGCAAGAGCACTGCTGGCGCACTAGCGCTCGCAAGTTTCAAGCATCTGTGGGCACCCGCAACGAGGCCCCCACTGCTGGCGCACTAGCGCTGCCGCAACTAGGCCCCCAACGAGGCCCGCAAGCCCCACTGCTGGCGCACTAGCGCTCGAGAAGTCGGGGGGCCTGTGGGCACCCGCAACGAGCTCCCCGCGAGGAAGGATGGGAGGAGCGCAGACCCCCTCGCCCCGCAACAACCGAGGCCCCGCATGGAGGACCCATTCCAAGGCCTAGGGGCGCGGCGGGATATCCAAATCAATGACGTGAGCCACAAGTCTCCCCCATCGAATCGCGTCGTAGAACGCTCCCACGTCCCAGAAAAATGGTAGCGGAACGATAATCGGGCAACAGCGAGGCTAAAGACGCCCATCAGCGTAACACCTGAGCAGAGCTTTCGTAGAGCGCCGTTGCCTCGGACCGCGGCGCCCAAAGGGCCAGGGCGAGCCGCGGCCCGCGCCTCCGCGGGCCGAGACCGCATGCGGCCCCACAAACGGCCCAACCAGGTGAGCAACCCTATGGCTCGATCCTCACGCATATCAGGTTTGCGAAGCAGCACTATTATCGCAGCGAGCCACTGCCATGGCCACCCGACCTTCGATTCGACGTCTTGAAAAAGAAGAGCGAGCAGCGCACGGCGGTCAGACTCAGGCAGCCACCGCGCGCCCCCCTTGCCGACCGCCTCGACGCCGCGAGCCTCGCGCGGCGGCGCGCAGCGCAAAGCCGCCTCCAGCTGGTCCAGCGCGAGGGGCTCCAGCGGCTCCTGGAGAGCCCGGCTGCGGGCGCGGGCCAGCGCCCTGAGCGCCTGCTGGTCGTCGAAGCCCTGCGGCGACCGCAGCGAAGCCCGCGCCTCTGCCTCGGCCTTCATCACCGAGGCCGCGTCGCAAGGTCACGCCCCCAGCTCGCATCTCACTCGCCTCGTCCGCGGGGCCCCGAACGAACCGACGAAGGACTCCGCGTCCAAGGGCGGCCTGCTGACGAACCCAATCGCGAAAAGGTTGGTGCCTCTGCCGAGCAGATGGTCGCCGGGCCTGGTCGGAAGCCCCGCGCGCCCCCTCCGCAACAGCCTTGAGCGAACCCTGCGAAGCCCCCTCAAGAGTCCGAAGACCCTTGCGCCAACGATCGCGCCTGCGAGTTGGCAAGGGCACAATCTGCGACGAGGGAATAGCACCAGCCAGCTGCCGAAATTGATTGCGAAGGCGTCGTGCTCTAGGTGGGTCTCGTTTGACATCCTTCTGGTCCACCAGCTCGTCGAGCAAGCTATCCACGTGACCCCGCCACCCAGGAGCTTGGATCAGCAGCCGTCGGACGCGGCTTGCTGCCCTCGTAAACTCCCAGCCAACTGCGGCCCGCGAAGACCCGAACGACCACGATGCTGCTTCCTCGCCATGGGGTCGACCTTATACAACTCTAAGTGACATGGGCTTCGCTCTCAGCCGCCTGGAAAACCAAGGAGCACTGAACAACGTCAAGAATCAGAGGCCCCAGAACCGCGGGCGCCACCTGCCGCCACAACCGATCCCTCGCCTACGGAGACCACTCCGCCTGGATAGAAGCGCGCGCGTCCACATCAGGGTCCGAGACGGCCACCTGCGCATCATCGCTCATCAGGGACGTCCGTCACCTCCCCATCCTGTGAAGAACTGGCCCACGCCCTCACAATACAGGAAACGCTGCAAGGGCGGCGGGCTCTTGACAACGAGCTTGCAACTGGGGCCCCAGGACGCCGGGGCCAGCGCGATTGGAAGCTGCGGCCGCGCCTCTCGCCCAGCCGCGGCTTCAGCACGAGCCCGAGACCGCTTGCTATCGGGGCCGGCGGCAACATTGGGCCTCGCGAGATGGGGAAAGGCCATCGGAACTCTCGCGAGCCAAGCCCTGGCCCGACTCGCGCCAAAATTGAAGGTGAACTTCAGCCCGTCGCGAGCCTTCCCCACCTCCTCCACTGCGCGAAAATCAGCCACCAGCTCCTCAACCCAAGGTAAGGCGTGCTGAGAGACTACTATGTAATCCAACATTCGCCCTGATCCCAAGGTGCACGCGCAATGCGTGTTGGGCGGCACAACGACGGACCCGTTCACACATGTTAGCCAGCCCGTGCCCGGCAACTCTTTCGGCGTCATGATCCAATCGACGATGGCCAGCCGCGGTCCTCAAGTGGTGGAGACCAGGGTGCCCGCATTGGCCAACTTGGGAGCTTTTGCCTTGTGCCCCACCGACGACGTCATATACGCGCCTGCAAGTAACCGCGACTGGCGACGGGCTCGCAACTGCATGGCCACCGCGCCCCGAAAGTCGATGCCTGGCTGGTCCTTCACCCCCTCAAGGTCGCGCAAGCCAACTTGGTCCGAGGCCGACGTCGCCAAGTGCCGCATCGGATCCACTTTGAACAGTTTCCAGGGTGCCCATGGTGACGCCGCCCGCTCGACTCTTGCCATTGGCCTCACACGCGGCCGAAAGCATGCCGATGTAACAGGCTGGTCGCCACTCGTGCAACAACTCGTGAGAGCCCGTCGAAGGAACGCGGGCCCCGTGGAAAATGAAGATATCCGCAACGCGATCACGCCAAAGCGAGCGCGTAGCAGGGCCCCAACCTCCAGGTTTCGCATATGCAGAGATCGCCTCGCACGCACCGCGCTGCCTGCCGCGGCTGGCTGCCTGCGCTGCCCTTCGCCCCCCCGGCCCCCCCCCCGAGGCCTCTTGCTGCGCCCCGGGCGCTACCCCCGCAGGGCGCGTCGCGCCTGGGAGAGGGGCGGGGGGGGGAAGGGCCCAGGACTGCGCCGCGGCCATAGGCCCCGCGCCGGGAAAAGAAAATCTGTGAACATGTAGGGGCGAACTCGAAGTCGTAGCTGGCAGGCATGCCCCTCGAACCAAAGGCCCGCCATGCTCGATGGGGGTCACGCGTGCTCAAGAGACGACGCTGCCTCCGCGCTCGCCGCCTAGCTAGCCGCATCCAACATCGCCTCCGCATCCATCTTCGGCTTCAGCTCGAGAGCAGCCAATCTGGCCTTCTCAACTGCGTCGGGATCGCGAGCGACCGCCTGTCCAGCACGGCCATCGGCCTGCCCAGCCGCCGCCGCCGACACCGACGCCCCCGCGCTGCCCGCCCCTGCCGCGGGCGGCGGCGCAGGGGGGTGCTCCCTGCGGCGTTTGGTGACCTTCTCGCGCATCTCAGAGAGCTTCTCACGGTGCCCCTTCAGCTTCTCATGCACCTCGCCGAACGTCGCCTTCAGCGTGTGCATCAGCGTCTCCATCACCGCCTTCTTTTCTTAATTATCCAGTTCGTCGACGCCGCTCGGTTCCATGAGGCCGTCGGCGTTGCTGAACTCCTCGCCGAGAGAATTTTTTAAACAAAAAACATCGCTTCACCCACATTCGGCGCCGAAAGCAGCGTCGACAAGTCGATGGTGCCCCCGTGCACTGTAGCACCTGCAGCAGCAGCAGTGGTTGGCACCATGTAGCGTAAGAGCGTGGCCCTCTCGGCCTCTGCCTTCGCCAAGGTGCTCGCCACCTCCTGAAAGGATGCCTTGCGCTTCTCGAGCTCCATCGTCAGCTTGAGCTGCTGCGCCCGCGCCTTGTCGAATGCCGTCTGCGCCCTCTGGACCTTCGACGCCGCCGCTGCCACCTGCTGCATGACGGGCTGCGTCGACTCGAGTTTCTTGCCCGCGGCCCGAACAGAGTCCAGCAAGGCCTGGGCCGCCCTCGCCTGCTCGGTGCCCCCGCGGTCCTTGATGACCGCTTCCAGCTGCGCCTCCAACGCCGCCGAGGACTGGTTGCCCTTGCCCCTGCCCTTGCCGCCGCCCTTGGGCAGCTTGGGCGCAACACCCTCGCCATCACTCTCGGGCGGCGGCTGGTCGCTGAAAGGTGCGCATTCACGTGTTCTTGCGCACGTGGAGTTTGAACACCCATGCCCAGAGAAAACACGCCGAGCAGTTCACTTTAGAATCGTGCGCATCTTTGTGAAGTCTCTGGCCCCAGGCAGGGGCGGTGGCGGCGGAAAGAACCACTGCGGCTGCTGAGCCACATGCCACTGCGCCCACCCGATGCCGTTGCCGCAAAGGCTCACGGCATGCTGGGGCCCAGGCCGGAGGGGGAGCGGCGGCCACGGATCGCCCGCTTGCACCTCCTGCGCCTTCCTCTGATCGCACCATTTCTTGATTCTACCCATCAGGGCTGACCGATTATTCGTGATCGGAATCCCCAAACTCCGAGACTGCAGATCCCTTCCGATATCGCGTAGAGATTGTCGGTGGCCTCAAAAGCCCGCTGCGCCCTCTCGGCACGGCAGGCGGTCGGGGCCAAAACGGCTAGGATAAGCCGCGAGGACATCAGGCGGAGCAGGAGGAGGGGAGGAGGAGGAGCAGCCACGAGGACAGCCTCATGAAGAGAGGGACAGGGGAGGGAGGCATTGAGGAGGAGGAGGAGGAGGAGGAGGAGGAGGAAGAGGACGGAGAAGGCAGGAGGAGGAGGAGGAGGAGGAGGAGGAGGAGGAGGAGGAGGAGGAGGAGAGGAGGAGGAGGAGGAGGGAGGAGGAGGAGAAGGAGGAGGAGGAGGAGGAGGAGGAGGAGGAGGAGGAGGAGCAGAGAGGATGCATCTGAGACAGGGGGAGGTAGCAGAGAAGTGGAGGAGGGAGGGGGGGAATCGATTCTTGATGCCCCCCCCAAACGACAAGGAAGAGGCAGGCAAAGGAGGCCATCCTCGACGACCGTGCCGTCCGCTGGCTTCTCCCGGCCCCGGTGGTCTCCGGGCAGCACGTCCAACAGCTTGTCCGCGAGGCCGCGGGGGCCTCTCCCCCCCGCTCCCCGCTCCTCGCCGTCATTGTCGCCGTCGTCGTCGTCGTCGTCGTCGTCGTCGTCGTCGTGGTGGCAGTCGCCGCCATCACTGTCGTGGTCGTGGTCGTCGTCGGCGTCGCCGTCGTGGTCGCCGTGGTCGTCGTGGTCGTCGTCGTGGTCGTCGTGGTCGTCGTGGTCGTCGTGATCGTAGTCGTGGTTGTCGTGGTCGCCATCGTTGTCGTCGTGGTGGTCGTGGTCGTGGTGGTGGTCGTGGTCGTGGTCGTGGTCGTCGTCGTGGTCGTGGTCGTGGTCGTGGTCATGGTCGTCGTGGTCGTCATGGTCGTCATGGTCGTCGTGGTCGTCGTCGTCGTCGTCGTCGTCGTCGCCGTCGTGGTCGCCGTCGTGGTCGCCGTCGTGGTCGCCGTCGCCATCGTGGTCGTCGTTGTAGTCGCCGTCCTCGTCGTGGTGCGTCGTTTCGTGGTCCTCCTCCTCGTCCTCCTTCTCCTGACCTCCTCCTCCTCCTCCTCCTGCGGGCGCGCGCTCCCGCTGCAGATGGCACCTCGAGCATCATTCGGAGGAGCACAGAAAAACGTCCCTCTAATCACCGCCCCGCCATTTTTTCTCCCACGCTTAAAGCCCTGATGGGCTGAGGGGCTCCAACACTTCACTGCTGCACTGCCATGTTCGCTGACATGCCTCTCCGCTACTCCCACCGCTTCTCCCGCTTTTCTCGCATCGAGAAGCCACCTTTCTCACACGCGCTGTTCTCGCAAAGCACGCCACTTCTCACCTCCCCTCCCCCCCCGTCCTTCGAACTGCGCCAAGGGCACCCCGTCCGCCCAAAGCACGTCGTCCCATACGGCCTCCAGGGGGATGCGAGAGGCCGGGTGGACTGGGAGCGTTAGGAGCGAGGGACAAGGGGGAGCAAGGAACGAAGAACGACGAGGACGGGGGCAGAAGAAGAGGGAGGACTGGGACCAGGATTTTGCCCTGCCTCCGAACTCCGCGCTGCGCTTTCCAAGGGGCGGAAAGGAAGTGGGGCGCGCGCGATCCGGGTCTGAGGGCGTCCGAATGGGGACAGGAGCGTTCAACGACCAACAATGGAATTGGCGGCAGGGGCGGGGTGTCGGAGGATGGAAAGGGAGTGAACGAAAACGGGAGAGGAGTAACGGCACGCCAGGTGCATTCGCGCCATATGTGACACCCAATCCCTCCCTCCGATCCCTTCCCATTGCGCTGATGTTTTCTTTATCAGCGGAAGCGTCATTGCCGACCTGGAACTTGAAAACAAATACACCTGAGAAAACCCAATCAGTGGAATATTTGAAAATTAATACTATGGATCTTGAGATCGATTGTGAGATCGATAATGAGGTCGATAGTGGAATCGATAGGGAGGGCGATTGTAAGGTCGATCGTGAGACCGAGAGTGAAATCGATCCAATGAGATCGATAGTGAAATGGGTAATGAGATCGATGATGAGACCGATCGATAAGAAAATCAACCAAAAAACCGGGAACCCTGGAACCTCGCCGCCCTCCGAAATCGGCCCGGAACCGGGAACCGGGAACCCGGGAACCCGGAACCGGGAACCCAGGAACCCAGCGTGCGACCAAAATCGGTGGGACACTGTCGCCAAATCCTTCAACTTCCGCGAGGACCCCTTCAGTGCAAGCACTGATTGGGGAAAAACATCTTGCTATGTCTGTCGGAAAGGGAGGAGGAGGAGGAGGAGGAGGAGGAGGAGGAGGAGGAGGAGGAGGAGGAGGAGGAGGAGGAGGAGGAGGAGTAACGAGGAGGGACGAGGAGGAGGGCGAGGGCGGCTCTGCCTCCGCCGCGGGCGAGCGGGCCCACGGCCGAGACCGAGGACTCAGAGGAGCGGGGGAGGGAGGGCGGGGGCCTCGACGATCTCCCGCAGCCTCTGCACGCCGACGGTGCGCTTCCTGCGAGGCGGGGGGTGGGGGAGGGGGGCGGCGAGGGGGGGAGGGGAGGAGGGGGGGACAAGCTAGGTGCGATCGCGTCATCTCTGACGTCCTACCCCTCCCCTCCCATCCCTTACCATGGCGTAGATATCCTCTCTCTATTCGCGCAGTCGGATGTCGAACAGGGCAATGATCCCGAGAGGGTGCGCGATGCATCGTAGAGCACCGCATGGCATGGCGTAGAAGAGCACGGCGGAGCGCATAATGTCATAGCATGGCGTGGCATTGCGTAGTGAAGCATTGCATCACAAAGCATTGCAACGCAAGGCATGGCATCGCACAGCGGCGCAGAACAGAACACCGCACAGCATGTCATGACAGGGCGCCCGGTTCCTTGGAGGGTAAGAGGATAGTCTTCGAAGGGTCGGGGCCGGTCTGGAGCCGCGGCTCCATGTTTAGCTCCCTGGGCTCCGCGACAAGCTCCCCACAAGGTGAGACTGATGGAGAGCACCCGCTGGCTCTGCTTGCCACATCGCCTTCTGAAAGCAGAAACGAGGCTCCCGCTTGATACTTCCTCCAAACGCCGCCGCCCCGAAGTGGGGGGCCTTCGGCGGCCCAAAATCTCAACGAATCGGCACCGGATGTGTTATCATTTGCGATGTTTTTTCCTGGGGGTATTTTTTTGGATTTGGGGCCTATGTGGAAGTACCAAAAACGGCAGCGCTGCAGCCGGAGCACGTTTTGAAACGCCACAGGCGCAGAACTGGGGCCAGCGCGGCAGCGGGAGCATCATTTTGAAGGACCGAAAAGGATCGGATTGCCAAAAACACATATGAAAACCTAGAAATGAAGCCAGCGCTGCAGCGGGAGCACGATTCGGAACGAGCGGAAGCGTGGCCAGCGCAGCAGCAGGAGCACGATTCGGAACGAGCGGAAGCCCCAAAAATAAGGCCAGCGCTTCAGCGGGAGCAACATTGCGAAACAGAAACCCAAAGCGAAACTCCAACTCTCGAGAATTCGATGTCAAAAACAATACGCGGAGGGTGGCCGGATATCTTCCGGACGTCATCAGGTGAGAGAGGAGAGTAGTATTCATATTGTGTAATTGTGGAGGGAGGGGAGAGGCCATTCCCCCTCCCTCTTCGCCTCCCGCCTTCCCTCCTCCCCCCTCCGCCCTCCCAAGGAGAAGGAGGAGGAGGATGAGGAGGAGAAGGGGGAGGGAAAGGACAAGAGAAGAGCACTTGCGTGCCATGGTTCAGCGCGTCTGCGCCCTGGGGGTGGCACTACCTCCGTAAAGTTTCGGAACATACTATGGATCATATGTCTGTGCTGCGCAATTCGAAGGCCTACCATCGGCTTCACTGGGGGCCACCCACGGCTTAAAGGGGGACGGTCGTTCGGGGAAGGAAGCACCAGCCCCCGTGAAAGCAAGATAGGGGCGAGTCATGAGATGGCCGTCCCATCAGTGCAACCTACTTCGTGGACAGTTGCTCGGAGGCCCACGAGGGAGAGGAGGAGGGGGAGGAGGGGGAGGAGGAAGCAGGAGGAGGGAGGAGGAGACGGAGCGACGACAGGAGGAGCAGCAGGAGTAGGAGGATATCGCACGCCACTCTAGAAAAGGGAAAGATAGAGATAAAGAAATATAGAGAGAGAGAGCAAACAAACTCACAACAAATGGTTCAGCCGAAACCCCCAGGGGGTGCCAAGAAGGAGGAGGAAAGGGAGGAGGGGGATGATGATGATGATGAAGATGATGATGATGAGGAGGAGGAGGAGGAAGAGGAGGAGGAAGAGGAGGAGGAGGAGGAAGAGACGGAGGAGGAGGAGGAATAGACGGAGGAGGATGAGGAAGGGAAGATGATAATGATGATGGTGATGATGATTATGATGATTATGATGATGCTGATGAGGATGATGCTGATGACGCTGCTGATGATAATGGTGATGATGATGAGGAGGAGGAGATAGGTAAGAGGCGGAGGAGAAGGAGGAGATGTGTAAGAGGAGGCGGAAGTGGACGAGGAGGAAAGATGGGAAAGCAGGAGGAGGAGGAGAAGGAGGAGGAGGAGGGGACAAGGAGGAGGAGAAGGAGGAGGCGGATGAGAGATGTGAGATGTCGATGGGCAGGAGGAGGACCAGCACGCACGATGGAGCGCTTCCTGCGGGCTGGGGTGGTTGGGCTCGCCAGCGCGGCGACGTCGTAGGCCTTCGCGATGCCGCGGAGCAGCTCCGCCCTGAACGGCCCCTCTTCCTCTTCCTCCTCCTCCTCCTCCTCCTCCTCCTCCTCCTCCTCCTCCTCCCTCCCTCCATTCCTCCCTCCCTCCCTCCATTCCTCCCTCCCTCCCTCCATTCCTCCCTCACGCGCCCTCTAGCTTACCCGTTCCCTCTCCATCTCTCCCTCCCCTCCACAACTACACAATATGAATACTACTCCCCTCTCTCCCCTGATGACGTCCGGAAGATATTCGGCCCCCCTTCGCGTATTACTTTTTACACGCAGGATTCTCGAGAGTTGGGGTTTCGCTTGGGTTTTTGTTTCGAAATGTTGCTCCCGCTGAAGCGCTGGCCTTATTTTCGGGCTTCCGCTCGTTCCGAATCGTGCTCCCGCTGCCTCGCTGGCCTCATTTCCGCGCTTCCGCTCGTTCCGAATCGTGCTCCCGCTGCAGCGCTGGCCTCATTTCCGCGTTTCCGCTCGTTCCGAATCGTGCTCCCGCTGCAGCGCTGGCGTGATTATTTCCAGTGCCATGCCACGGCATGCAATGCAATGCTATGTGGCGATCCGCTGTGCGATGCCATGCCTTCAGCTGCAATGCTAGGACATGCAGTGCTTGACTACGCAGTGCCACGCCATGCTATGGCATGCTACGTTTTGATATTCAACGCCATGCTATGCCAAATTCTGTTCTGCGCCGCTGTGCGATGCAATTATTTGCGTTGCAATGCTTTGTGCCGCAATTCTTCACTACACAACGCCACGCCATGCTATGACATACTACGCTCTGCCGTGCTATTCTACGCCCTGCTTTCCCGTGATCTGCGATGCATCGCGCCCTCGGGATCATTTCCCTGCTCTACATCCGACTCTGCGAACGGAGAGGAAATCTACGCCATGGTAAGGGATGGGAGGGAGGAGTAGGACGTCAGATATGACGGTAGCGCACCTACCTTGCCTCCCCTCCCCTCCCCTCCCCTCCTCTCCTCTCCCCTCCTCCTCCTCCTCCGCCTCCTCCTCCTCTTCCTCCTCCTTCTCATCAGCACCCCAGCCTCCACCACCAAACACCTCAACCACAACCACCATCACCACAATCATAAACGTCATCATCAACACCAGCATTACCTGCAGCACTAGCACCATCACCACCAGCATCATCATCATCAGCATCATATTATCATCATCATCACCATCTTCTTGTCCATCATCAGCAGGAGCATCGTCATCATCAAGAACAGCAGCGTCGTCGTCGTCATCCTCATCATCATCGTCATCGTCACCCTCATCATCACCATCATCATCATCATCATCATCATCATCAGCAGCAGCAGCAACACCATCATCATCATCATCGTCGTCATCATCAACATCATCATCCTCGTCGTCATCGCCGGCATCGCCATCATCATCAACAAATACAGCACCATCGTCACCATCATCAGCAGCAGCATCATCCTCACCGTCGTCATCGTCACCATCAGCATCATGATCCCCATCAGCATCAGTAGCGTCAGCATCATCATCACCATCAATCGTACCATCACCATCACCATCACCACCACCATCACCATCACCATCATCAGCATCACCATCATCATCATCATCATCAGCACCATCATCATCATCATCATCATCATCATGATCACTATCATCATCATCATTATCACCAGCACCAACATCAGCATCATCACCATCATCCTCAACATCACCATACTCACCCCACCACCATCACCGTCATCGCAGTCGTTGTCGTTCGTCGCCGCCGCCGTCGGCAGCAATACCACCATCGTCGTCGTCGATCGTCGGTTGTCGGTCGTCAGTGCCATCAACATCATAATCAACACCAGCATCATCAACATCATCAGCACCACCGTCACCACCGCCGTCATCATCACCATCATCACCATCCTCATTCCTCCACCTCCTGCCCTCCACCTCTCCATCCCCATCATTCCCTTCTCCTCAAGACCTGTTCCCTCCTTCGCCTCCGTCGCCTCCTCCTCCTCCTTGACGTCAGCCTCCGTGTCTTCCAGCTCCGCAGCCCTCCTCTCAACTCCCTCAATCTTCCCCCCTGCTCGCCTCATAGGTCCTTCCCAAATTCTCCTCCTCCTGCCTTTGATGTTTGACCACCCTCGTTCTCATGCTCCCGTGCAGTCCTGCCTTGCGTTCCTCCTCCTGCTCTCCCATCTCCTCCTCGCTGTGATCCTCATTCTCCTCCTCATCCCCCACCTCCATCTCCACCCCCCCCCCCTGCTCCTGCTCAGAATCCGCCTCCCGTGCTCCTCCTCCTCCTCTTCCTCCTCCTCCTCCTCCTCCTCCTGTTCCTCCTCCTCCTCCTCCTCAGTTTCCTCCTCCTCCTCATCTTCCTCCTCGTCCTCCTCCGCCTCCTCTTCCACCTCCCTGCCCTCCTCCGCTTCCTGCCCCCGCTCGGGAGGAGGAGCGGAGGGAGGAGGGGGAGGAAGCGAAGGAGGAGGAGCGGGAGGAATGGAGGAGGAAGAAGAGGGGAGGAGGGAGGATGACGAGCATGCATGAGGACGAGCAGGGAGGACGACAAGGAGGGGTGATGAGGAAGACGAGTAGGAGTGGATAATGAATGACAGGAGGGGGGATGATGAGGCCGACAAGGACGGATGGTGATGATTATGACGACGATGACGGTGATGATGATGACGACGATCATGACGATGATGGTGCTGGTGGTGGTGACGATGATGGTGACGAGTTCGCCCCAGCTCGCTATACATGCGTTTGCTCCACGTGGCGGATGACGAGATGGCCAGGTATGTGGCGTCACCTGGGGCAACACAGCTCGCGCCACCCACCAGACCGTACCGAGCCCAGGCCGAGGGTAGACCACGTTAGCCACCACCTGGGAAAGAACATCGACCGACCACATTCACACGACAGCTGAGCGGTCATTCACTTCAAAAGCAGACCGATTATTGTCACAGCACGCTGACAGAAGCATCGAGACATGTGTGCAGCATCACCTGGGATATCACTGGTGGTGCTATCCGCGAGGCCGTGGCTGCACCCAAGCGGGGGAAAACCACCGACACCACTCCCTGTGCCCTGAGGTGTGCGCCGTCACCTGTGACAGCCATGCCCGCACTGCCAGAGGTGACAGCGCAGCCCGCGATGATGATTATGATGTTGAGAACGATAATGATGATGATGATGATGATGCTGATGATGCTGATGATGATGCTGATGATGATGATGATGCTGATAATGATGCTGATAATGATGATGATGCTGATGATGCTGATGCTGGTGATGATGATGAAGCTGATGATGCTTATGATACTGCTGATGGTGTTGGTGATAATGATAACGACGATGCTGATGCTGGTTGAGGTGATGATGATGCTGATGATGAAAACGAGGAGGAGGGTGATGACGATGATGGATGTGATGATTATGCGGGTGATGGTAATGGGGATGATGATGCTGGTGACTTTGATGCTGATGATGATGCTGATGATGTTGATGGTGATGCTGATGGTGAGCATGTTGGCAACGATGATAATGGTGGAGAGGTTGATGCTGAATGTGATGAAGACTACGATGAAGATGGTGATGACGATGATGATGATGGATGGTGATGGTGATGCTGGTAATGCGGATGATAATGACGGATATGATGATGATGGTGAAGATGATGATGGTGATGATGATGATGCTGATGGTGATGATGGTGATGCTGATGATGGTGATGCTGTGATGATGCAGATGATGGTGGTGATGATGATGCTGACGGTGGTGAAAATGATGGTGTCAACGATGATGGTGATCCTCATACGGATGCTGATGATGATGGTCACGATGGTGATGCTGCTGTTGCTGTTGTTGATGGTGACGATGCTGTTGATAAGGTCGCGAAGGGGGAATGAGGAGGAGGAAGGAGAAGGGGGAATGGGGATGCAGGAGGAAGAGGTAGGACGACGACACCGACGACGATGGCGACGACCTCGACAGGGCGCCCTTGCCGTCGAAGTCGAAGTGGTGGAACCACGCTGTCGGGTTGTCCTCCAGGCGCGGGGGTGCCCCTCTCGCCTCTGAGACCTTGATCTCCAGCAGGTGGTCGCAGACCCACGCCTCTTTTGGGGGGTCGTCGTCGCCGTCGCCGCGCTGTTGCCGCCGCCACCGCCGTGGCCTCCTCCTACTCCTCCTCCTCCTCCTCCTCCTCCTCCTCCCCCTCCTCCTCCTCATCCTCCTCTTCTTTCTCTTCCTCTGGCTCCTGCCCTCATCCCTCCTCTCCTGCTCCTCCTCCTTCTCCTCCTCCTCCTCCTCATCAGCATCATCATCACCATCACCATCAAGATCATAATCATCATCATCATCATCATCATCATCATCATCATCATCATCATCATCATCATCATCATCATCATCATCATCATCATCATCATCATCATCATCATCATCATCATCATCATCATCATCATCATCATCATCATCATCATCATCATCATCATCACCAGTATCATCATTGCTATCATCATCTGCATCATCTTCATCATCAGCACCCTCATCATCCACATCCTCATCAGCATCATCAGCATCACCCATTTTAATCACCAGCATCATCGTCACCATCACCATCATCGTCAACATCGACATAATCGCCATCATCATCATCAGCATCGTCTTCACCATCACCATCGTCATCATCATAATCACCATCATCATTATCATCACCATCATCATCATCATCAGCAGCATCACGATCACCACCATCATCATCATCATCAGCATCATCATGTCTCTCCTCCTACTCTTCCTACTCCTCCTCCTCCTCTTCCTCATCCTTCGTTTTCATTCATCAACTAACCCCCCTCGTCTGACCAACAGATGTGTCAGTAAGCGATCCCCCTAAACCCTGAAGCTTGAAACTTCCCATGGCTACAGGGGGGGAAGGGTGCGTCGTTCTCAACATGGACCTCTCGTTCAGCACCGCGCACATTCGTCTCAAAAGCTTGCAACAGCTACGGGGATGGAGGGCGGGCCATTTCCTAAACTGTGCTCTCGCCTTAGCGCCCTGCACAGTCGTCGAAAGTTTGCAACTGATTCAAGGATGGAGGGTGGCTCCTTTTCAAAATGGGGCTTTCGCCTCAGCACCACGCACATTCGTGTTCAAAGCCTGCAACCATTACACGAACGGAGGGCCGTCCTGTTACAATATGGAGCTCTCGCCTCAGAGCTGCACACAGGCGTCCTTAAAGCGTTCAGCAGCTACATGGATGGAGGACCCTTCCCTTTCAAGATGGAGCTCTCGCTCAAGACTTCCCCAAGTAGAAAGACCAGAAGCTTGAGCATCTGTAGCAGCTGTACGAATGGAGGGCAGCTTGTTTTCAAAATAGGGCTCTCGCTTGAGACTTCCTGAGCGTTCATGACCAGACGCACAGACTTGTGCAACAATTGCACAGACGGGGAGTTTTTGTGTAAAGGGGATCTCGCCGGACACATGGTTGAACTGTTATGACTATACGTGGCTGCATTCCTGACTGCCGCCAGACGGATGCAAGGCTGGCCCACGGGGTGCTTGAATTTCAGGGGGGCGCTCCTTGTAGCGAAGAGAATGCGTGTACGGACTCATTGAGGAAGGCACTTGAGACGAAAGGGTGCATTGCAGCATTGTCGATGCATCTCTGGCTTACTCTGGTCCTCCGCCTCCTCCTCCTCCTCCTCACCTCGCTTCCTCCTCCACATCCACCTCCTCATTCTCTCTCTCTCTCTCTCTCTCTCTTTCTCTCCATCCCTCCTCCCGCTGCGGTCTCCCCGTTTAGAATACGCATCGCCCCGCGTCCTTTACTCCTTTCTCCTCCACCTTCTCCTCTCGTCCTCCCATCCCTGACTCTGCCCTCCGCATATCAGTGTCGGCACACCTCTTACACGTATCGTGGCCCCCACAGGGAGCTCCACCGAGAGCTCCTGTGGCAAGGTCCACATGCGTCCCCCAGCCCATGTCGGCACACCCCTCACACGCGTCGCGGCCCCATAGGGAGATCAAACCAAGGGCTCCTGTGACAGGGTCCGCATGCGTTCCCCAGCCCATGTCGGCACACCCCTACACGCTTCGTGGCCCCCACAGGGAGCTCCATCGAGGGTTCTTGTGGCAGGGACCGCATGCGTTTCCAAACTCATTTCGGCGCGTTCCGCTCACGTTCCGTGACTCCATAGGAAGCTCCCCCGGCCCATATCGGCACACCCCTTACACGCGTCGTGGCTCCATAGGAAGCGTCCCCCGGCCCATATCGGCACACCCCTTACACGTTTCGTGACCCCACAGAAAGCTTCGTCGAGGGCTCCTGTGGCAGGGTCCGCATGCGGACCCCAGCCCATGTCAGCGCACCCCTCACACGTTTCGTGGCCCCAACAGGGAGCTCCACCGATGGCTCTTGTAGGGCCCGTATGCGTCCGCCAGCCCATATTTCGGCACCCTCCTCACACGTTTCGTGGCCCCCATCCGCATCCTGTGCCCCATCCTTCCCGCGGCGAGCTGCCTACGAGGTGGTTATCATGATTCTTAGCTGCATATGGTTGGGTCCTTCGCCAGGCTAATTTTCGTGTCGCCGGCCCCCCCTCAGGACCTCGACCATTGCCCCGGTCGTTTTTTGTTATTCGGTGGTCCTGGTCCGACAAACGGCTTTCATCTTACCGAATATGTGAAACACCGGTCGCCACTACCTTTGTCCAGCGACTGGATCGGAAGGTGGACGGGAATCTGCTACGATCCGCGACTCCAGCCGCAGGCGCTGTTCGGAGACTCCCCAGGGCGCGCCAGCATGCCCCCAGGCCGCAGGAAGTCGTCCTCTTGGAGCGCCTCGAAGGCGGGGGGAGGAACGAGGGAGGGGACGCGAAGGAGGAGGGTGGGAAGGAGGGAGGGGGGGGGACGAAGGGAGGGAGTGGGAGGAGGAGTGAAGGGAGCAGGACGGGAGAGAGGACAGAGACGGGCTTGTGCACGCAACAAGCCCTCGGACCAGGCCGCCTGGTCTTTAGCTCGCGCGCGTGCCGTGCGTATCACAAGCCAAGTGGAGAAAGGATCGCAGAGCAGATCCGCAACCCCAATGGAAAAGGGTGAAGGCCGATGCTGCGCTATGCAGCGCTGTACCCTCCAGGCGGAAACACATCACCAACTGGGACGGCAACTTCACGCAGCGTCGGGCCATCGTCAAAGACTGGATGGAGGAGGGGGAAGGGGAAGAGGAGGGGGAGGAGGACGGAAGACAGACAGAGGGAACGGTACATAATAAAAGCCCACGCGTAAACCTTCGGGGATGCCTCAAGGTACTCGAACAATTTGCCCTCACGCGAAGGAGGGGCGAAACGACAGGCTGAAACTCAATAAGGGAGAAGGCGAAGACACGATCACAACAAGGAGCCTCCATGAATCGTAATTCCCATCGCATGAGGGAGACATATTTACGCATGCTACAGCGCCCATGGATACACACAGCAAGGCAAAATCAACTGGTTGTGAAATGGCAACTGTGTCAAAACGGAATAGAAGGGCCTGACCGGAGCGGCAGGGCGTACCAATGGTCGACAGTCGCCTGTCGTGCGAGCCTGGGGCGAAAAATAGCGAGCGTGGGTCCCAAAGCCGAAAACATAAAAAAACGCGAAGTACAGCTCAGCCTAACGCGTGCCGTGCAAGGCAAGGCCAGGCAAGGCAGGGCGCCGACAAACATACGTTCAGAAGGACGGCCCTACGATAGCACGGCGGTTGGGCAGGAGCCCGGGATGAACTTTGGATCCCCATGTGATGCATGAGCGTGAACGCTCGCGGTGGAGGAGGGAAGGCGACGACGACAAGGAACAAAACCAACACCACTTGGCAAAACCTATCCTCCGCAAGAGGCCGGCCAAACGCCAACGCATAGGCGACAGCATGCATGCGGAGGAGGAAGAGTGGCAGGCGCGAAGCAACGCGAGGTGCACTAATCAAGTGAAGGCATGCGCTCCTCAGGAGGCTTACCATGAAACGAGTGATGATGCCCTGCTTGTTTTCTTCCTGATGCCGACGATTGTGAATGTTTGACTGCGGCTTGTCTGGCGAACCAAACACGTTGTGTCCATTACTGCCTAGAGCAGATTGACGCAATCGTCTTCAATACGAATTGATTGCACTTACCTCTGACTACGAAATTTGCCGAAGATGTATAAAACGCTTGTCCACAAAACCTGCGGAGCCGTACTTGAGAAACCCTTGCTGCCTGAATCCGGGTGCAAATGTGCAACTGCCCTTTGCAATCTGATATGATAAACAATCCTGTCAGACTCTGTAGTGCGCGACGGGCTGCAGCAACGAGCTGGTCAGTCTGCTCACGCAGTTGGAGTGTGCTAAGTGTTCAATATTTATGCCGTCCCAGTTGTCGTTTCTTGTTTCTGCAGATGCTCCAGCATGTCCGAGAAAGGTGCTCTGATGTTCTGGCCAGGGGCCGTCTGCGAACTTGCAACCTGCTTCCATTTCATAATACGTATCAAATACACCCGGAGGTTCTTCAGTAGTGCCTCCCAAGTCATCCAGATTTCCCTCTGGTATACAAAATAAGTTGTCAGAGACTGCGTGCCTGTCAAAATGCGGCCGCATATTGTTCGAGCTTGAGAGAACATGCGCAACCATATGTGTGTTTCAGAAGCTCCACCCTCGGTATGGTCTTTGATGTGCGTGTGTTGGTATCCCCGCAAAGCTTCTGCTCAGAATTCGCTGCTTTCGAGGCCAATTTTTCAACGGCCAAGACTAATCCGTCGATTGTTTCTCGTTGCACTCACCTGAGGTACTTCTTCGCTCCATGCTGCGAGGAGGATCTTTTGAGAATGCCGATGCGACAATCTTTGCCCGACTTCACCGCACAACACGCGCACACTTTCCAAACACGATGCTGGTGGCGTTCCGCGCCAAGAGAGACAGGGATGCACGACGAATCGAGAGCACTCAAAGGCTCATGTACACAAGACGTGACATACAATAAATCTGCAAGTACGGTGGGCGGAGTAGCGGCAAAACCTTTTGATCCATTGACATCGTGGCTTGGGCCAGAGGAAGAAGACGAGGAAGATGAAGAGACGAGGACGAACGAACGACAAACGACGAGGACGGAGAGATTGTAGAATAGAGGGCCAGAGGGAGGGAGGTGGGAGGACGGAGCTGGGAGGACGAGGAGGAGGGAGGTGGGAGGAAAGCGGAGGGAGGGAAAGATGGATGGTAGGAGGAATGTAGGTGGGAGATAGAGGAGGCGGAGGGGAGTAGAGTGGAGGCAGAGGGCGACTGAGGAGGCGGGAGGAGAAGGAAAGGGGAGGGAGGCGGGAGGAAAAAGGGCGGGAGACAGGCACGGACTCGCTCCTCCGACGCGCGGCCGAACCCAGACCACGGATGGCACGGCAGCGCGGGTCGTACACCTCGAAGTGGCTTCTTCGTGAAACTGCGCGGAATCACTAGGACACACGCGCACAACTCCTCCTCCTCCTCCTCCTCCTCCTCCTCCTCCTCCTCCTCCTCCTCCTCACCCCCTCCTCCTCCTCCTCCCCCTCCTCCTCCTCCTCCTCCTCCTCCTCCTACTCCTCCTCCTCCTCCTCCTCCTCCTCCTACTCCTCCTCCCCCTCCTCGACCCTGGAAACTCGATCCTCGATCCGTGAGAGCCGACGACGCCGACGGCGGCGGCGGCGGCGGCCCCACCCAAATCCCTTCGAGGTCGGCTCCCAGACCCCTTCGGGGGACCGCCCTGGCTCCTCCTCCTCCTCCTCCTCCTCCTCCTCCTCCTCTCCTCCTCTTCCTCCTCCTCCTCCTCCTCCTCCTCCTCCTCCTCCTCCTCCTCCTCCTCTTCCTTCTTCTCGTCGCGGGATGGTCTATTCCTCGCAGGGATCGAGCCCTCGTCCCCCCGCCAATTCCGACCTATTGTCGGGTGGAACGGGGGGGGGGCAGACGAAAGGCGGCGCCAGGAGAGGTCGGGAAGAGAGGCGGGGACAACGGAGGAGAGTCGGAGCAGGGGAGGGGGCAGGGCCCCCCCCCGAGCCGCGGAGGGCTCCCAGAAAGCACGTCCGCACGGGCAAGAGAGGAAAGGGCGGGGCGAAGGGGGAAGCGAGACAGAGAGAGGGGGTGCCGTGCGAGGGCGATCTCTGGCCCGGAAGGGATCCCTGAGCGACCCGCGTCGAGCTCCAGCGCGCCCTCGCGCGCCCTCCCCAAGCCCGCCCCCATGGGCAGGCAACCTGCGTGCGGGGGAGGCGCCAAACCCCGACGCCTTTTACCTCAAGACGCGGAAGGAGTCTACGACGTCGGCAGCGACGATGAGACCCTGGCCAGCTGGCCACGGAGGAGGTCGTGAACCCGGAGCGCCAGCTGACGGATGCGGACACCTACTCGGACCTGGCCCTGGCGCTAGAGCAAGCAGAGTCCTACATGAAGGACACGCTGCGCGGGCCGCGCAAGCGAGAGTTCCCGCAGATAGAGGTGCTCCAGTTCAGGATCGAGGACGGCTGGGACTTCTCCGAGCCTGCCGTGATCCGCGACTTCTTGAACAAGATCGACAACGACAAGCCCGGCGACACGATATCTTCTTCGCTCATCCGTGCAAGTACTGGTGCTCCTGGCAGCACGTGAACGAGAAGATCTCCGAGGAGCGAGCCAAGGATATCAACGATGCCAGGGAGCGAAAAGAGCGGACGTTTCCCAATAATATTCTGACGGCGTTTCTAAAGCAGCAGAACGGAAACCGACATGCGCATGTGGAAGGCTCGTGGCGGGGGCCACACTGGCGGACGAAGACCTGTAAGAAGTTGCCCGGACATCACTGCAGACTCGACCAGTGCAGGTTGGGAGCGAAGTACAAGATCCAGGGCAAGGACATTCCCTGCCAGAAGTCCACCAAACTGCAGTCGACCAATACGGAACTCATTCACCACATGAACCTGGCATGCGCGTGTACGGAGGACCACGTGATCCTGCGGGGCAAGTTAGCCCAGCGGGCTCAGAACTACCCGAGACCGATGGCGAAGCGGATGGCCTACCTGATCGCCTACCAGTGCACGGCCGACGACATCAGCGACGTCAACGCGGCCGAGGAGGTCTACAATGACCACGACGCCTTCGAGTACACCGACGTGATGCAGGAGCTGATGAAGCGGTTCAACGTATAGACGATCCGAGCAGTCAAGCGCGCACACACGTCAGCCGGGGCCACCCTTCGAAGGCAGCGCTGGCGGTTGCCGTGCAGCACGCGGGTGCCCTGGCGGAGTGGATCCAGTGCGCCAGGCTTTTACAATGCGAGATCTGCCTAGGCAGGCAGAGGCCCCGAGCAGTTCGCGTCGCAGTGCTGCCGAAGGCCAAGATGTTCAACGAGGTGGTCTGCACCGACGTGCACTACATCACGTGGAAGAAGAAGGAGAGGAAGATCCTGGCCATCATGCACGAGTTTACACGCTACGAGGTCGACTACCCGATCTCGAAGGAGACGTTCCTGAAGGAGACGAACCTATGGGAGAAGCTCTGGATCAGTTGGGCCGGCAAGCCTGAGACGATGCGGATGGACATGGGAGGTTCGCACGCGGCCAAGCGCATGCACGACTGGACGAGCAAGCATAGTATCCAGCACGACCTGATTCCGAAAGACGCGCACCTCAGGTTGTGCCTGATGGAGCGGAACCACGCGGTCCGGAGGGAGCAGCTCAGCAAGTACCATTTGCAGTTCCCCGACGACTCGCTCAAGACCGCCCTCAGGATGACTGCCAGCCGGCGGAACACCCTGAGGAACGTGCACGGGTTCTCACCCGCGGCGCTGGTTAGGGGACGCAGCCCAAGATCCCAGGCGCCCTCTGCGACGAGGACTTTGGCCTGTCGGAGCAGGCCGCGCTGGTTGACCCCAAGAGCGAGGTGCACGAGATGATGATCAGAAGGACGGCCGCCGCCATAGCCTCCATCGAGGCCAACTGCTGGCGCGCAGCAGGCCGACGAGGAGGAACTACGAGATCGGCGAGTGGGTCTACTTCTAGCGACCCGGGCAGACGCAGGGCCTGGAGAAGTGCCACTGGCACGGCCCAGCTCTGGCGGCGGCAGTGGAGGCGAAGGTCAACGACCACCATGACAACGCGTCCTCGCCGTGTGGTTGGGCTTCGATGCTTCGGCATTGAAGCGCCAGAGGTTGTCTTGGCAAAGTATTTCCGGCTCCCAGCTGGGAGCACCGCATGAATTCGACCGTATCTCTACACGAACAACACGTACCTGCAGGCTTTCACAAAGTATGCCTGCCAGACTCGGGCCATTTCGAGATGGCAGCGGAAAATGGTCGTGCAGCAGCCGGCCATGGGCTGGACTCTACCTCTCCTCTTCCTGGCCCGACGGATGTCAAGAGCGGCGTGGCTTTCTCCAGTGACCGTCCTGGCTCCGCCATCGAGGCGCGCACACCGCCTTTCACGAGGTGCCCTGGGAAGGCCGGCGTCGGCGGGATTTACCTTCCCTGGCCGGCTTGGGCAAGACTTGAGACAAGGCGTGATCTTCCTCAACTTCGCGTTCTTCATCTGGGGCGCCATCCAGCGCTCCTCTCGGACAGTGACCGTTCGGCGTCCATTGGTTGGAGTATTCTGCCTGGCTGATAGGGGCATGGCTTCCGGGGAGGCGTGTTCTTCTACTTCTACGTCCTATTCTCCTCGCTCCTCGACGCCGTTTGCGTGCTGTCGGCGTTGCTCTCGGACAGTGGCCGTTCGGCGCCAGTCGAACGGGACAGGACTTCGTGGCGTCGTGTTCTACATTTACGCCCTTGTCTCCGCGATCCTCGTCGCCTTCTGCGCGCAGTTGGCGTTGCTCAAAGAAATTTCGGCGACCTTCCAGTCGCTCGCACTTGCGCGCTCAGCCTCCGGCCACCTGTGCCGATGGAGTCGGACAGGGCGGAATTCCATCGAGCTCCTCTGCCCTGTTTGTTATGTGCATGGGGTGTAAGACCGTGCTTCGCACCGACATCTTGCCTCATCTACACACCTGCCAGGCGAAGGTCAACGAGGACAACGTGATGCACACCCCGGTGATGTGGGCGACGCACGGATGCGCGATCTACCGATGCTCCGCGGAGCAGCTTCGCCACGAGCTGCCAGGCGAGGCCCGCGAGCGTGAAGGACGCAGCGAGGACCCCGACGGCCCGCTCAGCACGATCGAGAAGCTCAGGCGCGTGCTCAGGCGGACAAAGGGGACCTGCAACTACCGCGACCTCGCCGACACCCTGGACGACGTGGGCGAGCAGCATCAGCCCAGCGCCCAGGCACTCATGCAAACGGACGAGATCGACGGACCGACAGGAGCGGCTGCCGCGGCGGCTCCTGGAGATCCTCAGCCGGCGACGCCTGGCGAGGATGAGGGCGACGGGCCAGCAGCGGCCAGTGCCGGCGCGTCTGGCAGCGCTGAGCAGGAGCCTAGCAGATTCCACATCGAGGCGATGGCTAAGAGGAGTGTTGGGGAGGCTGAGAATCTGGACGGCATCCCGCTGGTCAAGCGCACCCGCCTGTCGCGGGCAAAGCTTGCTCCGCAGAGCGAGGAGGCTGCGCTCGCCGATGAAGTGGGCGACGAGATGTCGCTGCTGGAGGAGTCCACCGAGACGGTCCACATGCTGGCCTTCAACAGGAAAGCCCCCACCATCGTGGAAGGCTGACGCCCGAGGAGAAGGACCAGTTCTACGCGGCGAAGCTGGGGGCCCTCGAGGTGTTCAATCGCAACGACGACTGGGGGCCCATCGACGAGGCGGATGTGGATCCCGCGGCCTGCTTCCCTCCTACGCTTCCTGCTCAAGTGGGGGATGAAGGGCGGGCAGAAGGTGGCCAGCGCGCGCGTGCTCTACAAGGGGTTCAAGCACCGCGACGTCGCCGAGGGTCAGCTCGACAAGGAGGCGCCGCCCCTCAGCGGGCTTGGCCGACGCGCGGTCATTCTCTGGGCGTCTCTGAGGAAGTGGAGACTGTTCACCGCGGATGTGAAATCCGCCTTCCTGCAGGCTGAGGACGCGAGCGTGCGCGGCCTCAAGCTGCGCGCGAGCCTTACGAAGGAGATGAGAGAGATGCTCTCACACCAGATCGGCCCGCAACCTGGACAACTGCTCAAGATGATCAAGCCGTGCTTTGGTGACCCGCGGTCGCCCAAGCTCTGGCACTACCGCTCCGACGAAGTCACGAGGGAGGTTGGGCTCAGGAACTGCGAGCTCAAGGATTGCCTGCTGCTGTTCCAGCACCCGGCGAAGGTCGAGGACGACCCGTTCGACGCGCGCAGCTTCGAGGGCCAGACCTACGTGCTAGACGGCCTGATCGGCGAGCACGTGGGCGACTTCATCGGTTGCGGCGAGGGCGTGACGAACGAGCAGGACCTCTACGCGAAGTTTGACGACACTGAAATTTCCAGGCGCGGCTAGAGGCGCTCAGCGAGAAGTTCAAGTCCGGCAAGTGGGAGTTCGGGCCGAGTCTGATCTTGGCTGGAGGCGAAGTGGAACAGTCCCTGAGCACCTACAGCGTGACCCTCAACTTCGAGAAGTACCTGCACGTGGTGAAACCCATCACCGTCGATAAGCACTGGGGGGCGGATCCCACGAGTGCGTTGTCGCCGAAGGAGCTTGCGAACTTCAGGGCCCTGAATGGCCAGTTGCAGTGGCCGGCAACCCAAAGAATGATCATAACAACGGCTACAGTGTCTTTCAGAATTTCGGCGACAGGACGAGCTACCGTGCAGGACGTGCTGGGCGCGAACAAAGATCTGCGCTTTCTGAAGGCCAACGGGGACGTAGGGCTGTACTTCGGGTTCGACAAGGCCTGGAGCGACCTGCGAGTTGGCAGCTACACTGACGCGAGCTGGGCGAGCCGACATGACGGCAATTCGCAAGGAGGTTACGCGATCTTCATCGGACCCGTAGACGAGCTCAACGCCGGAACCCCGACGCCTTTCGTGGCTATGGAGTGGGCCTCGAAGAAACTGCAGCGTCTGTGCAGGAGCTCGCTGTCGGCGGAGGTCCAGGCGGCAGCTTTGGGCGCGGACTCGCTGATGTGGGTGAAGGTCTACCTGGCGTGGAGCTTGCGACCCGACCTGGAGCTCGAAGAAGCGATTTGTGTACCTTGGAGGGTCGCCGCTCACCACGGGCGCGAAGTGCCTCTACGACGCGTCGCACTCGGCGAAGGCAGGCCTCGGCATCGAGGGAGAAGAGGACGGCCATCGAGGTGAAGATCATGAACGAGCAGATGACGGAGAATGACGGCGGAGGGGAGGAGGAGGAGGAGGAGGAGGAGGAGGAGGAGGAGGAGGAGGAGGAGGAGGAGGAGAGGCGTTTGGCCGAGGAGGGTGCTGCATTTTACATCGCCCCACCGGCCAACCCCAGCGGTCACAGCTGACCGCGTCCGCGCCAGCGCGCGAACGATTCCTCGTCCGAGGAGCCCCACCTGGCACCGCCGAGCTCGTGCACAACGATCGGCAGCACGTGACTTGGTGAGGCTTCATCAGGCGATCAGCAAATTGCAAGATCACCACAGCTACGGCATGAGTGGGAGATGGTACTGTGCATGCGGCAAAAATGTGCCGGGGCATTTGCGTTGGTGTTCTTGTGGCAGATCATGGGAGAGTCAGTACCACAAGGAAATATCATATCGAGCTCCCCGCGCATCAAGTCGAGGAAAAAGCACAGCTCCATGGAGGAAAGCAAATGGCGACAAAGTTTCAGAGGCAGCATTGGATCAGGAGATCAGAAGGCTCATATCCAAGACAGCGCCGGCCAGCCCTCAGCAGGCAGCTGCCAATTCCTCGTGGATGAATCCCCCGACAGAGCCCACTCTGCAGGCCAAATTTCGAGAGGAGACAAGGAGCAGACTTTACCGACTGGCGCACATGGTAGTCTCAGCTCAAATGGCGGGTCAGAACGATATGGCATCGCTGGAAGAGATATCAATGGCAAAGTACTCTCTACTTCTGCTTCAGCCACCACAGAAGCGCATAAACGAGACCCGCCAAAAGCTGGACAAAGCCTTAGAACGACAGGAGACTTTAGCATCGAAGATAAAGGAGCTCAAGGGTCAGGAGATGCAGTGCACAAAGGAGGTCGACCAGCTGAGAGCATGTCTCGAACAAATGGAGGCCATGAAATCCGAGGCCGACGAGCTCGGAGTGCAGGATCAAGCAATGGACATGACGGACAATGCTCCACCTGGGCCTCCTACAGTGGCACCGACATATCAAGCAAACGGAGCCTGGCACCGCAATCAAGAAATGGAATCTTTCATGCAGCAGATGATGACCAGGCAGCAGAATATGGAGAATTTCATGCAGCAGTTCTTCTCGCATCAAATGGGGGGAGGCGTAGTTCCATCACCACCTCCTCCGATGCCTCAGGCTGCACCAGCGGTTTCGCCGTTCACGAGCCCAGGGGCCCCAGCGGCGCCAGGGACACAGATGTTTGGACACAAGTGCTTGGCCAGCAACCCCTTCGCAGCCACGCAGATGAGCCCTGTCACCCCTGCCTCTCAGGTCCGCCCTGCAATGCAGCCACAGACGCAGCAGCAGTATCAGCAGGGGCAAGCGGCAGTCCAGGCGACACCAGTCATCGTGATCGACCCGTCGCAGTCCCAGGAGAACCACGATCAGGCCTTACAGCAGCAGATGATGCAGGCCATGATGTCAATGAAGGGCAAGGGCAAAAGCAAAGGAATGATGGACGAGCAGCTGGGGTTTCCCACAGCGGGGCCGACAGGCCCCGTGCAGGCGGAGGACGAGACGCCTGTGTATCCAATGCGGGTTACGACATCGCAGGTCAGAGGAGAACCCACTCCAGGGCTCACTCCATCGGTACCGATCACGCCGACGGAGATTGCTTCTGCTACGCAGCAACCACAGGTTGCGCCAGTCCAGCACTTTCTCATTTCGCCTACGCAGCCAATGGAAATACCAGAGGCGATACCGGGTCCATCGACGTCATGCACTGCCTCACTTCAAGAGCGGGCCTTCGAGTACATGATGAGCTCTCAGAGTCTGCACGATCGAGACAATGGCAACTTTCCGCCAGCATGGTTTCCCCCAACCCAGGACTGGTACAAACCGCTAGCAGCTGCAGGGGTTTCCCCGACAGCGACCAGTGGAGCTTCTACCTCTGCCAGCGGCGCATCTCCAGCATCAGTGACACCAGTGGAAGGGGCAATGGAAGGGAATCCTACACTGACGAGGGGCTCTGCAATGGCGGGACTAGGCAGCAGTCCACCCAAGAAGTTGCAGCGCGGCGACGACGAAGTTGTCGAGGAGCAGGAGATTTGAGCTACAGGCGCAAACGAAATAGGTTAGAGGTCAATGGGAGACCCTCGACCTTTTGTGCAGCCAACTACTCTGACTCCGTGTCTCCACCAATTAGCGGTACAAGGGTAAACGTACCGATCAACCAGACCAGCGGCAACGACAGCTACGGGTACTTCAGCGTCGACGTCGAGCGGGTCAATGACTTCTACCTCATGGCTCCCCCTCCAGAGATGGTGGCTCCTCCGCCGGAGGAGGGGGCAGGTATCAATTCTCTTGGGATGGGCACATATCTCAATATGGTAAGTGAAGGGCCTCTGAGTGGTACGGGGGCAAACGAACCACTCAGCCAGACCAGCGGCAGCGACAGCTACGGGTGCATCAGCGTCGATGTTGAGCTGGACAATGGCAACTACTTCAAAGCTCCCCCTCCTGAGATGGCAGTTACTATGACTGAGGAGGTGGCCACAGATGCAGCCCCGATGGTGGAAGGGACTGATTTTGATTCTAGTGGGATGAGCGCACATCACAATTTGCCAGCCTTTTATGCATGCACGACCTACACGGAAGTTAGTTCTGGATTGGTCAATCAGATGACGACGATGGGAGCTCAGTGGTCATCAGACATAGTCATATGGGGAGAGAATATCGCTTACAATGACTATCTCAACTGGTGTGTACCAGCAGTGCTTCAGGCCTTACTTAACAGTGGGCTATCGAAAGATTTCTTGATGACGCAATCGTTGGTTGACAGAGCAGTTGAAATATGTCAAGATGCGTGGCAAGCGGGCAGCAGAGAAAGGATTGCTGCACGAATATATGACCACAATCTATACTACAGCACTTGCACACATCTGATTTGGCTGCATAGGCATATGCAACAACAGTTTGTACTCAAGTCAGTTCGTGAACATCTACTCCAGATGGCTGCCAGCTGGAACGAAGGAACCGAGAGGGGAAGAAATCACATCGCAAGGGCCAACAACGACATACATGGGATGTGCTATCGAGCCCTGCGACGTGCACACCAACTTGCGAATGAAGTGTCCCCCTATGTTGTTCCAGGGCGCGAGGCTAGAGTACGACCGCCACCTATCTTCCACCATCCGATGAATCCGCATCCGCAGCCACAAGACCCAGATGAGCAAGTACAAAGGCAGGATGGTGAGGAGAATGATGATCATGTTGAGTTCTTGCAGACATACGTGCAATCAAGCTCAGCAACACCAGGGTCTGCAGCATCGCTGGGGTCAACGACGATGCCTATTGGGGTTACATCCTCTACCTTGTCTACTGCGCCGACAGCGGCTTCTGAACCTTCTGAGGCCAGCAGTTTGAGCGACACTGTTTTTTCGTCTGGTTTCCCAGGGATGCGGGAATCCTCACAAACCAGGGCCTGTAGTGTGGAAAATACTCGTGCGAGCTGTCTTGATGGCTCCCGGCCCCTGTTTTTAGATGTTGATGAGGACTCCCAGTCCCAGAAGGACGGGAGTAGCCCTCTTCACCCGAGGGGGCCGAATCGTCACCCTCCCTGCTCCACTGCCTCCTCGCCTCCCCTCGGGCCTTCGGAGGGCCCTTCTCCTTTCGCTGCAGCTGCGAACCGCCCTGAGAGGCGTGTCAAATTCAGCGATCACACGTGCCAGCGTGCAGTGGACAGCTGTGATTTCACACAGCAAGGACGAGAGAGGGCGCTAGAATATTTAAAATGCACTCCATTGCCCTCGGCTTTAAAGAAGAAGTGCCCTCGGCAACAGACTGAAGGGTCACCACAAGATGACAGCCAATTCAGAAGCCAGGGACCCTCGTCCTTCGACCCCACCCCGACCGAGGCCATCGAGGGGGCATCCAGAGTGCAGCCACAGACCCCCCCCCCCCAGACAGCTGAGACTAGTGGTGGGACCTCTATTACAGAATATATCAGGATAGGAGTGGGCAATGCGACATCTTGGGTGGATCTGATAGATATTACTCCTCCTCCTGAGCAAGATCATCTAGTTCCTGAAGACCTAGAAGCACCAGCTAGATATGCACTTGACAACAGTACCCAGCGGAGGCCTGACCTTAACAGCCTTCAGCACGTGTGTCTGTACACGGATGGGTCGCATTTTATGGCACGAGGCTTGGCTGGGTGGGCAGTAGTCATCATAGGAGTTGATGGGCAGGGTCAGTTCTTCGGGGGATCGCTTCGTCACACCTTCGATGACTCTAGCAGCTTTAACCTGGACATTCAGTACGTCACGAGCACCACCATGGAGCTACTAGCTATCACATGGGGATTAATCTGGACACTATACCTTCCCGGCTCGGTCGAAGTTCGTCTCATGTCCGACTCCAAGTGCTCGCTGGACAGCATAAATATGGACGCCCTCCCCAAGCGAGACCAGGCCCTAGCAAAGACGGCCACCGTGCTCTGGGACTTGATCACAAGGCAGCGTCAGGCTTCAAATGAACATGTCAAAAGCCATAACCTGGACCCCTGGAACACTCTTGCCGACAATTTAGCGAAGGCCTCTGCCCAAGGGACCATCCAGGACACCTTGCTCCCTGATGTCTGGGTTGAAGGCCTCAAGGAAGGCCCACAGAAATTTTGGGAATGGTTGCGGCTTGCGCCTGATGACCGCCACGCTTACCCCCCCCTTGTTGATGGGAAGTTTGTCTCTCAGCCGCTCACGCCTAGAGCCTCAAAGGTTCACTGTGTTGACTTTGTTGTTAAGAAAAATCAGCAGGCTGAGGTGAGGATAAAATTGTGCCAGTTCAATGTTCAAAGTTTTAGAGATGCTGACAGGAAAGGCGCCAAAGGACCACTACGGCGCGCCAGGCTGGACATGATGAGGCAGCAGTTCCACAATGATAAGATGATACTCATAGGCCTTCAAGAAGCCAGAAACCCTCAGAGGATGTTTGTTACAGGGGATGAAAAGTATTTAGTCATATCGAGTGGACATCTGGAGTACAATCTGGGGGTTGAATTGTGGGCCAGTGTTGCCCATCCGTACGCCAAGGTCAAAAATACTGAGTACTTCTTTAGGAAGGACCATTTCCGAGTCCTTTTTAGCAATGAGCGTACGTTAATGGTCAGAGTGCAGGCCCCCTTTTTCTCGAGAGTGATTTTGGTTGCCCACGCTCCCCACTCGAAGGCCAAGCCGTGCCAAAAAGACGCTTTCTGGGAGCAGCTGGGTAAAATCACTCAGGCGCATGGGCCCACGATTTGCTTCATTGATGCCAATGCACGCACTGGCTCTGTGACGAGCGAGGCTATAGGAACATTCGGACTCGTCCAAGAAGAGGACGACAACGGGGAGCGCTTTCATAAGTGGCTGGTTGAGGCCACCCCCACGTTGCATGCTGTCAATACTTTGTTGCCAAACAGACATGCTGGCACATGGACCAGCAGGACAGGAGCTGGGCATCAACTCGACTACCTTGCCACTTCTCTTGAGCTGTTGCAGTGCAGTCACTCGCTTGAAGTAATACATAGCTTTGATGCTGTACGAAAGCATCAAGACCATGTACCGATCACTGTTCAATTAGATCTGTCGCCAGCTCGGGAGACTCTCAAGTCAAAGCTTGCGCTCCCCATCGACCCAAGCAAACTTGAGGACCCAGAATGCGTTGGACGATTTCGGCAGAAACTCGGCGAGGTGCAGCTTGCGGGGTGGGGGGTTGATATGAACGACCAGCTTCATCAAGTTAATGAAGCCATACGGGATGCGGCCCGTGGCACGATCACTAGGTCTGGGAGACGAGCGAGAAAGCCGTACCTCACTCAATCCACCCTCGACCTCGTAACCATACGTCGGGCGGTTCGAAAAATATTGCAATATAGCAAGCTCAATGGTTTGAGCAACAAGTGGATTGCCAAGGCCTTCGCCCTGGCTCAGAGACTTCGGAAAGGGGACCTTTGGGACATTGCTGGCTCGGGAGGGGGGCATAGGTGGAGTCCGATGTTTTGGCAACTGGCCCAGGCTGCCACGGATTTTTCATGGAAACGCATCCCTGCCGAGGAATGGCTGCTGTATCTCAGTAGCTTCATCTCCCAGACGTGCGAGGTCATCTCCACATGTGCCAAGCAGGATTTTGACAAGTATGTTTTAGATCAGGCAAAGGACGTTACCATGTCTCTAGATGCTAAGCTCCCTCGCTCAGCGTGGCAACACCTCAACACCGTTTTGCTTTGTAACGGGAAGGCCCCCAAGAAGGCCCCTGCTTTCCCCCTGCGCACTGACCCCCAGGGAAATCTTCTTACCACGGCCCAGGAGGACGCCGATGACCTTCAGAAGTTTTTTGCATCGCTTGAAGGAGGGAGACAGATGGAGATCGATCAGATTCGGGATGAATACAATGCTCAGCACATTCCGCCGCCCCCTCTGCTCAACATTCAAAACGTGGTTGACAGATATGAGCTGGTGCATTTGCTCCGTCGAGGCAAGAAAGGAAAAGCGGCCGGCCCAGATGCCATCACCAAAGATGTCGCGGCTGCTGCCTCTCAGGAGATTGCACGTCTATGGCACCCCATATTGGTCAAGACGGCAGTAGCTTGCAGAGAGCCATGTGAGTTCAAATCGGGTTTTGTCGCTGCTTTCTACAAAGGCAAAGGAGCACAGCATCTTGCAACGTCTCAGCGCAATATTCATCTATCCAATACCCTGTCCAAGGTACATCACACCTTTATCAGGAGCAGGGCCATGGAGTACATTTATAAGTGTTTAGCATCCTCTCAGTGTGGCGGACTGCCACATCGTTCCACTGACTTTGCCACGCACACTGTGAGGTCCATTTTTGAAGCACAGGTGGTGCAAGGCCGCTCAGCTTTCATCATATGCGTTGATCTGGTTGCTGCCTTCTACGGAGTGATACGACAATTTGTTGTGTCCTTGCCGCACGATGAGTCCGACCTGCAGAGGGCTCTAGAGCAAAGGGAGATGCCCAGAGCTCTGCTCAGCACTGTTCTAGAGAACCTTCAGAAGAAGCCGATTCTAGATGGACAGGTTGATGATGCCCACCTTTTACAGCTCATACGTGAAACACAGCAGGGGGGTTATTGGCAAGTGAGGGGAGCGAGCAAGCACGTCAAACCAGCTTTTGGCACACGACCTGGCACTGTGATGGCGACAGACGGTTTCAATTTGAATCTTGAGCAGATAGTTGCCAATGTTGAATGTGCCATGCGTGACGCCCAGCTTGGCTGGGCACCCCCGCCTTTGGCTGAGGATGATCTCATCTTCAGCAACGACAGCGATCAGAGTAATCATCATGCCTCGGTTTCTTTTGTGGACGATCTCACAGTGTCGGGAGGAGCACAGGACCCAGCCGACCTTGAGGGTGCTGCTGAGTTGGCATTGGATTTTGTTGTGCGTGATTGCTCGGCCTTTGGGCTGCAAGTGAATACCAGCAAGACGGTCATTCTCTTGCGCTATGCTGGGAAATGTTCGCGGGCGCCCAAGGTTGAATTTTTCAACAGATCGAGGTTGGTTATTGTTGCTCCGTCCTCAGGTATCGAAGCTCCCGTCAAGAGGACCCACAAGGTCCTGGGTGGAATAATCATGGACACGGGGGCCTTCACGGCCGAGGTGGCCAACCGGGCTGGAAGCATGAGCAAGGACGTTCGGGTCATTGCCAGGCTTGCTAGACGAGCCAATCTCCCGAGGGCCTTCACGGTTCAGGTCGGCGAGGCCTTTTTGGCTTCCAGGTTGCTCTTTGACGCCTCCACGTGGGGACACATGTCTGAAAAACTTGTTCAAAGATTGTCGGCCTATCATACCAAGATCTACCGTGCGTGCTTAGGACTCCCCCTAGGGAATAATGACCAGGAACATATATCGGCCGCACATGTGTACCATCTAGCTAGGCGCAGTACTCTGCCGGAGACCCTCACCATTGCTCGACTTCGTTACCTCCCCCGTCTCCTTCGGCATGCCCCACCTATGCTACGGGTCGCGCTCG
The DNA here is from genome assembly GCA_963575745.1 of Prorocentrum cordatum. Taxonomy (NCBI): domain Eukaryota; class Dinophyceae; order Prorocentrales; family Prorocentraceae; genus Prorocentrum; species Prorocentrum cordatum. Next base: position 156,138 of record CAUYUJ010014480.1, read on the forward strand.
ACCACTTGGTGGGGGTCAAGGCTCAGTGGCCTGAGATGCTGAGGGCCAACTTCGGCTGGCTCACACAGCACGCCTTGAAGTCGGAGGTCCCAGGTCAGGGAAGCTTCCAAGACTGGATCCAAATGGCTAGGACCGCCCCAAACCAGTTCAGGGATGTTGTTGCCATGGGGGCCGCTCGAGCCAGGTTTCACAATGAACAGCTGTACGAGGTTGTGATGCTTGACGCATCTCTGGCGGAGCTTAACAGGGGGTCCCCTCTTGAAGTGTTGCCCCCTCCCCCGCCTCCTGATCTCGGGTGGTATGTTTGTTATGACTGTGGATTTCATGCCCGCAAAGCTCGAGTTCTGGCTGCCCACAGGGGTCGTTGCCACGAGCAGGACGCAGCTCTTAAAGCTTGGGTTTCGGGCACCACGTGCCAGGCGTGCATGACACAGTTTCATGATGTGGGCAGATTGCACAAGCACTTACATCAGGTGCCACGGTGCAAGGAGCAATGGAGAGCTTGGCCAGGAAGGGACAGCCCAGAGGTCCTCCAGCAGTGGAGGGAACAGGACCTGGCCAGGCAACGGACCAATAGAGCGGCCCATCTTCCCGATCACTATGCCCACGTTCCCTCCATTAAAGTTTATGGCCCTCCCCTCCCCCCTCTGGTGGCGTGCCCCCCCCCCTCGAGGGTCAATCAGCGTGCTGTTGCTTTCAATGGGGACCCCTTTCCCCTTGATCCTTCTCTTATGTGCAGCCAAGAGAGGATCCCACGGACGCTGGGGGACAAAATTAAGTATGCGTTGCACCTCTTTTCGGGCCCCAGGCGTGAAGGGGACCTGCAGGATGTCCTCGACTCCTTGTCCGCCACGGCCGGACTTAGCCTCATTACATTATCGGTTGACATCATTCATCACCCCGTGAGAGGGGACATGGCCAACAAGGAGGTGGTCCAGATGTGGGCCAACCTCATTCGGTCGGGAAAGGTCGTGGCCCTGGTGGCGGGACCGCCTTGTGAGTCGTGGTCGGTCGCCCGCTTTCGTGCTGCTCCTGGGATGCGGAACCCTCCCCGACCCATTCGTTCAAAAGAGTTCCCCTGGGGTATTAAAGCTCTTAGGCCGAAAGAGATGAACCAACTTAGGATTGGCAACGACCTGTTGAGGACCACCATTTATCTCCTCCACGTGTGCTACAAGTGTGATGTGACGGCCATCATGGAGCACCCCAGCAGACTCCAGAGCAGACTGGACGCCCCGTCGTCATGGCTTCTCCCTCAACTCAGCATTTTCGAGGGCAAGCCGAATGTTCGATTCTTCCATATTCATCAGTGTATGTTTGGGGCTGCCTCAATCAAACCTACTACCCTACTCACGATCCATGGGGAAGCAATGTACGGGGTGCTTCAGGGATATGGTGGAGGCCAGTGTGATGGCCGGCACGAGCACGTCACTCTCGAGGGCCGATATGCCGATGGATCGTGGGCGACCACAGCGGCCAAAGAATACCCTCCAGGCCTGTGCAAGTGCCTCGGGAGTACCATCATCGAGGCTACCAAATCGAGGTTGTCACAGCTGTCTGGGTTAGGGGAAGGGGAAGATGTGGACTCTGATTTAGCCCCCTTTGTGGTCCCCCTTGACCCCTACCACCAAGTCGAGCGTGGAGCCGACTGTGCTCTGTTCAACAGGAGCCGGCCCAACGCTGACTGATCTCTTCCTTCCCTGCCTCTTCTTCTCTTGTCCCCATTTTTGGCTTCTGGGATAGGCAACGAATCTTTCATGCCTTTAGTGTGCGTGCGTGCGTGCGAGGAGGAGGAGGAGGAGGAGGGAGGAGGAGGAGGAGGAGGAGGAGGAAGTGGGTGAATACGCAGCGGCAGATGGCGGACGGGCTCACCAGGCTCTCGGCCCGCCAGACAACGGCCCGGCAGACGTGCTGCGCCGTGGAGTGCATATGCGTTGCGGTGCGACCCCGACTTTTCGTGGCCGGCAAGAAGCTCTCCAAGAGGGCGACGGAGCAGCGCGAAGAGGGGGCTGGACGATGCTGGCGAGGCACTGCACGATGCCCTCGAGACGACGCCCGTGACACAGGCGAAGGAGAGAAAGCGAAGGCCAAGAGCAAGCGCAATGTTGGCGCAAGTGGAGCGAAGCTGGCTGCGGCACCGGCAGCTAGCGAAGGCGGCAGCGCGGCTGGACAGGTGATACAGTATACGCCGACGGGTGTCGAGCTGTTCAACCCACCGACGCCAGCCGACTGGAACGACCTGGTCATGAAGATGATGGTTTTCGGCTTCGTGATTGGAATTGTTAACGCTTTCTACTGCAGATTTCGTGATGGAGTGTGGTGGACACACTGAACCAAGCAGATCGAGCATGACACGAAGATCGAGAAGATGCGGGAGCCCGAGACAGAGCCAATAACCGTCAAGGTCAAGACGACCGCGACAGGGACCGACCCGAAACCGATGAAGCAGAAGAAGGTACGCAGCGTGCTCGTCCAGTCGCAGTGTCGCTACAATCTGGATCTCAACACGCCGAGGTTCCAGTCGCTGCCCGAGTACGCCAATGGAGCTTTCGTGACAGGATGAGGGGGTACCCAGAGGCCGTTTTGGCAGGAGGCCAGTTTGGCAGAATGGTCGGCGAGGCCGACAGGTGGACGATGGTCGGCAAAGGCCGACTCGTGACTGAGTGCTCCGAGGAGCACGCACTTTGCATGTTGCTGCCCGGCGAGGTCGACCGATCGCCGGGTGTGCATTCAAGAAATATCCATGTCGCTGTCGCGACCGTCGGTACATTTCTCATTCGAGTCAGACTGGCTTGTGCAGGGGACCCGCGGTGTTTGCGACGTTATAGCTGTTTTAGTTTCGGTCCTGTTCCCAATCGAGTTTCAACGCTTTGTGCCCTGGTAAAGTTCTGGGGAGCCCTGATCTTGGCAATGCGCGATTTTGAGTGAATATGTGCTAACTCCTTTTTCCGCCCGTGTCAATATAACCCCAGTTTGATCGTGTTATTTTTATGTGTATCAGCACGGATCAGCAGCTTCAGCAAGCATGATGTGTTGCAAGCAGTTGCTTCACATATGTCTGTACCCATTGCCATTTGATGTTCAGGGGCCCCTGATGCAGGTAAAAGGTTGCGTTTCTCACGACCTGATACGAGTATCGAGATCGTCCGTTCAATCGAACGCATCCCGAGGAGACTTCGTGTGCTGCCATCGGTGGATACCCCTGGGGTCTCACGGCTGCGACGGGCGGCCAGACTGGCACCATCAGCCCCGCCGTGAAGAGGAACCCCGAAGGGCGCCGCCCCCGCAGCGCAGGCGGCCTTGGGAAGCAGAAGCTGCAGAGCGCTGGCGCGTCGGAAGGGCAGAGGCACGGAGCGCGGCCCCGTGTAGCCCCTTGCCGTTCCAGGCGTGAGATGCCGTGCAAGGCGGACGCGGGCGCATTCCTTGCTGCAGTGGCGGCAGCAGTGCTGCGACCGAAGAGAGGGTCGCCAGTGGGCCTCCTCCTCCTCCTCCTCCTCCTCCGCCTCCTCCTCCTCCTCCTCCTCCTCCTCCTCCTCCTACCTCCGCCTCCTCCTCCTCCTCCTCCTCCGCCTCCTCCTCCTCCTCCTCCTCCTCCTCCGCCTCCTCTGCAGACTGATGTCGCTGATGCAGCCGCGGGCTGCCACCGCAGGGCAGCTCGTGGTCTCGCCAAGCAAGGGGCGTCGGGCCCACACTCCCGTCGGAGGCCCGGCTCTCCCGCAGCGTCGCGCGGGGCGGTGTCGCTGCGCTCGACGGGCGCCCTGCCCCTTGGAGGGCGACCCGCGGTGCCGATCCTGGAGGAGGTGCGCCTCTGGGTACGACGCGCCTGGGTGGGGCTCCCTGCAGAGCTGGTTCCCCAGAGTGGTTTCTGGGGCCCGTGCCCCGCCGTCTCGGCCACCGGCGGCACGTTCGGTTTTTCTCTGGTCATGGTGATGGGGGTCTGCACGACCACGCAGTTGTACGGCGAATTCGCATGGCAAGAAACAGCGAGGGGGGCGATGCCAGCGAATGATGTTGGCATCCCCCGCCTCGCTGCGTAGCTCATGCGGTAAATGGTCACGGAGCCTAGGCATCAAAGGCCCGATGTCGGTCTCGTAACCGAACCTCGTCTTGAAGCGGTCGTCGGTGCGGACCTTGTGGGGGCTGTTCGCGGGCGAACCTGGCCACATGGCAGACGCCGTGCCTGGGTGCCGCCGCGAAGAGTGCGCAAGAGGGCCTGTCCCTCGCCAGAATTTCATGGGCGTCGCGCCTCCTCCGCCTCCTCCTCCTCCTCCTCCTCCTCCTCCTCCTCGTCCTCCTCCTCCGCCTCCGCCTCCGCCTCCGCCTCCTCCTCCTCCTTCTCCTCCTCCTCCTCATCCTCCTCCTCCCGTCCTCCTCCTCTTCCTCCTCCTCCTCCTCCTCCTCCTCCTCCTCCTCCTTCTCCTCCTCGTCCTCCTCTTCCTCCTCCTCCCCACGCGCCTGGTTCCATTGTATTGTGTTGGAGCAGTGCTTGAAGGGGGGCACAACGACACAAGATCATGAAGCATGCGGGATGGGTGAGCCGGCCAGTTCTCTGTGCCGTCCATGCGAAGCGGTGCCATGTGGCACGTAAGTCCCACGGGGTCTGAGCTTTGGCCCACGCCTGCCAGGGGTTCAACTCCCCTGCATCGGCTGAGCAGAGTGGTCTGAACTGTGGCTCACTGCAGCGGCACCAGCTGCGCAAAGGAGCGTGCAGTCTCACGGAGTGGCGGTGCAATGTGGCGAGTGAGTCCCGCGGGGCCGTATGCCTACTCCTGGGCGAGGTGCCTCGAGTGCGAGCAGAACTCACCCAGTGCCAGCGCAGACCCCATTTGCACGTGCCTGGCGGCTACTTCCCCACATTGGCCCTGCTGCTCTCCGAACACTAGGCAGCGGCAGGTGGGCCCCGCCAGCGCGGCCCCCAAGGGGACGCTTGGACCGTGGCTGCAGGGGGCCGCCGACGAGCCAGCGAGTCACTGGCAACCAGGCCCCTATCTTACCGATTGCGCCAATTTCATGGTCACCGTTCGGGCCACCACGTCCTCTGGCATCGGCCATGGCAAAATGTGGACCGTCGTCTGTTCCTCAATCAAAATTCAGACTCCTCCTCCTCCTCCTCCTCCTCCTCCTCCTCCTCATGCTCCTCTCGCTTCATCCCCCTCCTCCTCCCCCGAAGTCCGTCCACCCAAAGCCCTCCCGCAATCCACCATGGCCGGTTTTTGAACCCCGGATCCGCTCTTGACAATCTCGGGCGGGGCCTTAAGCGGGCCCGGGAAGGCCCAAACTGGTGAAAAACTTCCCACGCCAGGTCCCTGATCCTCAACGACGACGACGGCAACGGCGAAGTCGACGACGATGGACGACGACGACGGCGACGACGACGACGACGACGACGACGACGACGACGACGGCGACGGCGACGGCGACGGCGACGGCGACGGCGACGGCGACGGCAAGCGGCGACGAGCGACAGAAGACGACGACGGCGACGGCAAAGGCGTCGGCCGGAGCACCTCGCCGTGGGCCCGCGCCTCCTGCAGCCACGCGGGCCACAGCTCGCCCTCGAGCTTGGCGGCGAAGGTGTTTGGGTTCACCTTTGCTGCCGGCGCACATCATAAGGTCATGGGCGGCAAGGGTGCGGGGCCCCCCTGGGGACCACAGCCATCGTGCTACCTCAGGGAACGCCACATAGGGAACGCATGGGGTTCTGGCTACGGCGAGCCTCGGCTACGAATAGGCTTCCCCCGATCTTACTCGAAGGAGCGGTCCGAAAATCAGAGCCCCTCATGAGCCCTAAGTGGTCCTCAACTTAGCGTCTGGGCTGGAGAGGAACCAAAAACATAAACAGACACTGTCGGAGGTCCGCACGGGTTTCTTGGATCGGCGCTGGACCCCCCTGGAGGCGCCTTCAGCGCCTCCTCTGGCGCGCTTCGCGCGCCAGGGAGGGTGTTCAGCGCCGACATAAGAAACGTTCTTGGACCTCAGAAAGCTTATGCTGATGCAAACTGTTGTTCTTCGATGAGCGCCCAAGTGTAAGGCGTCCAGAGCCAGCGAAATTGGCACAGGAAGGGCCGAGAAGACGAGGATGCAAGGGTACCCTTGGGAAACTTACTCACCCATGCCACGCGCGCTGACTGTAGAGGGCAGAGAAAATACCCTCAGAATAGCCAGTCCTACAAGCGAAGTCCTTGACTGAACGCACATGGAGCAACAAATCGAACAGGGCAGGGCAATTTTAGTGAACGCCCGGGGCCCAGGACTTCCAGTAAACGCCGTTCTTTGGGGTCTGGTTTGTTCCCCTCCCTTGATCACCGGCAGCAGCGCCGTAAGGGCGCCGAGCGCGATATTCCTCCGCGCAGAAGAGCACCTGTACACCACGACCGTGTTTGGCCAGGGTCATCCTGGGCCCTGCTAAGTCGCACAACTTCGCGGGTCGTGCCCCGCGATGATGCGCGACGTGCGGCCACCTTCGCGCACTCGCGCCCACCGCCTTGGAGAAGGACGCTCCGCGGGCCCAGGCCGCGATGAGCGAAGCGCGTTTATCTTCGCGCCCCTGCGGGTGACCTATGATGGTGACCTACGATGGGGGCGTGCACACCGTGCCAGGGCTCAGGGTGGCCCTGGCCAGGCACTGCGGCGGTGTACGGGCGCCCTCGGCGGGTCCTCTTCAGTCGCAGGTCCTCCGCGCGACGCTCCGCCACGTCCTCCCCGCCGCCGCCGTGCTCACGGTCGTCGGGCACGCAGGCCAGCCGGAAGAAGCTCCGCGGGTCGACGGTGGGCTCCTTGAGCCGCACCGCGCTCTTGAAGGGCGCGCGGCACAGCGGGCAGACGGGCCCAGGGGGCTCCGGGAAGCGCCGGTCGTTGCGCTGCCGCCAGCGCTGGTGCCGGGCGACGGCCTCGTCCTGCACGTGCTCCGCGCAGTCGAGGCAGATGAAGTGCGGGCAGACTCGGAAGCCCTGCGCGCCGACGAACACCCCAGGGTTGACGTGCAGCGAGTCGAAGCACACCCCGCACTCGGCGGGCTCGTCGGCGGGGCCGCACTCCAGCGACAGCAGCGGCGGGCCAGTCGAGTCGCTCCAGAGGCTGGCGCGCACGCGCCACTGCGCCTCCAGGGCCTCGCGCACGATCTCCACGCGCCCGTTCTCCAGGCAGGTGCGCAGGCTCTTCTCCATGTCCTCGAAGCCCTCGTTGTGCGACAGCAGCACCCGCGCCAGGCCGGCGTGGCCAGCGCGCAGCGCATAGTCTAGCAGCTGCCTCGGCGGGGCGGGCAGCGGGTCGCCGCGGCCGATGAGCATGGCCAGCACCGTCCACGCCATGGCCGAGTGCGCCATCTTGGCCGCCGAGCCACCGTCCGCGGGCAGGTCGTCCAGCGCGTCGGGGTCGTCCTTCACCAGCCTCTCTGCCACGTCGGGCAGCCTCTCGGCCAGCGCCCTGGCCAGCATGGGCCGGCTGGTGTCCCCGGCCAGGTGCGTGAAGATGCGCATCGCGAGGTCCAGCTGGCCTGCCTTCTCTGCCCTGCTCGGCTACTACACGTAAGAGTGCCCCTAGGCGAGAGTGACCTTTGGTGCGCGGCGTAACGGAGGACGAGGCGTGCCCGAACCTGGGCGCGCAAGCCGCTGCTACCGCTTCGCGTTCAGCGATCGGGGACCCCAGTGGGCCCGCACCAGAGGTCACTCCAGCAAAAGGTCACTCTTATGTCTAATAGACCTGCGCACGCTGTCCATGCTGGCCCGCACCCCGGCCCGCAGCAGCACCCCGACCACAGCCATGTTGCCCATGTTGGCGGCGACATCTAGGGCCTCCGGGGGGGCAGACAAGCACCACGTCCCAACCGGGATCCCCGGGGCGACGAGGGCCCCCACGGGAGGCCCCAAAAGAAGAGAACGAAGGCTGGCTAGCCGTACCCCAGGTCGCCCAACTTCGCGCATTGCGCCCCGCGAGGGCGCGACGCGCAATTAGCTTTGCGCCCTCGCGCCCTCGCGCCCTCGCGCCGCCCCCCCCCCCCCCCCCCTCGGGAGAAAGGCAGCCCGTCTGGCTGAGACCACGACGCGCGAAGCGCAATTCACTTCGCGCCCCTGGGGGGTGACCCAGGGTGTCGGTGTGCCTGCCCACGCCCAAGGCATCGGAGTGCCTGGGCCCCTCCTGGGGTCCACACTCACGGTCTCTTAGCCAGGAGCTTTGCTAAACTAGGACATCGGCGCGTCCGAGCAAACTGCAACCGCAGACACAAACATTCTCCGTTCTTCGTCCTCTCCAGCTCTGGCGAAGGCCTGGTCCAGTCCTGGCTTGCAAAGTCCTGGTCTCCCAAGCCTTCGAGAAACCTTCTCACAAGCCTTGGTTATCCAACATGTATCTCACAAGCCTTCGAGAATCGCCTCCTTCGTCTTTGATCATGCCTCCTTTGGGGTGTATGTCTCCATTCCCTGCCACGTGTAACTGGCGCAGCCCCTTAAAACAGGAAGAACAATAATAATGGACCAGGGAGAGCGATGAGGAAGAGAGTGGGGGAAGAGAGGGATGGGGACGGAGGCAAGAGGGAGGGAGGGAGATGGAGGACGAGAGGGATTAGCAAGAGGGCCAAGCAGGAGGTGATGGCAGGGAAGGCTCAAGCGAGAGCAACATCCACAAACACCACAGCGGCCGCAAGCGCCGAATCGGTGAGGAACAGACATCTGCCCTCGAACAACCGCTCCCTCCTCGGAGGCCCTGGCCGCCAGATGCCGAAACAGCGAGAACCCTCAATCCTCGAGCAATCGCTTCTCCCTCGGCGGCCTTGGCCAGGTGGCGCCGACACGGCGAAGAAAAGACACCTCGATCCTCGAGCAAGCCTATCTCCTCCGACGCTTGAACCTTTTTTCGTGACGTCGGACCTCGGGGCTCTCCGATCCCATTTCCTCCGGGCCAGGCTCTCATCCCGAGTCGGTGTTCGGCTGCCTATAATGCTTGGGAGGCGGCCTCCAGGGGCCGAAGGCTGTGGAAGCCAGCCGAATCTCGACGTTTCTGCGCCGCCCGCATGGAAGAGGGCGCCGAAACGGCGAGGAACGTCCGGGAAACGATTTGGAAGCCTACACCGCTCGGCGCCGCTCCGTGGTCTTGTGCGGCGCTGCGCTGTACTGTGCGATGCTGCGCGGTGCTGCGGGGTGCTGCGAGGTACTGCGCGGTGTTGCGCGTCGTTGCGCGGCCGTGTTGCTCTGGCAAGCTGTGACTTACAAGCTCCAAGAAGCTCCAATGTTCGCGAGGGACCCTCACATGCATCCAAGAGGCCTCTGACCCACAACCCAGGCACGGTGGCGGAAGGAATGACGGCCTAGACGATGCCCTCCATCTACGCAGCGACCGCTTCCACCAGCGCAAACTTCGCTGGACAAACTTGGGGAAATGCCCACGACCCAACAACTTCCAGATCGCCACGAGGAAATGGGCGTGTGACAACGACCATCAAGTATGAGCTGGCGGGTTGGACACGCAAAGCGAACAAAAAAGAAACTGGCGATGAATGGGCGATTAGGGGTCGATGCATTCCCCCCGTGAACCTACCCCTATTGTTGCCTCTGGCTTTCAGGCCATAAGCGGCCCTCCAGCGGCTGCTGGGGGCGATCTGGACACCCGGGAACGCCATGGACGGAGCGCAGCCGCCGCAGAACGCCCCGAGGCTGGGAGTCCTGCCGAGAACCGGCAACAGCCCCCGAAACTGTCATCCTCTCCGTGCCCACACACGAGAAGCTCGAAACTGTCATCCTTCGCGTGGCCCCCCAAACGCCGACCCCCCACCCGGAAGACTGTCGCTTGCCGATCGTGCCGAACGCTCGCAGGACGAAACGGTAGACCTCGATCCTCGCGAGCAGTCGCGGGGGCCTCAGCCGCCCCTGGGTGCTCCAGCGCGCCAGGGCCAAGCTCGCGGGCGCCGCGGCAGAGCTCCTCCACCTCCTCTCGGGAGCGGGGGCTGCAAGGTGCGCTCCGCCCTGACCTCCTATCGTTTTCTCTTGGTTTCGCGACCTGTCGGCGGTGCACGCCGTAGGCTTATGCCAGCAGCATCAGGCATGAGACAATGCAGCGGAAGGCCGAGTCTTCTTCTTCTTCTTCTTCTTCTTTCATCGGGAGCGGCACCGAGGTCACGGCTCAAGAAGAGCGCCCGAAGGCACCTGACAGGACACTTACCCGAGGCGCCCGAAGGGACCTGCCAGGACGCTTCCCTGGGTCAGCGCATGCGGTTTTGATGCTCCCTGAGACCCGACGTCTTGATTTTCGAGGCTCGGTATTCCAGGGTCGAGGTGCTGGAGGGTGTCTGCCCCTTTCTGTGCCTCCTCGTCACCACGGCTGGACTCACCTTGGAATTCTAGCCAGAACGCCACCCCCCAGGAGAGGTCTGGGGATCGAGTTTTCAGGCCAGATCGCAGGCATCCGACGTCTTGACAAAATCAACACGACATTCCCTGGCCCTTTTCACCCTCAGGGGGCCCTCGCTGGGCCCCGGGCGGGGCCGTCAAGAAATGGCTCGAGACGAGAAGCTGGGGAATGGGACGGGACTTCGAGGAACCGCGTGCAGCCGGCCCGAGGGGAGAACAACATCCTCCAAGGGCACGAGACGCTCCGCTGGCCAGGGCACCCCAAGCCATCAGAGATCACCGAGGGTGCCCTTTCCCCATATTTTCCTGCATTTTTTATGTGTTTGTCTTCCAGCCCACTTCCCATCTTTTCCCACATTTTCTGGGGAGGATGCAGGAGAACACACGCCAAGCACGAAAAAAATAAGGGTGCCCTCCCCGAGCCGACCTCCATCTGATGTCGGCGGCATGCATCGGGGGGAAGCGAGAAGGCTCGGAAGTCCCTGGGCCTTCTGCAAAGTTTTCTGGGCCTTCCTGGGAGACACCAACAACCTCTCAGAAGGCGCGAGGGCTTCTGAGAAGTCCAGCCGCCTTCCGAGAAGGCTTTCCCTTTCTCACTTCCCCCCCCCCCTCGCTCGCCGCCGACTATACGTCGGTCCGACCGTGCTGAGCGACAATAAGGACATCGGGTGTTTTGGCCTGCACGGAGGGAAGCGACGCGTGTCGCCCGCTCCCTGCATCAGTCTCCCCTGGGGACGCTCGAGAGGGGGGCCGCGCGCGCGAAGCGGGCTGGCCTTGTCCCAAACACCGTCCCGCAGCATCGTTGGGCCTGCAGTCGAAACAAGGTCACAGGAACGTGGATCAAGAACGTGGGCCCCTTCGACGAGAGCCCAAGGCCCCACGGAGATATCCCAAACGGAGAGCATTCCAAGGTGCAGAGCCCAACGGCGAGGAACAGAAAGGTGCCCGTCGAAAGCTGCGAGTGTCCTTAACCCTTGTGCCAGCTGTATCCCCATCCTCGGCAGGACGTAAAGGTGGGAACGGGGCAGAGGTGGGGCCAGAGAAAAGAAACGCTCCAAACGGCTCCTGGAAGGAGATGTGAGCATCTGGCTCTGTTCGTTCCCTGACCCTACACTGGGACGACCCCCCGTCTACGAACCCCCCACCTCCCCACTGCGAAAGCCTTGGCCCCACTGCCCGGCCTGCAACCCCAGGTGGAGATAGATACCCTCTCAGGCCGGGCCTCGCGACGTCCATCCCCATCTCTGGGGGGGCAGGCCGGTCGTGAGACGGGACCCTCGCCCACTTGGGATTGGGATTGGTCCGACGATGGCCGATGTCGGGAGAGGGCCAGCGGAGACTTCGGCGGCTCTCCCGCCCGGCCCAATTCCAGTCAAAATCGGTCCCTGGACCCCTCCTGGGTTCCATCCTGACTCGCCGTTCGAGGCAGATCCAGCCGCGGCGGCGAGAGGCCTCTGGGAGGCCCAAGCACGAGGAGGAGGGCCAGGGAGGGCAGCCGCTGCCTCGACTGGCCCCCCTCGCTCCTCCCCCCGCTCCTCCTCACCCTCCTCCTCCTCCTCCTCCTCCCTCCCTCCTCCTCCTCCTCCTCCTCCTCCTCCTCTCCTCCTCCCTGCCCCCGATCCTCCTCCTCCTCCTCGTCCTCGCTCCGGCTCCTCCCGCTCCTCCTCCCCCCGCTCCTCCAATCCCTCCTCCCCTCCTCCTCCTCCTCCTCCTCCTCCTCCTCCTCCTCCTGCTCCTGCTCCTCCTCCTCCTCTTCGAGGATGGGTCTGGCGAAGCTGACACGTGGCAAAAGCACCGCGATCCTCGAGGCACACGCCTGCGCGCACCGCCCTTATGAGCACCTCGCTCGTGCTGGCCGCCAGCCTCTCGCGCGCGGCAGGCGGCACGCAGCGCAGCACCCGCAGAGTCGCCGACCCGACCTGGCGGGGGGGGGAGGAAGAGGAGGATAGGATAGGACAGGACAGGACAGGACAGGATGGGATAGGATAGGATCGGGGATAGGATAGGATAGGATAGGATAGGATAGGATATAATCGTATAGGATAGGGTAATATAGGATATAATAATATAGGATAGGGGAGGGGAGGAGAGAAGAGGAGAGGAGAGGAGGATAGAGGATAGGGTCACGAAGCGAGTCTGTTAAAATACTTACGCCCTGGCCGCCCAATGACATCTCTCTCTATCTCAATTTCTAGACGCCGAATGCACTCCCTGCCAGTAGTGGTGATGGGTACACATGGGCCTGCCAACTTCCTTAGCTGGGTTTGCCCGAGTTGCCCGCGACTCCCACATAACCAAAGCCCCAAATGCTCATGATATTTCACCGAATGGCAGATGTGGATCACACCTCCAGCAAAATATACATCCCGACCAGCTGGCAAGCATGGAACCTGTGCAGTGGCAAACTCAAGACTAAAACAAGGAGTCTTAAGCCAAGCTTCGACGTTCGGCAAAATGGCCGGGCTTTTACACACCGTGCCCCTCTTCCCGCAACAGGAGATAGAGTAGGAAAAACACACCCTTGGTCACCGCAGTGGAGGGCGGTAGGGCGCGAGCATCAGATTTTTCCTCTTCTGAGCTCCAACCGCGATCTCCAACGTTATCCGAAGAAGGCGAATGCGGATCCATCTTGCGTCGTCCTCGATCGTATGGACTCGCACATGCTGGGGCTCGGGGGCCCGGGCCTCGTCGGCAGCTATGGAGGCCAGTTCGTCCACGCACACATTTCCAGCAACGAGACACGATGGAATCTGACGATCCACGACCTCATGGCCCTCCAGATGCGAAGGGACATGAAGGGACTTCCATGGCCACAGTCTCGCCACAGGACCAGTGAGTGAGATGGCCCCGAATCGTTCTCCGAATGTCTGCGTTGGGGCCCGCTGGGACCTCAAAAACTCAGGCCCACCATCCTCGATATACCTCTTGATTGCCCGTGAAATTTGTAATGGGCCCTGAGGACCATCTGATGCTGACCTCCAGCATATGCAACCCTCCGCGCGCAACCGTCTGGCAGTCGCCTGGGAGAGATGCAAAAACGTACGTGCAATCAGCAACGCACATCATATGAAGGAGCCGCCGCAGCCAATCCAACTCGACGAAGTCGTGGATCGCGTGTATCAACGACCCCAGATGTATGGGCATGAATGGCCAATGGTTTGTCCGCCGTGCCCGTGCCGAAGGATAAAGTGCTAGTACAAGCTGCTGCTGGACGTTTTCCACTTCTCAACTAAAGTCCGCTCGTCTACTTCTGTCCAGGCTGCTGGCATTAAACCGCAGAGCCACAAACATCCTGCCATCTTCGCATGGGTCACCGCGCGATGACACATGCTGTCCGTCATTTCTAAAATCGGGAAATCCCGATTGCCGGCACACTGCCAGTATCTGTGAAAAGGGTGTTTCCTCAACCTGCCGGGAGCATCGCGCGTAAAACCCTGCGGCCAAGCCCTGTTTGCGCGATTCAGCCCAGACTCCGCAAGCCGCCTGCCGTTGGGGAGACGTTCCAGTTGCATCAGCTGCATTCTGAGACTGTCGCTATGCAGCCCAAGCCCCACCCCGCCCCCGAAAAAAAAACACCCCTGATTGGCTTCCGACCAAAGTTGGCGCTTGAAGGTCCGGGTAATATCGTCGAGCCCGTCCTACGCCTCCTCGACTGGATCCAGCTAGCTGGCGTCGAACTTCCAGCCTGGATTCTCACCGTGGGGGTCTTGATGTTGCCGGGAGAGATGCCATTCAGTTGGCCCCGCTGGGTCGCGTCCTGCCTGTGAGAGGTATCGCATTCGGCCTGAGACTGGGCCTCGGACGCGGCGTGCACGATGACGTGGCTCGGCTTGCTTGACTTGGTCCACGATATCATGTCGCATCTGGCCATTAGGCGCTCAAATTCACAGCTCGCCAATGCGGGCCCGAAGACGCCGCCCAAGAACTGACGAAGGAGGCGCGAGCCAACGTCGCGACGAGGAGCGAGCGCGGATGCCCGAGAGCGCGGAGATCCCCCTTCCATGCCGATGACCACCTGCTACAGTGCCCAGTCGGCGTCGAAGCTCCTGGGTGGCAGTCCTAGGTCGCCCATGGACTCGGTGGCCGCGCTGGGCTGCTGAGTGGGGGCCTCCCTGCTCAATTTTCCTCAGGATTCTGAAACGACGAGAAGCCATCGCGTAGCGCTTAACCTTTATACGGTGAGTGCCGCACAACTTCTGCGCGCCGATTTCGCGCACCGCGTCAGCCGCTCGCCGATGACAAGATCCACTCCTAGGCACGCCGTCCGACGACTGCACTGCAGGACATTGCCTCGCCAGCGAAGGCGCCTGACCAATGCCTTCGCTTCTGCCGCATTCGAGCAGGTGGCGACGCTCTCGGGGTCCAGCCGTAAGGAATGCGGATCCAAGTGCTCCTGCGTGGCGATGATGCCCTCTCCCAGAATGGCCGCCGCGTGCTTCCTGGAGCCGATGGCCATCTGCGAGAAGTCGTCCACCCAGAGCCGCTCCGAGAGGAGCGGGCGGCAGGTGGTGAGGCGAGCCACCGCTGCGTTGGCCATGCCTGGTGAGCCTGGCCCCGCCCCTCAGGCCCCGGATGATCGACCGCGTTGCTTGGCACGGAATCGAAACGACATCGGCTCGGGCCAGAAGACGAGGCCCTGCGCGCATCTGTAGCTCCAGGCATGTGGTCGTCGGCGCAAGCCTGTGCTCCAAAGCTCGCTGCAAAAGGATGGGCCAGTCGATCTCGCCACTGAGACCATAAGGGCGTGACCTTCGGAGACCTTCAAGGTGTAATCTAATTGTTCGTCCACGGCGCGCATGCGGGCCTCCTTCGAGGCAGAATAACCAGCCGCAGCCGCGCCCCAAACAGGCCGGGGAGAAATGCAACACCCCTTGGCTCACGGCTTGCGGGCGAGCAACCATGCGCGACAAAGACAGATGCCTGCCCGACGTTCGGTCGCCTGAACTCTTTCTAACGGAGATGGTGACCGAGTGCTCCCAGTAGCTGCTGGGGCCACGCGTCGCGCTGCTCTGCCAGGTTAAGAGCATTCGCAAACTCAACGGTCGCAGCGTCGAATAATCGATCTGCAGGTGAGATGCGATCCAGGCCCTGCACAGCTCGCGCGCGCTCCTCAGCTGCGCGTTCGCGAATCTGGTCCAGCAAACGTTGGGCCTGCTCCCGAGAAATAAACTTCTGGCCCTTCCACAGAGCGCGCCGATGTTTCGCCTTCCGATCTATCCAGTCGATGGCATGAAATGCCACCCCCGCGTCAGGGTCGCCTAGATCGATGGACGCGTATGGGCCGCCCTTGGTAGACCGAACAAACATGCCTGCCGTCTCATTGTCCATCACTCCTTGCGTGAAATCTCGCAACGAACGGCTGCTATCAGGGGCTGGCCGACCAACTTGACCATGGCCGCCGGCGAAGCCGCGATCTGATTGGCACTGCTACTCCTCCATTTGCGACGTGGCGCTTGCTTGACTAACGCGCGCGCCTGAGCGCGCCAATGGGCCGCCGCGTCGCAGGGAGGCGCGCGGCGCGAACGCGCGGGCTCTGCTGGGCGCGATGCGCTTCTAAACGCGGACCCCGGACTCGAGACGGCTCTGAAACGCCCTGTTCCCGTCCGAAGGGGGGCCCGAATTCGCTTCTCAACTGCGTCGATTCAGCTGGCGAAGACCCCGCCAACTGGTCAACGGCATAGGCCCCCCCCGCGCGATGGGCCGCCGACGCCCGCGCGGGCCCTGGCGCGCCCCGCTCGCAGTGTCGCTGGGCGCCAGAACTTGCTCAAGCCAAAAGCCACGCATCAGCAGGAATGGAGAAAGAGGGGGCGACCGCCTGATCTCTCGACCAATCAGTCAGCGTGGCATCGCCGGGGCCGCGCCCATCGCCGCGGGGAACGCTTGTCGATGCAGTCTGGGTCACGCTGGGGGGGCCCTGCATCGTTCTCTGATTCTGGAACAAGGGCCATCAACACCAGACGAATTCACGGCAGGAGTCCTCGAAGAGACACGGGGCAAACCAGTTTCCCCGGCAACGAGCGCGGCGCCTGACCCGACGCGAAAATTGAGCTTCTCGGCCGATGGATCAAACTCACCCTCGGGTCGTCAACTGTGCCCTCTGGGCGAGGCGGGGCGCCGGGGGCGGTGGCTGGGCGGCCCTGCTCGATCTGGGTGGCAGGCGGTCCTTCTTCAGGCGCGACCTCCTCATCCCAGGGACCCCCGAACATTCAACTTTGCCTTAGACAACTTGCCGCCGGCCTGGGGAACAGGCCCGGGATGGTCCACCAAAGGAAAGCCCCCGGCCAAGACCCGGTGAACAGTGGGGCCCCTGCCCTCCGAGCGGAAGGGCCAGCCCGCAACGGGGCCCCCAAGGAACGCCCTGGGCCCCGCGCAAGCCAAGCACGGAGCGGAGGCCAGCGAAGCGAAAACAAAACCTATATGTGAAGCTCTCTGGGCGCTGATGCACGCGGCCCCCGCCGGGGCCCACAAAAGCGCGGCCCCCACTTTCTCGACGAAGCCCGCAGAGACGAGGGTGGGGGCAGGGATGTATAAAAGTCCCCTATCGCGATCTAGGGAAGCTGAAGCACTTGTAATAAATTCTTAATCTAGCAAAGCGTGAGATACTGTCGCCCGAACAGCCTTGCGAATGGTGGCCATAGCAGACTATGAGAACTGGGTTATAGCCCTGCTGACGCACTACGACGGGCAAAAGCGATGCCGCATGTCAAGCCCATCTGATAAAACAAAGGAGAACATAAACAAACATCCGAATCTCCTCGATGCTGGGTGAGATAGCGGACCTGTCGATGTCCCTGAGACAAAAACACATCACCTCCTTCGCTGGCCCTCACAATACCTGAAGCCGCCGAGCATGGGCGCTCCGCAGGCCGTGTAGGATTGCGCGAAGATTCGAAGCGGACACCTCTGAACTTGGCCTCCCAGTCGTGGGCACCCGCCATGAATATGTGGGGCTCACAGAAGCCGAAATATTGAGACATGTTATGGGCATGGAGCTCCTGAGTGTAATTCCAGGCTTTCTTGCCCATGATGGTGATACTGGAAAAGAAAATGTGAGTGACCGTGCCTTCCCCCGTCGATGTAGGATCGCTCGCCTCCTCGCTTCCCCGCGTGTGCTCGGCGGAGGGTCGAGACCCGACCGCGGCGCCTGGCGCCCCCTGGGCGCCCAGGGGATCTGCCTGCCCTCGCGCCGACGGCGGAGCAGCAGCGCCAGGGGGCCCCTGGCCGCTGCGGCCGCCTTGGTGGCTGCCTGAGCTGCAGCCGCCCTGGACTCGCGGATGCGCTCGACCAGGCGCGGCAGTCGGCGCCGCCCCCGCTGCGCCTGCGGCCGCGCTGGCGGAGCCGACAGACGTTGGGCCAGTGGCCTGGGCGTCCACACTGGCGGCCTCGCCCGGATTGGCATTCTGGTTCTTCTTGAGCCTTTCGGCCATGGCATCCTTCATGGCTGTGACCCTCTCGCGCCGCCTCCGCACCTGGTCGCCGCGAGACGCGATCTGCTCCCTCACCCCTGGAGCTCCTTCTCGAGTGTGCGCAGCTCTTCACGCTCGGCTGCTTCATACTCGAACTCTCCTGACCCTACCTGCTTGAAGAACTCCTCGTCCCACTGGGGGTCCGCGACCACGGGCTCCTCTCTGTGAGACGCGGCATCTGCAGCAGGACCTTGGCCTGCCATAACGCCTGTCTGAGCGCCTTGACTACGATCCTCCACGAGATCTCGGCTGCTGCTGATACTCGAGCCGCCTCTTCCTCGTTCTCAAGAGCTCGTGAAAGTGGGTCGCGAACCCTGGTGACGTCCTGCGCTGCCTGGTCGTACTTGATCTGCGCGTCCTTCCAGGCACCTTGAGTACGTCGAACTGATTAACCCACTGTCAGTGTAGGCTCCACCTTGGTCTTTCTTAAACTGCTCCTGCTGCAGGGCGGCCGACAGGGTCGCATTCAAGATAGGATCCTCCACGACCAGGATGGCCTTCGACAAGAGTTGATGCGGGGACTCTGTGGCCGGTGGCAGGGCGAGCTGGAGGCTGTTGGCCTCACCGCCGCTGGTGCCCGAACCTTTGACCTTCGGCCTGCGCAAAGCCATAAGTCTTACGCAGTTCTCGCACTTGCGTCCACGTTACTCGAGCAGGTGATTATACTCCTCGGTGCCAGCCGCATCGAGACCACGTCCAAGGATGGGTGGGCTGGCTGCAAACCTCGGCTTGGGCTAAGCGAAGCGGTGGCGCGCCCAACCCGGTGAGCGGCCCGCCTATGGCGCCAGTGGTCGCTTACCCCCCAGGCACCACGTGAAGGCGCCAAGGGTGGTGGCAACTGGCCAAACTGGCTCGGGCCACCGTGGCTTGAGTGGAGGAGGAGGAAGGACGAGGAGGAGGAGGAGAAACGCTCCAGCTCAGTGGCCTGGGTTCGCCAATCGCAGAAAGGAGCGAGGAGCGAGGAGCGAGGTTCGAGGAGGAGCGAGGATCACGGCGGATCGGGGGATCGAGGAAAAGCTGCATCCGAGAACGGCGCCCATGCACACGTTTGCACTCCACTCGGGCCCCGCTCCAGCTCGGTACGGTGGAGTCTTCCCACTCCGGGGGCCGAAGCGCCATGTACCGTGCCAGTCTCAGGTCGAGGATCGACGATGCCGCGAAAGACGCCGGCGCGGTTCGGTGCACACGCGTCGCCCGCGGAGTACGGCCGTCGTGTCACCAGAGGGGACGCCGAGTAGGGAACGATCATGGGGGCCTGTCTGGCCACGGCCCGCCTCGGCCAGGAAGGGGTTCTCCGACCTGGACCTGCGGCACGGCCCGAAAACCAGTCCCTCCTGAGACCAAAGTGGTCCTCACTTCAGCGTGATGGGACGCACATGGACATACTAATACTATATGTCCTCCTTGGAGGCGCGCGTCCGACCCGAACATCTAGTATGCCCATCTTGTAGTATATCGTTTCCCGAGCGGTGTGGCCAGAAAGCGCCCGCCACGACGCATATACTATAAGATTTCTCGGTGCGCGCGTCGCCCCTGGGGGGGGCGACGCACATATAGTATAAGTATGTTGGGGTGTTGCCGACGTGATGACTGCAGGATCCAGGCTTTGTGGCTGTGTTGGGGCCTTCCAGCGCGTCTGGCCAGCGACGGCACCACGTGCGCAACCTCGGAGAAAGAAAAGAAGCAGGTCGCAGCACGTCTGTGGGCTGCAGCCGTGGGATGACGTGCGCATCTTCCGAGACCGGGCGGTCCCCTGGGTGCCGCAAGACTGAGAGCACTCAACATCTTGGCAACCTGCTGTCAAGCGAGGGAGACACTGGCCCGGAACGGCCACTCTACAATTTGAAGCGAGTGCGAGGCCATTCCACGCCGACGCACTCAAGGAAGCTTGACATCTTCAGCGCTTGCATTCTAAGCGATTGGCCATGCTGTCTGCAAACGGCACTCCTGAACAAGGCGGGGACAAAGAAACCCGGCGCGTCCCACGTGAGGTGCTTGAGGCAAATGCCCCGTGTAAACTTGTACAGTAGCCATGTGTTGCAGCAAGCAGACGCGACACCGCTGAGTAATATGTTGCTGCATCGTCCGTTGTTCCTCTCTAGGGGTATCTTACCAAGAGGCAAGGCGATGACCCAGTCAGATGCACTACATTCAGCTAACTATTACGCAAGGTACCCGCGCAGAACTTCAAGCGAAAGCGGGGGCGCCCCCGAAAAACGTGGACCGAATCAGCGTTTGCTCCTGCTGCCCAAACCTAGAACTAGAAATCCGCTGCCCCTCATGAGGGCTATCCCTCTCGCGCGATCAACCAGCACGTGCCTGAAGCATGAATCGCACCGAGGAGGGAAAAACTCAGTGGCAGTCTAAGTGGCCACTGCCTCATGCTGCCCAAGCCTCGGCTGTGCGAGGAGGTTCGCGAGGATGCCCTGCCGCGCCTCTGGCCAGGCAGCGTCACGTGTTCGCCGCAGCGTGGCGCTCGGCCGTGAGACGGTGTTGCGAGGCTACTTAAGGCCACGACATTTGCATGCATTTTTGTTTTTGCTCGGGAAACGAAAGAAGAGGAGGAGGAGGAGGAGAAGGAGGAGGAGAAGGAGGAGGAGAAGGAACGCGACCACCATAATTCTACGCGTCGGCTACGTATGACCGCGGTGCGAATCAGAGGGTCGGCAAGCAAACCCAGAACGCCACAGAAGCCGACGTGCAAGAGGAAAGGCGTTTGCATGCCATTGTGCCCAGATGCCAGGATTTCTTCCAAAAGCAAGGAATCGACGAGAGCTCCAAACATGAAGGCGGCACTGGTGTTTCTCTCAGCAGCCTCAGCGCGACGAAGGGCAGGCCCCAAGACCACGACGACACTGCGCCGTCGGCTCCCAGCTGTCTGCGCTGCGCGGCGACGGACAGGCAGAGAGGAGACGAGAAGCAAGAAGGCGCAGGCGGGGGGTCGACCTCCAGGCCAGAGGAGGCTCGCCTCGGCACACCCCTCACGCGGAGGACCCCGAGGCCGGGGAGGCCCGCTTCAGCTCGACGAAGGCTCCGGCACGAGATGCCCACTGCCCCGGCTGGCCTTCTGCGGGCCACGCTTCAGCCCGGGAAGGGCCAGCTGTCCACGCACACTCGCCCTGATCATGCCCGTCTTGGGCCACGGACAGACCTGGCACGGTTCTTGCACGGACGCGAAGACCAGGCGTCACGGGCGGCGCGTCCTCCTGCCTGCGGGCCACAGATCCTTGACCCAAGCCGGATAACAGCACAAATCCCTGCCGGCCGCCCCCAAGGCCACCTTCGTGCAGCCAGGGCGGAAGGCGTGTGCAAGGCAACGACGCGTTTGTGGGTACGGCAGGTTCGTGTCGTAACGACGTGGGCGTTGGTTTCCAACACCGCGCGGATCCTTCGCCCTGGAGCGGTCGCGGCTGTCCGATACCGCAGATTGCTCGACGTCGGCCGATTCTGGCCGCCGTCGGCGTTCAACTCTGAACGCCTGCGCTGGGGTCCCAGCTGTGTCAACGCGACGCGAACCTAGAGTAGTCGGCAGGCCCTCAGCCGTAACATGGCCACAGAAGGCCGATCGGAGCAGAAGTGCCCCCCGCCCCTTTGTTGGGCTCGCATCAAGCTCGAGCTGCTGAAGGGATCCAGAGCCCCCAAACCTTCCAGGGCACCTCTAGAAATCTCCGAAAAGCGATCCAGGACAAACGTGTCTGGCCAGGATCGGTGGAGAGAGATCATGGATTCGCGGGCGTCCGCCAAAGCTCTTGACCCCATCCTTACTCATGGTCCTTCGACCCAGATCGATCTGCGAGGGTCTCGGGGCCCGCAGCGGGGCGGATAAAAAAACCCGAGGCGGAGCGAAGGGCCCGATCGGAGCGGGCAGGGCAGTAGTGAACACAGTCAAGCTACGCTGGGTTCGCGTCGTGTCGGCTGGCGGCGACCCAAAATCGGTCGGTGTTGAACGATCGCACGTTTCGGAAACGGCCTATCGTTCAAGGTTGAACGATCCCCGCGGTGTCAGAAACCAACGCCAACGTCGGCACGACACGAACCTGACGTACTAGCATAAGGAACGCCAGAGAGGAACCCTAGCCCAGTTTTGGCCCCCAAAGCGCCTGGGTGCACGAGGAGCGCCGGAGGGGCAACCATGGAAGGACCCAGGGCACAGCGACCCCTTCCAAACCCAACCTGTTACTTATTTCAACGTCTCGACTGTATTAGGCCGAGTTGGCAGACCCAGGGGCTGGCCCGGGAAGCAAAAGTCAGTGAAACATCATTTCAGCGTGATGGCTGGAAGCAGTTGGCGCCCGCGGCGACCTGCGCGTGGTGCTCCGAAGCGATGAGCTGCACCTTTCCCGCAGGGCGACGACGACGAAGCCTCCGAGGACGTCAAGATCGCGACCCTCTGGACCTCTCCAAAGCGCGATTTTACACCTGGCCAGGATCTCGAGACGAACCCGGCCGCGCCGATGAGGGCCCCCGGGAGGGCCAGAAAGGCCCCAAAGCGTGCAAAACTTCGATCCTCGATCCTAGACCATGACGAGGACCACGACGAGGAGCACGACGACGACGACGACGACGACAATGACGACGACGACGACGGACGGCGGCGGCGTCTACGACGACGACAACGGTGGTGCTGGCGGCGGCGGCGACGATACTGGCGGCGGCGGCGGCCACGACGACGACGACGACGACCACGACGACGAAGACGACGACGACGATGACTACGACGACGACGACCACGACGACGACGACCCGCCACAATCTTGTTCCCTTCTCCGAGACACGCACGGCCGTGGCGACGAGGGGGCCCCCAGGCCCAAGACGACGAGGCAGAGGCGGAGGAGGAGGAGGAGGAGGAGGAGGAGGACACGACAACTACGAGGAGGCAGAGGAGGACGACGACGCGCATGGAACATTCGCTCAGACCAAACCTTTAGACCCATCCTGGGCACCATTACCTCTCAGAGCCGCCGCGGCGATGAGGGGGCCCGAAGACCAAGCTGAAAGAGGAGGAGGAGGACGACGACGACGAGGCAGACGACCGCCTCCACAGGTCTCCAGAGGTCTCCAGAGGTCTCCAGAGATCCCCGAAGGTCCCAAGAACTGCACTTTGCAGGCCCCCAGAGGCAACATTCAACCCTCGATCCTCCCCAGAAGTGCCGAAAACGTAGCAGCGACGACGACCGCCGTCTGTCTCCAGGAGGTCACCGTATGCCCCCAAGGCCCCCAGAGGTCCCCCGAAGCCTCAAGAGGCAGAGGCCCTGAAAAGGACAACAAAAACGTGCAAAAACAACCAAGAACGAAGACGACGACGACGAAGACGACGTCGACGACGACGACGTCGACGACGACGACGACGACCGCGACGACGACCACCACGACGACGACAACGACGAAGACCGCCCCTGGTCTCCAGGAGGCCACCGCAGGTCCCCAGAGGCCTCCAGAAGCCCCCAGAGGTCCGATGGAGGCCTCCACAGCTCAGAAACGGGTGTCATAAAGCAACAAACTTGTTTGCGTCGCAGCGTGGCAGAAACAACCCGCACGCGCGTCCAGGCGAGACCGGGGCAGGGCACATCGATCCTCAAATATGGATCCCCCAGAAACTGCGACGACGAGGACGACCACGAGGAGGACGACGAGGACCAAAACAACGAGGACGACGACGAAAACAACGACGAGAACGACGACGACACGAACGACGACGACGACGACGACGACAACGACAACGACAACAACAACGACAACAACAACAGCAAAAACAACAACATAAACAACAACAACAACAACAACAACAACAACAACAACAACAACAACAACAACAACAACAACAACAACAACAACAACAACAACAATCATTTTACCCGAACGCGTGGTGTTCTCCCCAGTGCCAGGGTTTTCATACGACACCAGGCAATACCCCCACTTCGTGGGGGGGCATTACAAGCTCTACCAAATATCCAAACGACTCTTCGCGACCACCCAAACCCAGCTTCCCGCCCTATGACGTTGGGACACTTCACTTCGTGGCGTGCGGACGACCGTGGCTACTACACTGGCGTGGGGTACACACCCACAGAACTTGGTCACTTATTCGGGGCGCGCATGTGCCCAGCATGGTGCAATTGTGCCATACAATACATAATACAGAGAGACAGAGAGAGAGACAGAGAGCAGACAGAGAGAGAGACAGAGAGAGCGGAGTTGGTCACATTTTTGGGTCAAGTTCCTGGGATGATGGGAATACACAACTCTGTTACATTTGATAGTGTGCACGCGCAAAAAACGAATGTGCCCCGCATGGTATTATTTGACAGGGATGATGGCCCTGGCAGGTGCGCAACCGTTGTCGCAGAAGTTCGAAAAAGTTGCTCGCAAAAGCCCGTTTGACAGAAATGTTTAAAAAGTGTTGGTTTTCCTACGAATCCGCAAGAGCGCGCGGGATGAGATTTTGACATTTTTTTGTTGAAAAACCATTGGTTTTTTGATGTTTTTATGTTAAAATCGCTCCGAACACTAAGCTTTTGGAAGGATTTCGTCTTGCGCGCGCGAATGTCCACTTTACCTTATTTTTTGCAAGGGATTCTTGAAATTTGATTATATTAGAACAAGAAATGTCATTTTATAGTGTTTTTTGCAAGGGAAAGCGGGGGGGAACAAAACAACCGGATCTTGATCACATCGAATTACCTGAGGCTTCCTCACGAAAATGATGAAAATGTAGCTGCGGCCTAGGCGGCGCAGGGGGGCCGTGCACCAGGGGTCCCAACAATAATTATTCTTTAGAATTAATAATGTTCAACAACACCAACACCAACAACAACAACAACAACAACAACAACAACAACAACAACAACATCAACAACAACGACCACGACGACCACAATGGCCACGACGACGACCACGACAACGACATCGACGATGACCACGACGACGACGACAACGACGACGTCGACGACGACGGCGATGCCGTCGACGACGACGACGATGACGACGACGGCGACGACGACGGACCACGACGACGGACGACGACCACGACGACGACGACAACCACAACGGACCACGACGACGGATGACGACCAAGACGACGACGACGACAAACGACGACGACGACGCCACCGACGACGACGACGACGACGACGACGACGACGACGACGACGACGACGGACGACGACGACGACGGACGACGACCACGACGACGATGGCGACGACGGCGGCGGCGGCGACAACGACGACAGACGACGGCAACCGACGACCACGACGACGTCGACGACAACAACGACAACGACGGTGACCGACGACCGACGACCAACGACGGACGACCGACGACGAAGACGACGCCGACCACGACGCCGATGACGACGACGACGGCAACCGACGACGACGGACGACGACGGACGACGACGACGACCACGGCAACCGACGGCAACCGACGACGGCACGCCTGCGCCGTGGGCCGCGGCACGGCCAGCCACGTGACGGGCGCCCGCGGAGGCCCCTGGCCCCCCCCCGGCGTGGGCTCGGCCACCTCGGCGACCTGCTCTTGCCGGAAGAGCGCGGAGGCGGGCCTGGTTGCGCGAGAGCGGCGGGAAGGCGCGGATGAGGAGGAGGAGGAGGAGGAGAAGGATCACAAGGACGGGGAGGAGGAGGAAAAGGAACAAACAAAACAAAAGAAGAGGGAGTGAGGGGGGGAGGGAGGGAGGGAGGGAGAATCTGGATGGTGGCTATTGGCGCCTAAAGGTAGTGAGGTCTGAGTTGTGGAAGCACGTTGGCACCCCTCCCTGCGGCCGTCCTCGTGAGCCGAGGGGCCGTAGGGAGGGCCTCGCCCCCACCAGCGCCAATGACGGCTACATCGACTGGTGTGCTGACGGGAGCTGGACCCTGGCAGCCCCTATGATGGTTTAGCTGCCGAGGGGTGGCGCCTATGATGGCCACCGCCGGAAGGGCGGAGGCCTGTGATGGTCCTCGCCAGAAGAGGGGGGGGAGGGGAGGCCGATGTCCAGGATCGTCTGGCGGCCGCCCGTGATGCGTCCTGGTCCTGGGGCGGGAGTTCCTGAAAGGAGGGGGCAAAACCAAAAACGGCACGCACAGCTTCGACACCGAACCCATCAGGATCTGCACACTCGGCATCCCTCGGGGAGGGGGATGACGAGTGCGCGCGCTCACGCTTTGGTGCCAGCTTGTTGCGCCCATCGGGGCGGACGAAGCGTGCCCCATCAGGGGCAAACCAAGGGCCCCAGGGACAGCCGCACCCCACCGAGAGCATGCCCGAGGAGGGGGAGGCATCCCCCGAAACAAAAGCCCAAACCTCGCGACCGAGCGCCCTGAGGGCCAACAAAACCCACATCATGCAGGCTGCAGCGGAGGGCGAGATATGTCTGCCCCCGCCTGGGCGCAACAGAATGGCCAACCCAAAAAACTCCGCCAGCGAAAGGTCTGGCTAGGCAACCTTCGTCGGGCAGCCCTGCTCACACATTGTCGCGAGGCGGCCTCGAGGCACGGATAGGCCGGTACATCCAAAGTAGTGGACCCCAGACAGACGGTTCGGTGACCTATTTTCCGCCGAAAATATCCCCCCAGGGCCAGCGAAGCCGAGGATTAGCCAGCGCAGCCAAACCAACGAAAAATCCAAACACTCTCACCCGACAGTATAGACAGAGACGCATGTTTGTCCGATGGGGAGCTCCCCTTCTAAAGGGGTATTGGGCTTTTGCTACACCCTTTGGTTCATACTAGCTGGCCGCTCAACGAGCTGAAGATTGAGGCTAGCTTGTCGGCGCAAGCCCACCCCAGCCACCCCCGCTATCCCCCTGAAGGGGAAGGGAGAGCAGAGAGGAAAAAGGGGACCAGGCGGACAATAAGAAGAAGGACGGGGGAGGGGAAGGGAGTGAAGAAAGAGGACACGGAGGCCAGGCGGAGAGGAAGAGGGACGGGGGAGGGGAAGAGAGCGAAAAGGAGGGGGGAAGGACGGGCAAGACAGTGTTGACGTGCCCCAGCCTGCGGTTTACAGTCCTTGAGGTGCTCGGGTAAGGAGTGTGGGGGGCGGGAGCCACCGCATGAGAGACACCGCGGCGGCACGTGTGACGCCGCGGCCGCACGGATCGAACCATCACCTGGCTAGGGTTGGGGAGGGGGGGCGACCGCATGAGTGACACCACGCCGGCACATGTGACGCCGTGGCGGCACGGGTCGACCCGTCACCCGATTTGGCACGTTGGAAAAATGAGGGGTGGCAAATGCGCTTTAATGCGGAGGTGAACTGACGTTGACAGGCACAATCAGCCCGCAGGATAAGAAATCCCGCTTACGGCCCCGACGAAAAAGACAGTGAATGGTGGCAATTGGCGCCGTAAGGTCTTGAAGGTCCGAATTGTGGAAGCACGTCGGCACCCCTCCCTACGGCCGTCTTCGTTAGCCGGGGGGCCGGAGGGAGGGAGGGAAGAAGGGAGGGAGGGAAATAGGGAGGGAGGGAGGGAGGAGAGGGGGAGAGGGGAGTAAGGAGGAGGAGGGAGGGAGGAGGAGGGGGAGGAAGAAGAAGAGAAGGAGGAGGACACGAACCCCGACGAGCATCATGCCACTAAACCAAGCAGCCAGCTGCGGAGAGAAAAGGAAGAGGAAGAGGAGGAGGAGGAGGAGGAGGAGGACGAGGGAGGGGGGAGGAGGACTAGGAGGAAGAGGAAAAGGAGGAGGAGCAGGAGGAGGAGGGAGAGGAAGAAGGGAGGAGGAGGAGGGGAAGGAAGACGAGGAGGAGGAGGAGGAGGAGGAATACGAGGAGGAGGAGGAGGAGGAGGAGGAGGAGGAGGAGGAGAGGAGGAGGAGAGGATGAGCAGCAGGAGGGGGAGGGGAGAGGGAGGAGGAGAACAACGAGACGAGTGGGAGTAGGAGGAGGAGGAGGAGGAGGAGGAGGAGGAGGGGGAGGGGGAGGAGGAGGAGGAGGAGGAGGAGGAGGAGGAGGAGGAGGGGGAGGAGGAGGAGGAGGAGGGGGAGGGAGGAGGAGGAGGAGGAGGAGGAGGAGGAGGGGGAGGGGGAGGAGGAGGAGGAGAGGAGGAGGAGGAGGAGGAGGAGGAGGAGGAGGAGGAGGAGGAGGAGGAGGAGGAAGAGGGGAGGAGGAGGAGGAGGAGGACGAGGAGGAGAGAGGGATCTGGGAGAGAGGAGGAAGGGAGGAGGGAAGAGGCGGAGAAGGCAGAGGATGGCTGCATGCAGCCGCTGGGGCCGAAACCGAACCGAACCGGGCGCGCCGAGCGAGTGAGCGGGCGAGTGTGCCTTGCACCGGACGGCGCGTGAGCAGGGAGAACGAAAAAGGTTGCCGCGAGATGCCTCCTCCTCCTCCTCCTGCTCCTCCTCCTCCTCCTCCTCCTCCCTCCCCCTCCTCCTCCTCCTCCTCCTCCTCCTCCTCCTCCTCCTCCGCTCCAAGCCGTCACAACCAGCTCCCAGTCGGGCACTGCACACCGCCCTCAGGGCGGAACTGGTCCGGCAGGCGACGCGCCGCGCCGCGACGCACAGCTGCGCCGTGCAGGCGCCAGGCCGAACGGGATCGTCGAAAGATCGAGGTCGGATCGGATCGAGCCAGGCGATCCGATCGGATCGGGTCAGATCGAGGTCAGATCGGATCGGATCAGGCCAGGCGCTCGGATCATATCGAGGTCGGATCGGATCGGATCGAGCCAGGCGATCGGATCGAGGCCGGACTGGATCGAATCGGGTGGATGTCGGATCGTACGAATCAAATCTCGGAGAACCGAAGATGGCATGCGCACGAACTGTCGGAGGTCCGCGCGGAGGTCTCAGATCGGAGCGCGTCTGAAGAGGCCCCCTGAGGTCCGCCCCTGGAGGCCCCGGATTCGGGCACTGGCGGGAGTGGGATTAGCGGGCCTCCCCCGCCCCACTGCACTGACAGGAACTGCAGTAACCCAGAAAAGACAGGCTACGGCAGACCTGGTTTTGTGGTTCTGGCCGCCTGGCCTATTGTTTGGCTCCGTGGCCCTATCACCAACTGGGAACCGTTACCCAAGGCTCTGGCTGTAATTACCCGACGGAGGGCCGAAAACGTCCAAAGATGCCCCAAAGAGGTCCCAAAAGTCCTTGGATGCCTCATACCCTGGACGGCCCAGAGAGGTCCCTGGAAGCCTCCGCGGAGGCCGCCGCAGGCCCCAGAAGGTCTGAGGGAGGTCCCTGGAGGTCCCTGGAGGCTCCCCAGGCGGAGGGGCGAAGGACTCCACATGGCTCGACCCTCGGACCTCGCTCTTGCCCCCTCGGTCCTCCTTTTTGACGCTGGGCAAACTCAAGCAACTGAGCTGTAGCGTTCTAGGGGCAGAAAAAAAAACGACTTTGTACAAAATAAGTGGCAACGAATTATGGCAGCAAGTAGTGCGGAATAGGAGATGCACACCCAATTCGCGAAAGCTGGGGAGCCCGCGACGGCATAGAGTAAGTAAGCTGGCTGTCAGTGGGAGGAGCCTCGATCGTCGTCGTCCTCCTCCTCCTCCTCCTCCTTCTCCAGGAGCAGCCAGCATCGGATCGCTAAATCGGATGTGATCGGAAAGTGCATCGAATCGAGCTGCGCCGGCACGGCGCAGAATCGGATCGAGCCAAGCCGCGCCACGACGCACAACTGCGCCGTGCAATCGCCTGGCCGCATGGCGTCATCGGAAATTGAAGCCGAATCGGATCGAGTCGGGCGAAACCGATATACACAATTTGGAAAACCCTGAACCCAGAAATATGGACGATTCCATTATACTTCCGACGCCTCTCGCCGACCATCCGCCAACCTTTCTGCCAGCGGACCCACCTGCGCTTTACTTCCGCCAGCTTCCATTCAAGACGCAATGCGCCGAAAACGGAATACTTGTGGACCCGACTCCTTCCTCATCGCTGCTCGTTGTCATCCCCTGTCTTTCCCCTCATCCGCCTTCCTCTGACTCTCCTGCTCCTCATCCTGATTATTCCCTTCCTCGGGTGACACAGATACTGATATCACAGCTCCACGAACATCTCCTGGGGTGAGTTCTGACTAAGCTTTCCAGGCAAATCCAGCCGTCACCACGAGAAGCGGGTAATTACATAGCGGTATTGGTATCTCTTCCTTCCCTGACCCTCCTTCCTTGTCCTCCCGCTCACCCACCGCCGCCCCCAATCGAATTGGGTCGAGCCAGGCGAGGTCGACATCGAGCCGGGCCGAGCAGAACCGAGATGGGCCCGCCACGCGGCCCGGCGGGCCGCGCTGGCTCTGCCGGTGCCCTGGCTGGCCTGTGGTAGAGCTTGGTCCGGAGGCACCACGGCTCTGCCGGGTGCGGGACGCCGCAGTGGATCTGGGGGGGGGGGCGGGGAAGGAAAGGTTGAGGGGATGGGGAGGCTCCCCCTCCACCTCCTTCTCCTCCTGCTCCCTCCTCCTCCCTCCTCGCCGTCGTCGTCGTCGTCGTCGTCCTCCTCCTCATTCTCCTCCCTCATCAATAACGAAGTTCCCAAACTGACTGTGGTGAGGTGGCCAGGCTAGCACCTGGGATTCACCATTACGCCATACGTACCCCCCCTCCTCCTCCTCCTCCTCCTGCTCCTGCTCCTCCTCCTCCTCCTCCTCTTCCTCCTGCTCCCTCCTCCTCCTACCTCGCCCTTCTCCCTCCTCCTCCTCCCCTCCACAATTACACAATATGAATACTACTCTCCCCTCTTCCCTGATGACGTCCGGAAGATATCCGGCCCACCTCCGCGTATAGTTTTTTACACAGGATT
Organism: Prorocentrum cordatum; assembly: GCA_963575745.1. Taxonomy (NCBI): domain Eukaryota; class Dinophyceae; order Prorocentrales; family Prorocentraceae; genus Prorocentrum; species Prorocentrum cordatum. The sequence continues at coordinate 186,667 of CAUYUJ010014480.1, forward strand.
CCCAGGAGTTGGGGTTTCGTTTTTTCCAAAATGCTGCTCCCACCGAAGCGCTGGCCTCATTTTCGGGCTTCCGCTCGTTCCGAATCGTGCTCCCGCTGCAACGCTGGCCTCATGTCCGCGCTTCCGCTCGTGCCGAATCGTGCTCCCGCTACAGCGCTGGCCTTCCTTCCAAATAAGCCCCACAATCTAGAAAATGCCCCCCGAAAAGAACATCGGAAGTGATTACGTATTCGATGTCGACTCGTTGATTGGAAAGCCGCTGAAGACCCCCCCCACACACACACACACTTTGGGGCGTCGTCGTTTTCAGGGAGTATCAGGCGGAAGCACCGTTTCTGTTTTGAGAAGGCGATGTTGAAAGCAGAGCCAGCGGGTGCCCTCCATCAGCCCCGCCTTGCGTGAAGCCTTTCGGGGAGCCCCAGGAGCTACACATGGAGCCACGCTTCCAGACGGGCCTGGACCTCTCGAAGACGATCCATTTTCCCTCCAAGGAACCTGCCACCATGCCATGCTTCGCGTTGCAATGCTTTGTGATGCAATGCCTCACTGCGCAATGTCACGTCATGCTATGGCATGCTACGCTCGGCCGTGCTCTTCCACGCCATGCCATGCCATGCCATGCTCTACCATGCATCGCGTACCCTCTCGCGATCATTGCCCTGCTCGACATCCGACTGTGCGAAGAAAGAGAATATCTGCGCCATGGCAAGACATGCGAGGGAGGGGTGAGACGTCAGATATGACGCGAGCGCACCTGGCTTGTCCCTCCCCCTCCCCCTCCTCCTCCCTCCCCTCCCGTCCCCTCCCCTTCCTCCCTCCCTCTCCATCACTCCCCTCCCCCTCCCCCTCCCCCTCCCTCTCCCCCTCCCTCCCCCTCCCCTCCTCCCCTCCTCCTCCCTCCTCCTCCCTCCCTCCCTCTCCTCCCTCCCCGTTACCCCTCCTGCCGTGCCGCTCCTTCCCCCCTCCTCCTCCTCCGCCCCTCGGCGGACCTCTGCGACGGCCAGCCCCTCGTGCAGATCCAGCCGCACCTCCGTCAACCGGTGCTTGTCCGGCCTGCCGGGCACGTCCACCACCGACACGGGCCCCACGTAGGCCTCGCGCCGCGGAGGAGGAGGAGGAGGAGGAGGAGGAGGAGGAGGAGGAGGAGGAGGAGGAGGAGGAGGAGGAGCAAGAAGAGGAAGAGGACGAGGAGGAGGAGGAATGCACGTAGCATGGCAGAAGGACGATGAGCACCATAAGGGAAACCATGATTACATCAGCTGTGCTGTAGCACATCCTCCCGTCCCGAATTCTCTCTCCGAAAATCCCGACAAGTGTTTCACTCCACTGCGGGAAGCGACCCTTTGAAAGACGATCGCCCAAAGAGTCTGCCTCTAAGGCGAGGGCCCCGTTTTGAAATGGACCCGCACACCATCCTTGCGAAATGAGCCTAAACCTCCGGGGAAGTGTCACGCGAGAAACATAATCATAACATAATAATAACATAATCCCCTCCGTCCGCGATCGCCCAAATTCGAAAAGGGAAACCCTCCATCCATACGTAGCACCCCACAGTCGTGGATAAGAGTGAGGGGACGGCGGGGACGTCGGCAGTCTGCGAGGCTCCGAAAAAGCCCGCCGCAGGCTTCTAATTTCTACAGGTTGTACAACGAGCCCGCCGCAGTCGCCGATTTTTCGTTAAAGCAATGTGGGTGGGTCAAGGGGTGAGTCGGGGGTGGGTCGCGGGTGGGTCGCGGGTGGGTCGTGGGTGGGTCGCGGGGTGGGTCGCGTGTGGGTCGCGTGTGGGTCGCGTGCGGGTCGCGGGTGGGGTTGCGGGTGCGTCGCGGACCAGGTCGCGGGGGGGACCACGCCGAACAACAGACAAACAAACAAACCAGCAAACAAACAAACAAAGCCGACAACAACAACGGCAACAACAGCAACGACGACAACATCGGCGACAGCAACAACAACACCATCGACAACAATGACAACAACGACGCCGACAACAGCAACACCGTAACAGCAGCAACTATAACAACAACGCCAACAACAGCAGCAACAACAGCACCACCACCACCAATGACAACAACACTAACAACACTAACAACAGCAACGACAACAACAACAACAACAACAACAACAACAACAACAACAACAACAACAACAACAACACCAACACCACCAACAGCAACAACGGCAACACCAATAACAACACCAACAACGATAATCCGCATCGCGGAATCCCACTTCAGCCACGCACCCAGGGACAATGAATGACTGTTCGGCCCCCTCACTCTGACAACGCTTGCACACCTTCCATCTTCGTGGCCAAAACGTAAAGCATCTCCGAATAGAGAGACCAATGCTGAAAGAAGTAACCGCCATCCACCCGCGTAGGTGCTGCGAGCCGCAAACACTGATGTGCATGGCGCTGAAGCGAAAATCACCGTTTGAGAGCCACTTGTGATCCACAAACCGAGAGGAGGTTTTTTCCCGCGAGCACAGCGTGGGCGAGCACCAAACCGAGAGGAGGAGGAGGAGGAGGAGGAGGAGGAGGAGGAGGAGGAGGAGGAGGAGGAGGAGGAGGAGGAGGAGGAGGAGGGCAGGAGGAGGAGCTGCAAACTCTGAAGACGAATCAGCACGGAGCGGGCACGAGAAACACGTGTTTGAACCACCTGCCCCTCCACCCGTGGAGCCGTTGTAAATGTTTTTCCAGGCGAGTGCTCGCAGCGCGGAGGCGAGAACCACATTTTGAAAATCGTCCGCCCTCCAGCCATCCTGGCCGCTGTAGCAAAATGGAAGCTTCATGGTCACGAAGTCGGGGCGACTATCATGCGAAAGACGTCGTCCACCCTGCCGACACGCCTTGTGAGGAAGATGACCTGCAAGGAAGAAAGAGAACGGATGAAGATGCTGATTGTTGCTGCTCCCGACAGGGTGAGGTGGGAGGCGGAAGGAGGTGGGAGGGGCAGGACGTAGAAGGACTTTCTGGGAGGTTCTGGGGGCTTCCAGGGCAATGGTGAGGTGGGAAGGTGGACGGGGGAAGGGAGGATTGAGCAAGGGATGGGGAGAGAGGGAGGAGGAGAAAGGGAAGTGGAGGAGGAGGAGCAGCAGCAGCAGCAGGGGAGCGGGTCAAGGAGGGAAGAAGAAAGGGGTGGAGGGAGGAGAAGGAAAAGAGGAAGACGGAAGGGAGGGAGGGCAGGAGGGAGGGCGGGCGGGAGGACAGAAGAGGAGGAGGATGAGGAGGATGAGGAGGAGGAGGAGGAGGGTGAACATGAGGAGGATGATGAGGATGAGAAGGAGGAGGAGGAGGAGGAATTGAGTTGAGTTGGGCGCTTCCCGAAGCGGTCTCTGAAACCCCCTGGTGGTACTCTGAAAGCTAGCGCTCAGGCACCCTGCTCTTGCCACCTACGTAAGAGAGAACATCGAGGGAAAGGGATCTGAGTTCTTGACTTTGGGAGGAGGAGGAGGAGGAGAATGAGCAGGAGGAGGAGGAGGAGGAGGAGAGCAGGAGGAGCAGGAGGAGGCATGAGTATGGAAGGAGAAGGGTGAGAGGGAGAAACTAGTAGGAGAGACGAGGAGGGGCAGGAAGACGATGCAACACCATCATGGGAAGGACGAGGGATGAGGAACTCAGACTGATACCAAAGGCCAAGGGCCCACATTAAGCCCAAGTGCATAGCCCCCACAAACCAAACAGCAAAACCTACCGGCATCGGTAGGCGCCGAGAATGCGCCGCCTAACAGGCAACATTGCCACAAGAACAGACAAGATGGGGGGGACATGGTATCCGACGAGCGCACGATATGTTTCAAACCTTCACAGGGGCAGGAGGAGGGGGGCAGGGACGTGCGGAGGATCTGTATACCTATATGGTACAGAGAGAAAGGCAGGAAGAGAGGGAGGGGGAGAAAGAGGAGGTGAATGCGGAGGAGCAGGAGGAGGAGGCAGGGGGAGGGATGGAGGGATGGAGGGCGGGGGACAAGGAGGAGGAGGAGGAGAAGCAGCAGGAGGAGGAGGCACAGGAGGGTGGAGGGAGGAGGGAGGGGGAAGGAGGAGGAAGAGGATGAGGAGAAGGAGTTAGTTGAGTCGTTGTTGGGCCACCTGGCCACTTTCGTGGGGTTGCCAGCAACACCGCAGACCTTGATGCGCAGGTCCCCCGTGGATATGTGGGAGTGGGCGTCGAACCTCGGCCCGAAGCCAGCCCTCTTCCTCATCCTCCTCCTCCTCCTCCTCCTCCTGCCCTCCACCTCCTCCTCCTCCTCCTCCTTTCTCCTCCTCCTCCTTCTCATTATCATCCCCTTCTTCCTCCTCCTCCTCCTCCTCCTCCTCCTCCTCCTCTCCTCCTCCTGCGCTCCGCCTCCTCCTCGTCCTCCTCATCCTCTTCCTCCTCCTCCTTCTTTTCATTATCCTCCCCTTTCTCCTCCTCCTCCTCTTCCTCCGCCTCCCCATCCTCCTCGTCCTCCTCCTCCTCTTCATCATCATCACCATCATCACCATTATCATCGTCATCATCACCATCATCATCACTATCATCATCACCACCATGACCATGACCATGACCATGACCATGACCATGACCATGACCATGACCATGACCATGACCATGACCATGGCCATGGCCATGGCCATGGCCATGACCATCATCCTCATCAGCATCATCATGAACATCATTACCATAATCATCATCCATCATCATTATCATCATCGTCATCGTCATCATCATCATCATCATCATCATCTTCAGCATCATCACCGACATCATGATCACCATCATCATCATCGTCATCATCATCATCTTCAGCATCATCACCGACATCATCACCAGCATCATCATCAATTTCATCAATTGCATCATCAGCATCATCATCATCATAATAATCAGCATCAGCATCACCACCACCACCATCACCATCACCACCACCACCAACATTACCATCATCATCATCATCATCATCATCATCATCATCATCATCATCATCATCATCATCATCATCATCTGAAACGTATCCCTGGTCCCCCTTCTCCTCCGCCTCCTCCTCCTCCTGGGTCTATAAGCCAGCTCCACCTCCTCCTCCTTCTCCATCTTTTCCCTGATGCGTGAGTCCTCGCTGTCGCATCACAGCAAGTGTCCGTAGGCCGGGGCGGACGTTCTTCAATGTCTGCTCTCGCCTTGGCGCCGCGCATATTCGTTTGAAAACCTTGCACCTTCTGTGAGGATGGTGGGCTGCTGGCTTTCAATGTGTGGCTTTCGCCTCAGCGCCGCGCAAATTTATCTTCAAGGCTTACAGCAACTACAGGGATGGATGCCGGCCCGTTTTCAAAATGGTGTTCTCGCCTCCACGCCGCGCATCGCGCCGCGCAGATCGGTCGCGAAATGGTACAACTTCTACAAGGATGACGGACGGCTCTTTTCCAACATGCGGCTCCCGACTGGGACCTCGTTTAATTGAACGGCCTGAAAGCTAAGCAGATGTAACAGCTTCAAACAGGGAGGACCGATCCATGTCAACATTGGGACATCGCTTGGGAGTCCTCGATGGCCATGACAAGAAGTGTAGACTTGTGGGCAGCCGTTACGCCGATGGTGGACAATTCCTAATAAAATCAGGGCCTTCGCCAGAAAGGCAAAGCCGCGTTATGTATGGTGATCGCCTTCAAAGGGGGGCCTTCTTGCAGTACCAGTGAAGGCTTGTATGGGACGCATGAAGAGCGGCCTTGTATAGAGTTCTGGCACAATTCCAGACTTTCAACCGGTCGTTTTTCTGTCAGTGACAACGAATCCGTGTAGGAGCTTGTGAAAAGGGAACGTGGAAGGAGGGTTCATTGCAATATCGTTGATGGGTCCTGGGTTTACACTGCCTCCTCTTCCTCCTCGTCCTCGTCTTCCCCCCCCCTCTTCGACCTCCTCCTGACCCCGCCCTCCCTCTCCCTCCCTTTACCTGGAGTGAAGGCGGGTGGGGGCGATGGGGGACGCAGGGGATGGGGCGGATGGCCAGGCGCTGTTGACTTTCAACCCGATCATTTAGCCAATTCTTCTACGGCCCTGTTCGCCGACCAACTCCAAAACAATCCAGAACAAGACAAATAGTACCAGACTCTAATCATCACGGAACGTTTTTACTTTTTCGACGATAACCTGGGTTACCCGCTGGGGGGGAAAAAGGTGCCAGCCGATAACCTAACCGAGCCTTCTCGCACTGGGCAGCCCCACAGATGTCCGCCTGCACCCGTGTTGCGTGACACCTTCGGACTTGCGCAACCGACGACGCCAGGTTACCCGATAACCCTGGCCATCGCCAGACCCTGAGGAAAGGTCCCCATCTGCATCACCATCTTCATCACCACCATCAGCATCATCAGCACAAGCACCATCACCATCACCATCGTCATCATCATCATCATCAGCATCATCATCATCATCATAATCATAATCATCATCATCATCATCATCATCATCATCATCATCATCTGCATCACCATCACCATAACGATCACCGTCACAATCACAATCACCATCATCAACAAAATCAACACAATACTATACATAAGCATGATCACCATCAGCAGCAGCATCATCATCATCCTCATCATCATCATCATCACCACCACCACCACCACCACCACCACCACCACCACCATCATCATCATCATCATCATCATCATCATCATCATCATCATCATCATCATCATCATCATCATCATCATCATCATCATCATCATCATCATCATCCGACCAAGCCACCTTCCGCCCATATACGGCCAGGTCAGCGCGGTGGCGGGACTTGCTGCGGGGCAGTTAGATGAAGAAGAGCCCGCTCACGATGATTCCCCCTGAAATGACCCTTCGGGAGAGCGAGGAGTTTGCCCGGGTCTTCCGACGTCGGCGTCCATGCCCTGCCCACATATATTCCAAGGCCGCCATCAAAATGTGCCCGAAGCTTTGCATCATGACCACATATGTCACTCGCGCAACTGAATTGCCGGCCGGTCCTAGGATACAGGACCAGGCTGGTGGGGGGGCATCCCTGCGCGGTCAGCTCAGAAGAATGTACGGTCGCGGCGCCGCGACGAGCGTCGTAGCGGTCAACATCCGCGGGCAACGTCCAGCCCGCCGCGATCGACCCCCATCTTCCCGCCAACAGCGTCGGAACTCACAAGCGGAGCTGCCGCATGTTCGGGCAGAATTTGCAAGCGGCGCTGCCGCAACTATGGATTGCGTGGTCTGGCCCAATCGTGTCTAGCAGTCTGTGTTGCGCGTGCAACCTATGCTGTGCAATCTATGTTATGCAACAGATGTGGTGCACTCTATGTAGTGCGATGCGTTTCTGTTCGCAAGGAGTTATCCACTCCACTGCTCGCGCTATCATCCCACCCACCCACCCACCCGCACCGTAGTTTGCAAAACCCATGCGGCGGCGATTGCGATGAGTGCTTGGAGGTGGCTTGTGCGTCTCTGCGGCCGCGATAGTCCGCGCATGCTCGCGCGCGCAACGGCCAGATAGTTTGGCGCTGCCGACGCGGAGGCGGAGGCGCTGACCACTGGGCACTTCCCAGCGGGCACTTTACTGCGAATCGGCGACTTGGGCGGGTGCGGTATCATGGCGCCGTCGACAACGGTAGACAGTAGACACGATGATGCTGACAGCGATGCTGGTGACGATGGTGGTAACGACGACGGCAAGACCAGTGAAGGCGCAGATGCTGATCCCGCCGACGACGATGACGGCGTCCTCGCGTCGGTGATGAAGGTCTTGGGGGGAACTCGACATGCGCGCGCGGCCGACGCGCGAGAGTGTCACGCACGTTGTTATTTGACACAGGTGGTGCCCCCCCAGGGATGCGCGCAAGGGCGTTCGAATGATTTCGACATGCGGCGCTGGAGGCCCGTCTGGCCGAATTGAATAGACAGATAAACAAATCGAGCGATTTCGTCACGCGCGCGCGAGAGGCCCGTTTGGTAGCATGGTATGAAATGTTGACAACAACCGATGGTTTTATTCCTTAAGAACTCGCAAGAGCGCGAATTCAGGTTGTTTTCAAAACTGATGTTGCAATACCATGGGTTTGTACATGTGTTCGGAACACTGGATTTAAAATTCCTTACCTCTCCTAAGGTCTTTGAAGGATTTCGGCACACGCCCGCGACGACGCGCGCGTGTGCACTTCGTCGTTGTTCTGCAAGGGATTATTGAAAACTGCTGATTTGTGATAAACGAATGTGCGCGTTTAGTACTTTTGTAGAGGATAAAAGGGGGGATGCCAGTTTAGCAAGGGAAAAATGAATTCATATGTAGAGTGGACGATTGGCGGAAGCATATGTAAATTGCATTACGACACAGGGGCCCGTTTATTCCGGAGGGGGGGGATCCTATAACTCCTTATCTAGGGCGGCGATGAGGCGGCGACGGCGGCAACATAGCCGCAACACCGACAGACAGGCCCAGCGGCAACGAGGCGGCGACGGGCGGCGACGGGGCGGCGACGGCGGCAACATCGCTTCCAGACCGACAGAGTGGCCCAGACGACGGGCGGCGACGAGGCGGCGACGGGGCGGCGACGGCGGCAGGCCGCCAGACCGACAGACAAGCCCAGTTCCTCAGTAATACAAAAGAGCCCCTAAGTGCAAGCACTGTTCTGGGGAAAAACTAAATGCAAACACTGCTTCGGGAACTTTGAAAGCGAATTCAAACCGCTTGCTTGATGAGTGGGGTGGGGTGGGCAGGGGGGGGAGCAGTTCCAGCCATGGAGGCACGGATGTCGCTCAAGGTGATGAGCAGCTTCTCCTCCGGGGGATGGGCGGTGCGAGGAGGGGTGTGGGGAATGGATGGTGGGAGGACGGGTGGGGTGAGGGGGAGGGGGAGGGGAGGAGGTGAGGGGAGGAGGTGGAGAAGGAGGAGGAAGGAGAGAGGAAGAGGAGGAGGAGGAGGAGGCGGAGGAGGAGGAGGAGGAGGAGGGGAGAGGAGGGGAGGAGGAGGAGGAGGAGGGAGGGGAAAGGGGGGGTAGGAGGTGGGAAGTAGGAGGTGGAGGAGAAGGGAGGAGGAGGAGGAGGAGGAGGTGGAGGAGGAGGGGAGGAGGAGGAGGAGACGTGAGGAGGAGGAGGACGAGGAGGGAGGGAGGGGAGGGGGAGAAGCGAGGGGGGAGGAGGGGGAGGAGCGGGAGAGAGGACGACGACAAGCTAGGTGCGCTCGGGCCATACCTGGCATCCTACCCCTTCAACCCGTCCATTCCCTACGTGCTGAATCATTCTCTATCAGCCAACGGGGGTGTCCTGGGTGGCCTCGATCCCCTAGATGACGCCATCGTGTGATGCGGAATCAGAAAAGTCTTGTGAGGAGGAGGAAGAGGAGGAGGAGGAGGAGGAGGAGGAGGAGGAGGAGGAGGAGGAGGAGGAGGAGGAGGAGGAGGAGGAGGAGGAGGGAGGAAGTGGAAGGTACATCTACGTGTGCGAAGTCTCGCTATGCAGGTCTTACTACAACAGGACATATGGAGTAAGCCTACACCTCACATCATCTTCAACACGTGCGGGTACATGGCCGAACGCATAAACATATGATGATGCACGGAAAGCGACACCACGACGCCTCCCGCTACCTCATAGGTGCGGCATGAGTCTGGCAGTACACACGAACACTTAGATACCTGTATATATATATATATATATATATATATATTCTAAGGGCTCATCGTAAGCCCTGGCCCAGGGATGCACCAACGCATGACTACCTCACATCCTCTACGTAGCCCGCATGGTCACCGCCACCAGCTATGGAAAACTACGACGCTACTGGAGCTACGAGGTACTTCCTCGAATACACACAAAACTTCCCAGAAGGCGCGAGGGCTTCTGAAAAGTCCTGCCGCCTTCTGAGAGGGCCTTCTCATTCTCACTTCCCCCCCTCGCTCGCCACCGATCTACCTCACTCCGTACCATTGTGATGAGTATGGCCAAGAGAAACCGTCAACCAGCGTGGGCAGCCTTCGGCGCCAGCTGCGCTCGCCGACGGGCGCGCGGCGCGCGGCGCTGGGGATGGGGATCGCCGAGGGGCGCTGCGGTTGTAGCAGAAGGGAGAGGAGGAGGAGAAGGAGGAGGAGGAGGAGGAGGAGGAGGAGGATACCGCACTGCATTGGCGACGCCGCGCAGGTCCCAGTGGAGGAAGGAGGAGGAGGAGGAGGAGGGAGGAGGCGGAGGAGGAGGAGACGTAGGAGGAGAGGAGGAGGAGGAGAGGAAGGGGGGAGGAGGAGGCGGGAGGAAACGGAGGTTATGAGGAGGAGACCAGGAGAGGCGTCGGAGAAGAAGGCGGAGGAGCAGGAGCAGGAGGAGGAGGAGCAGGAACAGAAAGATGAGCAGGAAGAAAACGATACTGATGAGGAAGGAGGGGGGCCAGGAGGGGGAGGCGGAGGAGCAGCAGTGCCAAGGGGAACGCGGAGGCGGGGAAAGGAGGGGAGACGGCAACGACGAGGAACGAATCGGTCCCTCAAATGTGGCCCCCGCTGGGGCGAGTGCGCAAGTCTGAACGACGAGAGCACAGCGCCGATCTTGAAACGCGCGAGCCCTGAAGCGGGACCACACTTGTCGGAGGACTGGAAGCGGCCAGATTGAACAAGCACGCAGGACTATCTATTTTTGATTACCTCCTGCGGGGAAATCGATGCGGGAGGGAAGTGACACCGCTCACGGCAGTATCAGAGGAGATGGAGAGTCTGAGAGTGGTACCCATCGAGTGTAAGTGTAAAGGGGGAGGAAGCGGAATAAGAGAAGGAGAAGGAGGAGGAGGAGGAGGAGGAAGACAGAAGGAGGGGGAGAGAGGAGGGAGATGGAAGGAGGAGAAGGGCCTTTGGCAAATGGGAGAAGGAGAAAGAGAAGGAATAAGGAGTGCGGCTTAGGTTTCCCGTGCTTCTGCGAAAATAATATTGTCACGATCCTTGCATTTTCTGACATCAAGCCAATCGTAAAACAGACACGCACTTTGTCGTTGCCCAGGGCCCCTGGGGGCCCGAACATGTCCACATCCGCCGCCTCGGCTCCCCAGGCGGCGGATATCTAGGTCACCCGACTTCGCGCATTGCGCCTGCGATGTGCGACCCTGGATCATCTTCGCGCCCCCGCGCAGCCGCCCTGGAGAAGGGCGCCATCCTGCCCAGGCCGCGACGCGCGAAGCGCGACCATCTTCGCTCCCCTGGGGTGACCCTGGAGGGACAGAAAGACAAGGGTACCGATACCGCCACTGCCCAAGCCTCCCCTGGGGTGCGCTGTGACCAGACTTCCGAGGATAATGCAGCTCTCCAAGCTAGTTGCTGGAAGCTTAAGAGTAATTCCGGCGCGCTCGAGAGCTAGTTGACAAGAAACATCTCGACGCACCTTTTGCTGACTTTTCGTTGGTTAAACATTTTTTTCTCGAAATTCAATTCGTTTGAGCTCTAGTATTTCTTCTGCCGTGGCGACGAGAACTCTCCAGGACGAGCTGCGGTATCGGTACCCCTGTCCTCCTCTGGGGACCCAGGTTGGTGGCGCGCACAGGGGGGCAGGGGCAGGGGCAGAAGGCCCCGGCCCTAAAAATCTGCAGAAATGGCCCGCGCCTTCTAAGGAGCAGGGGTGCTGCCAGGAAGCCTCTCCCCCTCCCCCTGCCCCCCCCCCTCTGCGCCTGGCCGACCAGGGCGGGTGCGAAACTCCTGGCCTTGGACGGGCGGGGACTCCGCGCCTCCGCGCCCGCCGTGACGGAGTGGCACAGGTGCGCCAGCCGCAGGGACTCGCCCCCCGAGCTCACGGGCACGGGCTCCACCTGCGGGCGGGGCCTCCTCCCCCCCCAAAAACGAAAAAGAGGAGGAGGAGGAGGAGGAAGACCACTGCAAACCCAAGAGTCATCAACGACGTTGGAATTAACCCTCCCTCCAAGCTCCCTCTTCACAGGCCCCTACAACGTTCATGTCCATTGTGGGAACTGCCTCGTTGGAAGACAACCGTTTGAAGATCCTGAAGCATGTCAAAACATCATTTCAAAACATTGTACTCGGGAGGATTTTAACGCCACGTATTAGCCTGACTTCTGCATCTTGACGATCCGGAATCGTGCCAGAGCGTCATTTGTGGGACCCTGACACCGCGAATCAACATAACTGCTGCACCCGCATAATCCTGAATCCTTCCAAAACAAGATGTCTGGTAGCCTTGAACATAGTGCCCACCCTACGCCCTGGGGTAAAGAGGAGACGGAGCGCGAGCGAAGAAGATGGTGGGGCCCTGAGTACCTACCAGTTGCCTAAGTCTGAGCAGCTCTTGACCATTGGTGCCAGTGCCGCTGCTGCCATATCCCACGCTGGCTTCGACAGTGGCCTTGGCCATCCTAGCAACGAGACGGCGGCGCTTAGCTTTATTTCGAAATCTCAAGCCCTGGAACGGGCAACTGCAGCAACGGGCCTCTCGCACTCGGCGCCCCTGCCCAGCCTCCGACCCGATCCGTAGTCCCCCCCCAAGTTCCTTCCAGCGCGAGAGCTGCGCCCTCCAAGACAACGCAGACTGGCCTCTAGCGCCATTCTGAGACTGGCACTGGTACCTTAAGAACCTCGTCTTATCTTTTGCAACTATGAGGTCAACTTTTTCCAACTGTCGGCCAGGTTCGAAACCTGCGCGCGCGCGAGCTCAGCCAGAACGTGCTCTTCGGCGCCAAATATTTGCAAACCGATGACGTCGACGACGGTGATGAGCGAGATCGAGCGCGCACCGCTTCGGACTACACCCAAAGGCTGCAAGAGGACGAGCTGTAACATCGCGGTCGCAAGCGCGCATCCTGGAAGCAGGCCCTGCTCTGACAAGATCGGCTCTGAAACGCAGTTGCCCACATCGAGGACCCGCAGCTGTCGGTGGAGGCTAACGAGGAGGTGCATTAAACGCATGGGGAACCCGGTGCGCTCTGCGGCGGCCACGAGATGACGGTGGCGAACGGGCTCCGACGAAATCGACCAAAGCCGCCCTCGACGTCAAACCCTGGCCGTGGGCGCATTCCGCCCGCGCAGCCTGCGCCCAGACACACTAATCCGCGGCCTTGCAATGGGCTCACCAGGAAAAGCCTATGACACTCCTGGCTTGCCACTCGTTGGAGAAACCAAAAGGTACCGATACCGCTACTCCCTGGGCCTCGCCATGGGTGCGTTCTGATGAGAATTTCGAGGCGAATCCAGCGGTGGCGACGAGATCCTCCGAGGAGGCCCAGAACGTGGAAAACGGCCGAAGGGTAGAGGTATGGGTACCTTTTCCTCCTCTGACTCGTGAGTCTCGGATTTCCTGAGACGACGCAAGACCCTCGCGAGCGCAGGCAGGAGAGCAGTCGGCCGCAAGCCCCCGAGGCGCTTGCCCAAGACGAATTGTTGCACCCAGGCCTGAGGCCTTTCCAACCTCAGCTCAATCCAACGCAACAACCCACAGAGCGTGTCGGACCCTTCAGGGCCCAACAGCAAACAATGCCTGGGGTTCACGCAAGTATACCCTTGGCCCGCGCTGGGCTTAGAGCTCAAGAGCACTCCGATGAGTTCAGGAACGGTTGGGCGAGGAGGAGGCTCGAGGAGGAAGAGGTTGGACCACTCGATGGGGGGATGGCGCTCAGAGACGCACCACCACTTCTCCCATTCAACACGCAAGCTTTGCGCCGTCTGGTGTCCACCCAGTCGGCACTTTCGAGAGACTGAAAAGGTCTGAGGCACCCTGCTCCGCGCTTTGCTTGTGCGCCCAAGCCCCCCAACCTTTCTCCTTGGCTCTCTGGCTGGCTCCAACAGCAGCGTCAGCCTGGCTCTGCGAGAATGCTTTCAGCGCGTGGAATTCAATCGGGAGGAGGGGGGGGCACTGGGGCACGAGCTCAGCAATAATGACTGCAAGCTGGCACTGCACAGAACAGAGGCTGAGCAACAGTGGCGAAAAAGGCGACGTCTGCGCGCGGCATCGTCACGGCCACCCCTGAGGCTCTGGAGGTCCATGAGCGCTTGCGCCATGCCTTTCCACCAGACTGCTTCAGCACTGAACTGCGGATGTGGAACTGAGCAGGGTCGAGGAGGGCGGAGCATCTCGACCTGCGGCTCGGCGTCTCGACCGCGAAACTTGCCGGCAAGCTTTGGGCTCGACATCGACGCCGTTAATCTATTGATCCTCCGCTACAGCAGAGAGGGCAGCCCGGGCATGGTCAGCCGTGGCCTGCGAATGCCTGGCGCCATCGCTCACACGCTGCCAACTCGGCTCGTCGAATTGCCTGTTGGGACTGCCTCAGGATTTCTTGTTGGAAAGATTCTGGATTACGAGGCCGATGAAACATGAGGCCTGTCAGCGAATTGCGGCGCGCTGCTGGCAGAGTATCAGCTTGCACTGAAAGGTCTGCGCGGGCGCCAGGGCAAGGGGTCCAAGGACTGGAACGGAACAGCACAGCGCACAACGACACGGCACGAAGACGACGCGGAACGAAAACAGAGGCAGGCGGACTGCCTCTGGAAACTCGCGTGGTTGAACGATTGAACGACTGCTCGAACTCCTGGCGGCCTCCTGGGAACTCGCAACCTGGGCTGAACAGGTCTACGCGGGCTGATGGCAGCGCGGTCCAGCACCTCGACCTGAGCATCGACCGCAGGAGAAGGTGACATCACGAAGTAGTCGATGACTCGATCCGAAGGCCTGACCGCCCCAACACCCGGCACCACGACGACGCCGCCTACGCCCGCAACCCAGCCGCTTTCGACGGGCTCCTCGGGCGCGACCTGCCAGTCCGCGCTGATTCCCGATAGGGGGGCCTGCAGGCTTGACGGCGTGGCCCATGGCGCAAAGGATTTGCCAGTTGCGCTCGCCGAGGTTCTCGGAGTCGCGCAGATGCACGGCGCCCAGAAGCAGCCCCCCTTCGGGCCCGTGCCCAAAGTGCAAGATAGAGGCTCGAGCAAGCGGAACACAACTACTGACGCCTCCTACATGACCCAAGCGGTGTCTGACAGGCGCAGCAAACATGGCGCCTCCTGAAATAGGGCGCAAACAAACCTACCTCGCTTTCGACCACCCTCGCTTCCACGAGATACCAAGCGACGCCAAACTACGGCCTGCGCTGGTCAGGCCGCTTGACGAGGAGGCGCGTGGTATGACTTGGTTTTGCCTGGAAGCGAAAGCGGGGGAGGTAATTCACGCTCTGATGAAAGGCCTGCCAAACTGCTGCGAGGCCCACCGTCAAACTTCTCACGCTGCGCCGGGATGAACCAAGATTTTCCATCCAGACTCACGTAGAACTTGCTCCTGTCCATCACACTGCTGCTGCGGCACCTTGTGCTCCTGAACAAAAGCCAAATTCGACTCTGACCGTTCACTGGATTGCCTGAGCACCTCGAGCCCAGGCGTGCTTGTGACATTCGCCGGCAGGATAGCGAGCGACCTGCGGGCCCTGCTACCCCAACGTCTCTGGTGCATACGCGGGGTTGGCGCGGGGCTTCTTGATCGCCTGTCCGGCGAGCTGCATGGCGCGATGCTTGACAGCCCCACTCGTTCCTTCATCCAAGTCCATATCGAAATCATCTCCGACTGCATCGGCGAAGGCTTCGCGCAGCTTGGCCTCGCGTCTGCGCGCCCAGAGGCGAGGCGAGCGCGCTTACCATCATCGGGCGAATCATGCAGATCTGAAGGAGACGGCGCGGCCTGCCCATGGACTGCCCCTGCCGCCGCACCTCCTTCCGTGGGGGGGCTGGCGGGCGCGCCCGCGGGGGCGCTGTCCGCGGGCGGCTGCGGGGGGAGCCCCCGGGGGCGACCTGCGCGGCCTTCGACTGCAGCTCATGCTGGGCCTGCTCGAGCTCGCTAGCCACGGCGGCGAGCTTGGCCTCAAGCTCGACCGCTCCGTGTAGCCTGGCCCGGTGGAGCAGCTAGGCGCACTGATTGACTCCAGCGCTGGTCGGCGAGCCAGCGGTGCCTCCCAGTTTCGCGAGAGCTGCTGCGCCACGAGCGGCTTCCTCCTTCTGCTGCCGCCGGAGGCCCTCGAGCTCGGCGCCGACCTCCGCTGCCCAGTGCGCGGCCATGGAGAGGTTCTCCAGGGCCTTGTCGTGCTTCCTCTGGGCTGTGGCTAGCTTGTCGGTGAGGTGATCGCTCTCCTTCTGGGCCGCCCTCGAGACCAGCTGCGGGTCGCCCGAAAGGAGGCTGCGCTGGTGCTGGATGCGGCCCCTGGATGACTGGCTGAGCGCGCGCGCGCGATCGCCTTGCGCGCTGCTGGATCCATGGCGGCACGCGCACGATTCTGCTGGTCTGAGAGCGGCGGGGAGCCCTTGGCCTTGTGATCTCTGACCGAGTGCGGGGCGCCACAAGCCCAGGTTCCGCGCGGTTGAACCTCGCGGCTGCTGGGGCCACCCTTGGCCGCGTTGCAACGGAGGCAACGTCTGCGCCTCTCACAATCGAACTCGAAACCCCAACGCTTGTTGAGGTAACGCCATGTCTGCTGCCAACAAGAAAACCACCAATAAAAAAACAAAATGAAAACAAAGAACAATACAAAAAAACAAAAACAACCAAATAAAAAAGAAAAAACAAAAAAAAAAAACAAGAAGAAAGAAAAAAAAAAAAAAAAAACAAAAAAAAAAAAAAAAAAAAAAAAAAAAAAAAAAAAAAAACAAAGAAAAGAAAATAAAAAAAAAAAAAAGCAAAAAAAAAAAAAAAAAAAAAATAAAAAAAAAAAAAGAAAAAAAAAAGAAAAAAAAACAAGAACGCAAAAAAAAAAAAAAAAACAAAAGAAAAAAAAACACAAGAGAAAAAAAAAAAAATCTGCTGCCAGACCGCCGTGAAGCACCGATGCAAGAGGGCACAACACGCGTCCTAGAGCCGGCGGGGCCGCGGGCCCCCTTGCCAAAACAACTCTTGTCCCTGAGCAAACTCTACAGGCTTGATTTCTCTTCCTTGTCCATGTCTCTTCTCTGTCGCATACTGAGGCCAGTCGGAAAGGCGGACTGGGCGTTTCGCCTGAGAGACCCTGCCATTCATGATCCCGACGCTTAATTATCCTGGCGAGGGGCCCGACCATATGCAATTGCGGTTGGGGCATCGACTTCGGGGGATCTCATCATGGGGCTGGGCGCGTGCGAACGCTGGCATTTGGGCCTTCGTCATGGCTCCCTGTAGGGTCACGGAGCGTGCGAAGGGCGTGCTGAGATGGGCGTGGTGGGCGCATGCGAACGCTGGCGTTTTCTGCCTTCGGTGGGGCTCCCTATGGAGCCGGGAAGCGTGTGAGGGGCGTGCCAAAATGGGTGCGGTGGGCGCATGCGAACGCTGGCATGTGGGCCTTCCGAACGCTGGCGTTTTCTGCCTTCGGTGGGTCCCCAAATGCGGCCACGAAACATGTGGGGGGCGCGCCAAAAAGGGTGCGGTGGGCGCATGCGAACGCTGACATTTGAGCCTTCGGTGGGGCTCCATATGTGGCCACGAAACATGTAAGGGGTGTGCCAAAATGGGTGGGGTAGGCGCGTGCGAACGCTGGCGTTTTCTGCCTTCGGTGGGGCTCCCCATGCGGCCACGAAACGCGTGAGGGGCGTGCCAAAATCGATGCGATGGGTGCATGCGAACGCTTGCATTTGGGCCCTCGGTGGGGATCCCGATGGGGCGACGAAGCGTGTGATGGGGTGTGCCGACATGGGTGCGGTGGGCGCGTGCGAACGCTGGCATTTGGGCCATCGGTAGGGCTCCCTGTGGGGCCACGAAGCGCGTGAGGGGTGTGCCAATATGGGTGCAGTGGGCGCATGCGAACGCTGGCGTTTTCTGCCTTCGGTGGGGCTCCCTATGGAGCCGGGAAGCGTGTGAGGGGCGTGCCAAAATGGATGCGGTGGGCGCATGCGAACGCTGGCATTTGGGCATTCGGTGGGGCTCCCTATGGGGCCACGAAGCGCGTGAGGGGCGTGCCAAAATGGGTGCGGTGGGCGCACGCGCACGCTGGCAGTTGGGCCTTCGGTGGGGCTCCCTATGGAGCCTGGAAGCGTGTGAGAGGCGTGCCAAAATGGGCGCGGTGGGCGCATGCGAACGCTGGCACTGGGGCCTTCGGTAAGGCTCCTTGTTGGGCCACGGAGCGTGCGGCGTGTGCCAACATGGGCGCGGCGGGCGCATGCGAACGCTGACATTGGGGTATTATGTAGGGGTCCTGTGGGGGCCACGAAACGTGTGAGGGGTGTGTCTGGGCGCGGTGGGCGCATGCGAAGGCGGGCACTTGGGCCTTCAGTTGGGGTCCATATGGGGCCACGAGACGTGAGAGAGGTGTACCAAACGTGTGGGCGGTGGGCGCATGCGAACGCTTGCGTCTGGGCCTTCGGTCGGGCCCCGTATCGGCCACCGAAGCGCGTGGTGTGTGTGTGTGTGTGCGCCAAAATTTGTGCGGTGGGCGCATGCGAGCGCTGACGTTTGGGCCTTCGGTGGGGCTCCTATGGGGCCACGAAGCGTGTGAACGGTGTGCCAAAATGGGTGCGGTGGGCGCATGCGAACGCTGACACGTGGGCCTTCGGTGGAGCTCCCTATGGGGTCACGAAACGTGTGAGGGGTGTGCTGAGACGGGCGGTGGCGATGATGATGATGGTGATGATGATGATGATGATGATGATGATGATGATGATGATGATGATGATGATGATAATGATAATGATAATGATGATGATGATGATGATGATGATGATGATGATGATGATGATGATGATGATGATGATGATGATGATGATAATGATGGGAAGAGGAGGGAGGGGGCAGCGGGAGGAGTGAACGCGGGTACCGTCTCTGTAAAACGATGGCCCCACGCCACAAAATGGTTGGGAAACCTTGGAAACCGTTTCACAGATGGAGGGCGGGAGGTTTTCAACATGTGGCTCTCGTATCAGCGCCACGCACACTGGATTTAAACGTTTGTAAGAACTCCACGGATCGAGTGCGGGTCGTTTTCATAATGTGAATCTCGCCTCAGCGCCGCGCACATTTGTTAAACCATTTGCAAGAGCTTGACGGATTGAGGGCGGATCGTTTTCAACATGTGGCTCTCGCCGTAGCGCCGCGCACAGTCACCTTGAATTGTAGCAAAGGCTTCACGGATTCAGGGTGGTTCCTTTTCAACATGGGGCCCTCGCCTTAGCACCGCGCACATTCGATTTAAACATTCGTGCCACGGGTTCCCACGATCAGCGTACCAGAAAAAGGTGTTTTGGAAAGATTCTGGATTGTCAGGGCGCAACAATTACGTCGATTCGTGGTGTTGACGTCTGAGGAATGGTGCTCTGGCACCATTCAGCATACCCAAAACGCAACAATCACATTGATTCGCGGCGTCGGAATCCCGAGAATGGCTTTTTGGAACGCTTCAGAATTTTCCAGCGGTTCTCTCCCACAAGGGCACTTTCCTCAGTGGAAATGAACCCTTGCAGGCGCCTGTGCAGAGGGAGCTTGGGGGGAGTGTCTATCCCAGCATCGTTGATGAGTCTTGGGTTTGCACTGGTCCTCCTCCTCATCCTCCTCCTCCTCCTCCTCTTCCTCCTTCTACTCCTCATCCTCCTCATATTCCTCCTGCTGCTCCTCCTCCTCCTATTCCCATTCCTCCTCCTCCTCCTCCTCCTCCTCCTCCATCTCTTACTCCTCCTCCTCCTCCTCCTCCTCCTCCTTCTCCTCCTCCTCCTCCTCCTCCCTCTTCCACCTGGGAAGCACCCGGAAACGTCACAAAGGTCTCCGAAGACATTCTTGAAAGCCTGGGAAATCACACGAGACGTATCAACATCGTTCCCTCCCAATCCCCCTCCTCCGACGACGAGGGGGACGACGACGAGGACGACGACCATGACGACGACCATGACGACAACGGCGAAGACGTTTACAACGACGTTGACGACGACGGCGACAATAACAACACCGACATCGACGCCGACGCCGACGCCGCGTCCGACGCCGCCGACGACGATACGGTGACGACGATACTACGACAACGACGCCGACGCCGATGCCGCCGCCGACGTCGCCGACGACGCCGACGCCGACGACGCCGACACAGCTGACGATGCCGACGACGCCGACAACGCCGACGCCGACGATACGACAATACGACGATACGACGACGCCGATGGAAGGCGGCGGCAGCGGCGACGGCGCCACGAACAACGCCGACCGCAGCGACGGCGGCGGCGGCGGGCGGCGGCGAGTGGCGCCCCCGCGGCCGCGCCTCCTCGAGCGGCGGGGCGGGGGCCAGCGCGACACCGCCCTTGGGGTCGCCGTCGTCGTCGCCGGCGCCGTCGCCGTCGCCGTCGCCATCGCCGTCGCCGCCGTCGTCGTCGTATCGTCGTCGTTTGTCCTTTACATCGTCTGTCGTCGTCGTCGTCCGTCGTCGTCATTGTCGTCATCGTCGTTGCCGTATCGCCGTCGTCGTTGTCGTTGTAGTTTTCATCGTCTGCCATCATCATCATCATCATCATCATCATCATCATCATCATCATCATCATCATCATCATCATCATCATCATCCATCATCATCATCATCATCACCATCATCATCATCATCATCATCATCACCACCATCATCATCATTATCATCAGCATCGGCATCAGCATCAACATCATCATCAGCATCAGCATCATCATCATCGTCAACACCAGCATCATCGTCATCATCATCAGCATCATCATCATTATCATCGTCATCATCATCAGTATCAACAGCATCATCGTTATCGTCATCGTCATCGTCATCGTTATCGTCATCGTCATCGTCATCGTCATCGTCATCGTCGGCATCATCATCACCACCATCATCACCACCATCATCATCATCACCATCATCATCGTCAACACCAGTATCATCGTCATCATCATCAGCATCATCATCACTATCATCGTCATCATCATCAGCATCAGCATCATCATCGTTATCGTCATCGTCATCGTCATCGTTATTGTCATCGTCATCGTAGGCATCATCATCATACAGACTTAGGAGTGGTGGAGGGAAGACGAGGGGGAGGAGGGGAAGGAGGCATCCATGAGAGCGGAGACCAGACTCGGGCGAGCTGGCCCGAAGGTGCTTTGCAGAGCAACAACAGCTGAGGCCGAAGCCGAAGCCGAAGTGCACAGAGAAATGGGAAGGGCCCACCCTTCAATTTTCGTTGACAGCGCATCGTTGAAGGGTGCTGCAGCCTCCCCGGAGCAGACGCCCCCGCCACACAAAGCGTCAGCCAGACAAGTCGGATTTGCACCCTCATGCCTCGCTGAACTCTGGGCGCGTTTTGGCACTGCCACTGCCGCCGCCACCCCCTCATCAGGGCCACCGACTCGGGTGGCGGCGATAGCGATAGTGGCTATGGCCGACACGTCCAAGCCTGGCGGCGTGCAAAGCTAGACTGTAAGGGCTTCCAAATCCTCTGAACCGGACGGGGTAGCAACAGCAGCAGCAGCAGCAGCAGAGATGGGAGACAAGACCGACGGGAGGGAGGAGGAGGCGGAGGAGGAGGTCGAAGGGGAGGGGGGGAGGAGGAAAAGGAAGAGGAGGAGGAGGAGGAAAACTGAGGGGGGACGGGGAGGAGGAGGGGAGGCTGAGGAGGGCAAGGAGGAGGAGGAGGAGGAGGGAGGAGGAGCAGTGTAAAACCCAACGATCCTCACCGATGTTAAAAACACGCCCCCCCCAAGATCCATTTTTCAGATTTCGTTTAGGCCCACCGTATTACGAACGAGACGACACCTGCGAGCTACGTATGGATTCATTTATACTTTATTAGATGTACCCATGCAGCTTACATCAAGAGCCGAGATTTGGTACATCATAAAATCATCTCTAAGTTACATCCTGAAAATACGGGAAATATAGGAAATGGAATGATTATTTAAGAATCCTCATACGGTTATGTCTTGTCCTCAATTTTTCGTACCGATATAGAAACTCTATTTATGTTGGAGTTCATAGGCCCCTAAACGAAGTTATTTCTACTGATAGAAACGGACCGTTGGAGACAACCGTGTGAATATCTTGAGGCACACCAGAACACCATTCTCAGGATTTCAACGCCACGAGTTAACCTGGCTGTTACGCCTTGGCGATCGCGAATCGTGCCAGACCAACATTCCTGGTTTTTCAACACCGCCAATCAACGTAACTGTTGCGCCCTGACAATCCTGACTCGTTCCAAAGCACCACTTCTGGTGCGTTTGTCATCAGCACCAGTGAAAGAAACTCTTGCAATTTGTTAGAACGAATGTGCGCAGCGCTAAGGCGAGAGCCACATTTTGAAAACGAGTCGTTGGTGTAAAACAAATGTGCCCGGTGGTGAGGCGAGAACCACATCGTGAAAACCACCCGCCCTCAATCCGCGAATCTTTTGCAAGCCTTTACAACGAATGTGCGCGGCGCTGAGGCGAGAACCAGATGTTGAAAACGACCCGACCATAATCCGCGCAGTTCTTACAAATGTTTGCAACGAATGTGCGTGGCGCCTAGGCGAGAGCCACATGTTGAAAGCTGCCCACCCTCAATCTGTGAAGCAATTCGTTCAAAACGAATGCGCGCGGCGCTAAAACGAGAACCGCATGTTGAAAACGGCCCGCCCTCAACCGTGAAGCTCTCGAAATCAGTTGCAACTTGAATGTGCGCGGCGCTAAGGCGAAAACCACATTTTGAAAACGACCCGCCCCCAATCCGTCAAACTCTTGCAGACGTTTGAAGCACATGTACGCGGCGCTCAGGCGAGAGCCACATTTTCAAAGCGACCCGCCCTCCATCTGTGAAGCTGTTGCCAACTTGTCAACATCATGACCATACGCAACGAAAAAACCTCAAGCGCAGTGCTCAGCCCGCCCATTGGATTGGCCTCGGGGTGCGACAGAGAAGAGCTTATAGATAAGGAAACATGGAGGCGGAGCAGCAAGAGTAGGAGGAGGAAATGGAGGAGGAGAGGGAGGAGGACGAGGAGGGAGCAGAAGATGAGAAGGAGGTGGAGGAGGAAGGGGGTGACGGGGAAAGGAGGAGGGAGGACGGAAGAGGAGGAGGAGATGAGGAAGTGGGGGGGGGGGGGGGAGGAGGAGGAGAGGGAGCGGCGAGGAGGAGGGGGGGGAGGAGGAGGAGGAAAGGGAAGGCTGGAGAGGAGAGGAGGAGGAAAGGAACGGAGGATGGGGAGGGGGAGGGAGGGACGGAGGAGGGGGACGAGGAGGAGGAGGAGGAGGAGGCTGATGGTGAGGAGGAGGAGGAGGAGGAGGAGGAGGAGGAGGAGGAGGAGGAGGAGGAGGAGGAGGAGGAGGGGGAGAGAGGGACGAGAAGGTGAATGTCGTCAGGGTCGGCGTCGGGTTCCAGAGAAAGGGCAGGACGTGGGCGATCCAGCGGCGTCGGGAACGGTGTTGGGCGGCCTCGCAGTTGAACGCCGAGGTGCGGCTGCGTGGCGAACGGCTACGTTGCGACTCGCTCTGTGCTTCTGGGCGGGTCAGGCGGTGCCCCAGGAGAATTCGTCCAGGGCCGCTTGCATCCCACGCTTGAGTGCACATATCGACGGCGATGCGGTGCCATGCCGGTGATGTACAACGGCTGGAATAGGTCGGTGCCGAGCAGCTCGTACAAGTAACTGACGCACCACTGCATCCAGTCCTCTTGGTTGTTGATGCGACGGTCGTCCATCAGGAGGTTAGGCAGCCAGCGCGCTGCCCATGAGCGCGCCCTGTTCAGAAGACGCTCTTGGGCACGTTCAGCTTCACGTCGCGGTCCACATGGTGGTTCGCGTGTAAGTTGGCGAGCAGGCTCCAGAATAGGGTACCACGCGATCAGGCGGCGCTTGATGGTGTCAGGCATGGTGTCGACGTAGAGCTGCTCGTTCAGCGACTTCATGCAGGTTTTCTGTGGCGTGGTCTTGGCAGGTTTGCGATGTTGATGGCGGTCAGGTTGTTGAAGGATGACTTGCTGTCCAGCTCTGGCGGCGCGCTTGCGGCTGGCGATCATAGCGGCTCGTGCGCGGGGTCGGGGCCCAGCAGTGCGTGTCAGGCGTTGGAGATGTGATCCTTTGCGGTCGGCGAAGAAGGTGGAGTTGGTGGTGCCCTCGAAGCGCTGCGCGATGGCGGCCCTGATCTCCCAGCAGTCGTTGCACCGCGCGCCTTGCAGTGCAGTGGTGGCGGGAAGCTGGTCGTAGGCAGTGTCGCAAAGTTCGCGACGTGCGCGTCTCCACTCTGTCACAATGGTAGATGCCGTTCTCCAGAGGGTGGCGGCCAGGTAGTTCTCAAAGCCGATGGGGACCGCCGCGTTAGTCCAGAGCGACATCGCGAAAACGTCGGACTTGGCGAAGCTGGAGGGGGCGACGCGCAGTAGCTTGTTGATGGCCTGCAGCTCCTTCTGCAGGATGCCCTCGGGCGGTTCGAAGAGCTGGCCGACGTAGCCCAGGCGCGTGACGGCGGCGACGTTGCACAGCTTGATAATTTGCTGGATAAGGGGCGCGCGAAGCGGCGAGCTTCTCCACGCGGTCCCACCACTTCCCCGCGGGGCCACGCCATTGGTCGGCAAGCGTGGCACCTGGGCCCGCGAAGAAGCCAAGGTAGCGGGCTTTGGACTCGATCTCGAAGTTGAACCATGGGGAGTGAGCTGCCGCGAAGACGCGTCGCATCTCGGCTACGAGGTCTTGCGATGGGAGGGCCCAGGTCGGGGCGACGATGCACTTCTTGGCCTGGAGTTGGAGGCCTGCTAGGGTCTCGGCCGCGATCATGCGGGGGGGCGAGCGCG
>CAUYUJ010014480.1:216338-218838 GCA_963575745.1 Prorocentrum cordatum
CGGGGGCATTGAGGGACTTCGGTGGGAACTCGGATGCATTGAAGTCACCCGTGACCTTGAAAAGGCGATGTTGAGGCTGTTCGTCGGCACGCTGCCGAAGTGCGCGCCATCGGTCTCGAAGGTGGAGACGGTCGGCTGGCGCGAGGCCGCAGATGTGGATGTTGAGGATGGTGACTTCGAACTGGAGGCTGGCATCCGTGACGCGCAGCCGAGCGGCGCGGCCATGGATGGCGTCCTCGAACTGGACTAGAGGCCGTTGTTCAGGCGGCAGCTGACGTTCTCTCTTGTCGTGCGGGACGAGGAAGCCGATGCCGCCAGCGTTGGAGACGGGCACATCGTTGACCATCACGGGCGAGTGGAACGGCTTGTACGGGTGCTGGATCGACTTGGCCAGAAGAGCGAGGTCGTCTAATGGATCATGAGTTTCTTGAACAGCGAGAAGAGCGCGTTGGCGAAGATAAGGTAAAAGCATTCGACGTTTATCTCCGCGGCGATGGTCTGATTGTCCCAGGAGAGCTCGGGCGTTCCAGAAAGCGACACTGAGGCCCTCCTGAGAAGGTTGCAGGAACCATGGGCTCCAGCGGTGGCTAAAACCACTGCGCTGCCGTGAGGGCGTCCGCGAAGTTGGAGGCCAACTCGGCGTTGATCTGCTGCTGTTTGGCTTCGGTGAAGCCGCGGTCCACGGCGGCGTTGGACCATTGAAGCCCGGCGGGCGCATCGGCGCGGTCACCGATGAGCAGGCGAACCAGAGCGCCACCACGAGTAGCGATGCACCCAAGAGTCCGGCGCGCGCGGAGGCCGATCTCGGGCATGGTGTTCTGCGCGATTTTGGCGAGGCGTTTGATTTGAACTTCCGTGCAAACGGATTTCGGGCTTTTGTCTGCTGATACATATAGAGGAACATGGACACCATTGTCCAGAGCGAAAATAAAGCTACGTCATTATTTTCCGTTGCAGAGAAAACTGCGAAGAAGCTGAACGCGCGGTTCTGCCACAACGGCGCCGCCGCCGACCTGGAACGAGTGACGCTTGGCGGGGCCGACGGCGTTGAAGATGACCATGTCTTTGGTGACTTCGGCTTTGGCGAACCAGTCTGCGAGGGCGCGCCCGAGCTCGGGCTGGTTGAACTCCCGAGGGCTGCTGCGCCAGAGCGCCGTCGGATCGGGGTCTCTGTCCCGCGCGCCGAGGCCGTCGAGGTTTGGGCGCGGGTGCCCGTGCTTCTGCGGCTGCGACGATGGTTTCAAGCTTGGCGACGGCGGTCTCGAGTTCGACACTCTGCTTCTCGAGGTCGTTGGTGCGCTGCGCGACGCTGTGAATGCTGCGTTCGGTGGCTTCGCGGCGTTGGCTGAGCTCGGAGGTGATCTTCGTGATGGAGGCGAGGAAGTCGTGGCTGGACCTCATGCCGCTGCGGACGCTGGAGAAAGGGCATTGCTGTTGCTGCTGCCAGGCTGGGGCCCCACAGCTCACCATGGCAGGCCATCAAGGGGCCCTTCTCGGCCCTGGGGGCCTCGCTCAACCGCGTGGGCATTGATTGCAGCAACATTCGGGCTTGGGTTTTCCCGAATGGCCAGGTTATCAACCCTCTGGAGCTGTGTCCCAGATCTGTCGAATTCCTTGTCGAGCGCGCGGTCGCGTCGTGGCAGATGAGAAAAGTGTCCGAGCACTTCGAGGCGCAAGGGCTTCTGGAAGGTATCTGGTTTGAGCCCCTGCGTGCTCTTTGTTTTTCGCGTATTCTGTCTGCCCCTGAGGGGGCCTATTTGAGGTATGTGGCGATCGGGGGCCAGTGGACGCAGGCCAGACAGCATGCTCAGGGTTGGGCCCCTTCGCCTGAGTGCCTCGTTTGTCGGGGCGGTGACGGCGCTCTGGTGCACAGGCGTGCCAGGTGCTCGCACATCCCTGAGCTGGTTGCGCCTGTCCCCGAGCGAGTGCAGATCCTGTCGCAGCATGTCGTGCACAATTGATGAGATACTCATCGAGCGGGTGATCCTCGGCAAGCCTCGCGTGCCGTCTGATCTCCTGCAGTGGGCTGAACAGCCGTACCTACGGTGGGAAGGGGACCCTCATAACCTCACTGGTGATGTCTTTATTGATGGCTCGCTCTATGAGGATCTGCCCACCTACCCTGTTGCTGGCTTCGCGTGTGTTTCGCCCTGAGGGCGATGCTGTCTCCGCTATATTGACAGGAGTTTTGCCAGGACCGCATCAGGACATTGACGGTGCTGAGCTCTACGCCCTGTATTCCGTGCTGATGCACGCCATGCCACCTGCCATGGTCTACTCGGACTCTTCTCTTGTCGTCAAAGGGGTCAACCTGTGGGGACGTGATCATGCCACTGCTCCTGGTTTTTCTTGGGCGTACCTCTGGAGGCTCGTGTGGGAGAAGCTCAAGGACTGGGGAGGGGGCATCCAGGTCCTGAAGGTCAAGTCCCATGTGTCTAAGAGGAAGTTTCTTGTGGTTTCCGGTCGCGCCGCCGCACCTTTGACTAGTGTGCAGATGAAG
>CAUYUJ010014480.1:221338-301338 GCA_963575745.1 Prorocentrum cordatum
GGCGGTAACCCGGGCTGCGCCTTCAAATACAAAACCAGGCAGCCCTTGAGAAGAGGTTCTAGAAGACCGAGTTGCCAACTGCGTCGGCGGTGCCATTGACAATGTCGAAGCACGCGGGGCACAGGGCAGAGTCGCAAACAACGCACTAACACAGCGGAGAGCCAGGCTCTAGAACACCATCGCAGACATCACACCGATACATGTCGCTACTGCGCGTGCAGACCATTGCCGCTTTCAAGCCATCTCCAGCATGCGCCAGACAACCGCAGGTGCACGTACCCAGAAAGACAGTGGCAGGGTCGCCCGTGGACTGGTCATACGCAGAACTGTACTTGTCACGACTATCTGAAACTGCAGGCGAAGCTGGCACATGTGCACCATGATCTTGTGAATCGTCAACACCACCGTACTGCCCGAAAACAAAGCCACCAACGTCAGTGTGATCAATTCTGCTATCCACTCTGCTATCCATCTGAACACTACTCCGATCGAATAATTGCGCAGCCGAGCCCTGCGCCCAGATGAAATCCGTATCCATTTCAACGACAGCCCTTGCCGACGTAGGGCGATGCAGAGAAAGAGCGGCATCTTCATCTGACCCGACCAAGTGGCCTAGAGCAGGATCAGGGGGAGCCGGTCCGCGGTGGCCGTCCTCAGCGACCTCCAGCTTCTCGAACACCTGCTCCGAGCGCACATCGACTGCCATGGCGGTCAGGCCGAGCTTGCTGCAACAATCGGCCTCCGTCACCGCCATTTGGCCCCCGTCGAACTGTAGGGCCACCAAGAAGTCCACGCTCGGATCTACGGCGGCGGTGGCCACGGGCCGCAACAGCTGCGCCTCGACGCAGTGGTTAACCTCCGCCTTCACGTCCATCTTGGAATCCCCGACGCAACTGCCGTCGGCCAGCCTCGACTCTTCGCACGCGGCCCCCCCCCTTTTGCAGCGCAGACATCCACACGCCGACGTCGCACGACCAGGAGGCGAGGAAGTGCTGGACCGCACCCGGCAGGAAGCGGGTGGCCTCCGCGCGCAGCTCCGCCGTAAGGGGCGACCCGCGGCTCGACCGCAGGGAGCCTGCCGTGCGGAGGTTCGGCGCAGCAGACCTCGACGTCGACGCTGGTCTGGGCAGGCTGCCGAGGGCCCAGGCGCGGGCCGCGCCTTGCCGCGCGTAGCCGGCGCGTGCCACGTCCGCATCATAGGAAGGGCACCAACTATACACCAACACCGATCCTGGCCAGGATCACCCTGGGCCCAGGATCGGTGTATACGCCCTCCTGCCTTGCGAAAGAAGGCATATACACCGATCCAGGGCCCAGGGTGACCCTGGGCCAGGATCGGTGTTGGTGTATAGTTGGTGCCCTCCGAGCATCAGGAGCCTCAGCATGAAGAGCCACATCGCGGCGCAACTTGTCCACGGGCACTGGGTGCCTCCCGCGCAAAAGCGAGGCGAGGGCAGGGGCCACGGCGATCAGCCGCTGGACCACCTCCTCGTCCCCGAGTGCCTCCATGCGCGCCTCGTACTTCGATCGGGCCTCAGACAGCTCCCTCGAAAGCCGCAGGACGAGCGCGTCTGCGGACGTCCGTGCCCCCGCGGCTCAGCGCAGGCGCCGTCGGCCACCCGCAGAACCAGTTGATGCGCGCGCCACGGAGGGGTCGGCGGCAGCATCCCGCGCCATCGCGGGTCCCGCGCGTTCCGAAAGCGGGCGGAACACCAGGCCTTGAGCCAAAATGGCTACGGAGGAGGGGGAGGAGGAGGAGGAGGAGGAGGAGGAGGAGGAGGAGGAGGAGGAGGAGGAGGAAGAGGAGGAGGAGGAATAGGAGGAGGAAGAGGGAGGAGAGAGAATGAGGAAGAGGAGGAAGAGGAGGAAGAGGAGGAAGAGGTGAGGAGGACGAGGAGGAGGAGGAAAAGGAGAAAAAAGGACCCTTCGCCGAAGCATTGCCCCTGCTGATCTGTTCCCCTTGTCCTCCTTCTCGCCCCTCCTCTGGCGACGACATGGGTGACGACCACGATTGCCGCTCAAACCAATATCAGAACCCTCCTGGAGACCATCCCTAGGTCACCTAGCTTCGCGCATCGCGCCCCGCGATGCGCGACGCGCGGGTATCTTCGCGCCCTCGCGCCGCGCCGCCCTGGAGAAGGGCGCCTTTCCAACCCAGGCCGCAGTGCATGAAGGGCGATTATCTTAGCGCCCGTGGGAGTGACCCAGGGAACCCTCCCATAGAGAGCAGAACATCCACCCCCATAATAAACACCCGACAAGCGAAGCGGTTTAGTAAATGCACCCAAAGAAAGAAATCGCGAAGGGCAGGGCTATTTAGTAAACGCCCAGGGCTGTGTACAGTAAACGCCATTTGTCGGGGTCGGGGTGGTTCTGAACCTCAAGCACCATCCAGGCCACTTGTCGAGCTACGCCAGCTGTGGCAAGAAAGGCATCCAGCGAGGCTAACCAGGCGCCAGGGAGAAAGAAGATATAGAGAGGAGAGAGCGACGTCGGCCGCAGCGGCGGACCACGACATCGAGAACGACGCAGGAACGCCAAGAGCGGCCTCGGAGGTCGTCTTCGTCGTCGTCGTCGTCGGCGGCGACCTCCTCCCTCCTCCTCCTACCTCCTCCTCCTCCTCCTCCTCTTCCTCCTCCTACTCCTCCTCCTCCTCCTGCTCCTCCTGACCCTCCTCATCATCTCTCTCCTACTTCTCCTGCTGAAACTTCCTCTCCTTCGACTCTTTCTCTTTCCTTCTCCCTGACCCCCTCTCCGACCTCCGTCTCGCCTCCAGCCCCTCCTCCTCTTCCTCCTCCTCCTCCTCCCTCTCCCCTCCTCCCTCCTCCTCCCTCCTCCTCCTCCTCCTCCCCCTCCCCCTCCTCCTCCTCCTCCTCCTCTTCCTCTTCCTCGTCCTCCTCCTCCGCCACCGCCACGTGGCCGTGGCAAAGAAGGGCGACGGGAAGGGAGGGGCCCGTGGACGGGCAAACAGGGGAGGGACCGCGCCTGCGGGCCAGCCGGCGTGCGCAAGCACGCACGGCCGCGGCTGCGCCGCGCGCGGCACTTGGGCCGAAGGCTTCCTCGTCGTCGTCGTCGTCGTCGTCGTCGTCGTCGTCGTCGTCGTCGTCGTCGCCTCCGCCGCCGCCGCCGCCGCCGCCGCCGCCCGCCCGCCCGCCCGCCGCCGCCGTCGGGCTTCCAGCGTCTTGGAAAGCGCACGGCGAAGGCGTTTCGACATCCTCCGCGTCCCGAGTCCGCCTTCTGGCCCCCGGGCCGCGGCGCGGCCCCTCGGCCGCAGGCATCCTGCCAGAGGAGGCACCGAGGATCGAGGGTAGGGGGTCGAGGTTCGAGGTGTTCAAAGTCTTTGCCCGTTTTGGGACCTCCCGCGGGCTCCTGACAGGCCAGATCATGGCACAGAGCAATGGTTGAGGAGGAGAGGGGAGAAGGGAGGGCGTGAGAGAGGTAGGGAGGTAGGGAGGTAGGGAGGTAGGGAGGTAGGGAGGAGGAGGAGGAGGGGAGAGGGAGGAGGAGGAGGAGGAGGAGGTCGGGGAGGTCGAGGAGGAGGAAGACGAGAATGGAAGGATGAGGGGGATGAGGGCCAGTACGCTGCGGCACGAAAATTCGCCGACCACGACGGACAGATGCCTCGACAGCCGAACGCGCTCACTTGTTTTTTTCACCGGAAAGGGGTGCGCACGCGAGAGTTCGTTTCTAGTGGCGTGGTATAGCCGTACGTACTCAGGTCGTTGGGCCGCCGTGTGGGCGCAGAAATCTGCAGCCCAGCTAGGTTGTTTCAGCGTGTCGCATTCCAGCAGGCGCGATGGGCATCTTGCCGCAGAGCGTGCGTTCATGCGAGGATTTCGACACTGCATTGAGGAGAGATTTGAGGGACGTCGATCAAAAAAACAGCCGAACGCGCTCACTGAGACCAACCTCCAGACATGGAGAGGAGACGGGCTGCAGGGGCAGCCGACCACCAAAAACGATTCAAAGAGCCCGGTGCCCATGAGGGCACCGAGGAGGAGCAGGAGAAGCAGCAGGAGCGGGAGCAGGAGGAGGATGAGGAGGAGCCGACTCCTCGCCGACCACCTGCGCGAGCGCGTCGCGGATCTGCATCTGCTGCGCCCTCGGGCCAGGCCGCCGCCGCCGCTGCCTCGTCGTCGTCGTCGCCGCCGTTGCCATCACCTTCGCCGTCGCCGTCGCCGTCGCCGCCGCCCCCGCCCCCGTCGTCGTCGTCGTCGTCGTCGTCGTCGTCGTCGTCGTCGTCGTCGTCGTCGTCGTCGTCGTCGTCGTCGCCGTCGTCGTCGTCGTCGTCGTCTTCGTCGTCGTCGTCGTGATCGTCGTCGTCATCGTCGACGTCGTGGTCGTGGTCGTGGTTGTCGTCGTTCTTCGAGGATCGACGTCCGATGGATGCTTTCGAGCTTTCTTGGTGGGATCTTTTCTTTCAGCCTTGCGGGCCTCCAGAGGCCTCTGCACACGTCAAGATGCCTCCGCAGACCTTCATGAAAATTCCGGTGTCCTCCAGGGACCGCCGTCGCTGTCGCCGTCGCCGTCGTCGTCGACGACTTTGTTGTCTTTTTATTGTTAGTTTTGTCGTCATTTTGTCGTCGCGTGGGTCGTCGCCGACGTCGCCGCAGTCGCCGCCGTCGTCGTCGCCCCTCGACGGTCGAAGATCGAGGATGAATGCTTTCAGAGGGCTGCAGTTCTTTATATTCGCTTGGAGCCTCTAGGAGGCCCCTGGAGGCCCCCACGAGACCTCCACGAGACATCTTGGGACCTACGTACGGGGACCGCCGTCGCCGTTGACGTTGTCACCGTTATCTTAGCCGTGGTCTGCCGCAGTCGCCGTCGTGGTGTCCGCCGTCGTCGTCGTCGTCGTCGTCGTCGTCTTCGCCGCCGTCAATCTTTGTCTCCTGCTGGGCCTCCTGGGGGGCCTTCCTTGCCACGGCTGGGCGCAGCTCGAACAAGTGGTCTGCACGGTGTCTGGGAGGGGCCCTGGAAATTTTATTGCGAGCGGCAGTCGTCGTCGTCGTCGTCGTCGTCATCATCATTTTCGTGGTCGCCGGAGGAGGGGGCGAGGAAGAGGAGCAGGAATTCGGATGAGCAAGGACCGTTTTTCGGCGTAACATATGTCGCAGCGCCGTTTGTTCTCGACGCGCCCGAAAAGACGACGCCGACACCACGGGAAACCCGCGACAGAAACTGCGTCGCGCGCCCCGGCAAACGAAGCCAGCACCGCGGCAAATCCCACGGTAAACCCGCCTCGCCCGAGGTGGAGTTTGCCCTGGTGGCCGCGGCGCCCTCCCCAAGATGGAAGGCCGCGCGTCGGAACAAACGGCGCGGCGACATCAAAATCCTCCTCCTCTTGCTCCTCCTTCTCTTCCTTCTCCTCTACCGCGCCCTCCTCCTCGTCGTCCTCCTCAATCGTATCCTGCTCGTCGTTCTGCTCTTCCTCCCTCGTCGTCTTCTTCCTCCTCCTGCTCCTCCTCCTCCTCCTTCTCCTCCTTCTCCTCCTCCCCCATCCTCTTGTCCTCGACTTCATAGTCGTCCCCCTCCTCATCCTCATCCTCACTTCCTGCCTCTCCTCCTCCTCCTCCTCATCCTCCTTCTCCTGCTCAATTGCGTTCCCCTCCCGCTTCACCTCCTCCTCCGTCTCATCCTCCTCCACCTCCTGCCCCTCCTCATCCTCCTCACCTGCTACATTTGCCTCCTCCTCCTCCTCATCCCCCCTCCCCTCCGTCCTCCCCCTCCCCCCGTCCACGCCTGTAGGGGGTGATGATGGCGATGTCCGACGTGCTGCACCTGCCATCCCGGATCAGCCGCAGGAGCGCCTCCACCACCAGCTGCACCTCGCCTCGGGGTGCGAGGGGGCCTCCATCGGACCCCTCCGCATCTTTCTCCCCTCCTCGTCCTCTTCCTTCGTCTTCTTCCTGTTTTCAATATAATTGTTATTATTGTTGTGATTCGTATGACTAGTTCGAGTATTAGTATTGGTGCTGTTATTGTTGTTCGTGTTATTGGTAGTATGAGGAGTACTAGGCCGTATGACGAGTATGACTTTTAGCGTGCCGACGGTTACGAACTAGAAGTATTACTAATACTAGCTTCCGCAGCATCAGTCGTATTACTTATGATATCAGTAGTCGTAGTAGTAGTAGTAGTAGTAGTAGTAGTAGCAGTAGTAGTAGTAGTAGTAGTAGTAGTAGTAGTAGTAGTAGTAGTAGTAGTAGTAGTAGTAGTAGTAGTAGTAGTAGTAGTAGTAGTAGTAGTAGTAGTAGTAGTAGTAGTAGTAGTAGTAGTAGTAGTAGTAGTAGTAGTAGTAGTAGTAGTAGTAGTGGTAGTAGTAGTAGTAGTAGTAGTAGTAGTAGTAGTAGTAGTAGTAGTAGCCGTAGTAGTAGTAGTAGTAGTAGTAGTAGTAGTAGTAGTAGTAGTAGTAGTCGTAGTAGTAGTGTAGTAGTAGTAATCGTAGTAGTAGTCGTAGTAGTAGTAGTGGTAGTAGTAGTAGTAGTAGTAGTAGTAGTAGTAGTAGTAGTTAGTAGTAGTAGTAGTCAGTAGGGTCGTAGTCGTAATAGTAGTAGTTAGTAGTTAGTAGTAGTAGTAGTAGTAGTAGTAGTAGTAGTAGTAGTAGTAGTAGTAGTAGTAGTAGTAGTAGAGTAGTAGTAGTAGTAGTAGTAGTAGTAGTAGTAGTAGTAGTAGTAGTAGTAGTAGTAGTGGTAGTAGTAGTAGTAGTGTAGTAGTAGCAGTAGTAGTAGTAGTAGTAGTAGTAGTAGTAGTCGTAGTAGTAGTAGTAGTAGTAGTAGTAGTAGTAGTAGTAGTAGTAGTAGTAGTAGTAGTAGTAATAGTAGTAGTAGTAGTAGTAGTAGTAGTAGTAGTAGTAGTAGTAGTAGTAGTAGTAGTAGTAGTAGTAGTAGTAGTAGTAGTAGTAGTAGTAGTAGTAGTAGTAGTAGTAGTAGTAGTAGTACGACTAGCGTTATTCATAGACATACTCGTACTCTTATTCTTCGTATTAGTACTGTTATGATCCTCCTCCTCCCATCTAACTTCCCCCTCCTCTATAACTGCTGAATATGAATGCTACGCTCCTCTCTGCCCAGATCCTTTCCGAGCAGGGCACGTTGCCTGATGCACACCGCATACGTTTCAGCGTAAAGGGTTTCAACACGTGTTTGTTGTTCTACCAAGTCGTTTTCAATCGGAACGCCTTCGGTGTTTCAAGATGGTGACCCCGCTGCAGTGTCGGCCTTAGTGTAGGATCGACGCTGTGCTCCCGTGGTCGAGAGTGGCGCTCTCGCCCTAGCGTGGGCCAACATTCTGGATCCAAGACCTTCATCGTCGTTGTAGCCCCCCTCCTTTCCTCTCCTCCGCCTTCCCCTGGTCCTCCTTCAGCTCCCGCTCCTCAAACTCCTGCTCCTGCTGCTATTCCTACTCGTCCGCCTTCTTCTTCATCCTCATCCTCTTTCTTCTGCTAACTCCACGCGCTCGATTATCACGCGCACGATTGCCAACTGATGATGCTATATATATATATATATATATTACACCTGAGAAAACCCAATCAGTGGATGATTTGAAAATTGATACGATGGATCTTGAAATCAATTGTGAGATCGATAATGAGATCGATAGTGTAATCGCTAGTAAGGGCGACAGTAGGGTCGATCGTGAGACCGAGAGTGAAGTCGATTCAATGAGATCGACAGTGAGATCGATCGCGAGATCGCTCATGCGATCTCTAGTGAGATCGCTTGTCAGATTGATAGTGAGATCGACTGTGAGATCGATGGTGAGATCGATCGAGAAATCGGTCATGAGATCGATGGTGAGACCGATCGATAAGAAGATCGACCAAGAACCCGGGAACCCGGGAACCTCGCCGCCCTCCGAAATCGGCCCGGAACCGGGAACTGGGAACCCGGGAACCCGGAACTGGGCACCCGGGAACCCGGGAACCCAGCCTGCCACCAAAATCGGCGGGGAACTTTCGCCAAATCCTTCAACTTCCGCCAGGACCACTTCAGTGCAAGCACTGATTGGGGAATATATATATATATATATAAATAGATATGCTTGTTTCCCATTGTACCGTCCCCTGCCCTTCACAATGTGCGCGCTCAATCTGCAGCGTTGGCCACATTGAACGCTTTCCATGGATCCTCCGCCCAAAGCAACGCTGCTCTCACCGCGGCGCTGGCCGCACTCTTGCATCAGCAAGAGTGGTGCTCCCGCTGAAACGTTTGCCACGTTTCAGAATTTCCGTCGAGTTGCTGTCCCATGGAAGGACGCTCTCGCCTCAGCGCTAGTCGCACTCCTGCAGCAGCAGCCATTACCACATGTAGAGCTTCCATCCTACGGAACGGCGCTCTATGATCCCTTGTGTTCTTTATAGTTTGCCTCCTCCTTCCTCACAATGATTCCTTGCCCTCCTCGTCGACATCCAGTGCCCAACCTCCTGCCCCCTCCGTCAATGCTCTTCTCTCCTCCACCCCTCCGCCTCATTCATGCCAGTCATGCATGCCCCCCAAAGTTCCCCTCCGCTTCCTTCATGGCCGTCCCATCTCTTGATCTCCAAGGCCCTCTTGGAATAAGTTGCCCCTTCCTGGGTGGCTTTAACTTCGAGCATCGCGCCTCGCGACGCGTGGCTATATTCCAACATTCTCCAATCTAAGCCGCGATGCGCGAAACGTCTTTATCTTCGCGCCCACTTTGGTGACCTGGCTCTTTGGGTCTATTGATTCTTCGAAACTCGGCCCTGGGGATAGAATTGGGCTCAATTCCATGGTGAGGCAGGGGACGGGAGGTGTATGATGTCAGCTATGGCGCGGGCGCCTCAATCTTACGCCCTCCCTCTCTCCTCACCCTCCCTCCCCTCGCCTCACCCCTCTTCCCTCTTCCCCACTCACCTCTCCGCACCTCCCCTCCCCCATCGCTGGTCCCGAAGCCCCGGAAGGGCCTCGAGAGGCCAAGCATGGCGAGCAAATCTCGGGACCGCCTTCCCTAGGACTTCAGCGTTATCGCCTCTCGCTGCCATCTGGCGGACAGGCGAGGAAGAACAGTCGCTTGTTCGGACGTGTGACGTCGAGTGAGATCGAGATATGGCCTCTACCCCGGCGATCAGCGTCGGGTTGCCCCACACGAGGCACAGCAGCAGCAGCAGCAGCAAAAAGGATGAACGACGACGAGCCGCAGCACAAAGGGCACAGCGTAGGGGGGGGGGCGCTGGTTTCACTTTTGTAAGCCGCGGCACCAGGAGCAAGAGCATGAGCAACAGCAGGAGAAAGACGAGAATGATGTAAAAAACTCGCTTTCTTGAGGGGTGAATGTCCCCTAGGGGCTGGGCATTGTGCGATCGGCCGTCTCTGTAGGCCGAAGGTTCAGCAGCGAGCTTCGCGATGCACCTGTTCAGAACGTGATAGGACAGGGAGGAGGATAATGATAATGATGATGAGGAGGAGGAGGAGGTGGAGGAGGCGGAGGAGCAGGAGGAGGGAGGAGGAGGGGGGGAGGAGAAGGAGGAGGAGGAGGATAATTGGTATGAGGAGGAGGAGGAGGAGGACGAGTAGGAGGACGAGGAGGAGGAGGATAGGAATCGTGATGATGACGATAATGAAGAGGATGAGGATGAGGATGAAGATGAGGATGATGATGATTCATGATGATGGTGATGGTGATCGTGATGGTGATGGTATGATGATGATGAAGATGATGAGGATGAGGAGGAGCAGGAGGAGGCCGCCGCCGCGCCGAGCCAGCACAAGATCGGTCGGAGAAACTCATTTCTCTGGGTCACCTACGGTCGGATCTAGGACAAAAAACATCCTTCAAGAACATGATCCTCCGCCGGCCCACACTGAAGAGCATTCGAGGGTGCCCCTTCCCAGGGAAACACAAGAACATCCAACATCATCCAACGAGCACGAAAAACATGTGGACACCCTCTCCGAACCGACCTCGATCATATACCTCGGTCCGACCGTAATTTCGCGCATCGCACCCAACGATGCGCGACGCGCGGGTACCTTCGCGTTTCCGCGAGGCCGCCTGGGAGAAGGGCACTTCTCCAGCCCAGGCCGCGACGCGCGAGGCGCGAGGCGCGATCGTCTTCGAGCCCCTGGAGGAGCTCTCCCGGAGCCGGGCGAGGGCCCAGGGAGGCCGAACACCGCGAAGAACCTGCGCCTTGATTCTCCTAACTCGTCGGAGGTCTGGGTGTGGGTCTCGTCGCCCTGTCCTGCGTCGCTGCCGCAGAGGCCCCATCGCCCGAGGGCCTGGGGCAGGGGCTGGGGGACGGGGGGGCCTCCTCCACGAGCGCGATGCGAGGCTGGGGTGTATCCATGTCTACCGCCTGGGAACCGACGTGCTGGTGCCCTGGCGGGCGGTGGATATAGAAGCTTTTGGCTCTGGCGGGCCCGAACAGAGCCATATCCACCGCCTTTGGAGGTCCGCGAAGATCGATCCCCCGGGCGGTGGTCATGGAGAAAGTCCCGCCTCGGACGCAATGGCGACAAGGTGAGGCATGCTGCCAGCAACGGGATCGAAACTTTTTCGAGCCAGCGGGCGCCCAAGAGCCGAAGCAGGTGCAGGCGCCGGTCGGGCAACGGTCGGGACACGCCGGGAGCACATTGGGCACGACGAAACGCGGGGAGCAACGAGATCGAAACAGAGGGGGGTGGCAAGCCAACTACCAGACCGTTCTCGCCCGTTCCTCCCAGGTGAGAAATCGGATCGGAAATCCAGTCGGAGCGGAGGGGGCGTCGGAT
Organism: Prorocentrum cordatum; assembly: GCA_963575745.1. Classification (NCBI taxonomy): domain Eukaryota; class Dinophyceae; order Prorocentrales; family Prorocentraceae; genus Prorocentrum; species Prorocentrum cordatum. The sequence goes on from CAUYUJ010014480.1 coordinate 232,069, forward strand.
CGGGCTGCGGCGGCACGGGGCTGGAATCGAACCAGGTCGGCCGCGGCAGAATGCGCACCAGCGCCACGCAGGCACGGGACCGCATCGGATCTCTGGGAGATGGGAATCTCGGATCGAGCCAGCGACCTCGAGGTTAAATCGGGCCGATTGACTCGGAGAGGGCCCCGCTCCCGCGGGCCTTCGTTCTTCAGGGAGGTGTTGCCCTCCACCAGCGCCGGCGGCATCGTCGAGCGGCGCCCGTCGTCCATCACGTACCCGAACGCGTGTGAGGTCTGGCAGTCCACGAAGACCACCCGCTCCTCGCACGGCCCCAGCCACTGGAGCGACCAGAGGGGGGGAGGGAAGGGCACGGGATGGGAGAGAGGGGGGGACGGCAAAGACTGGGGTCCTCCTTCTCGTCCCACTGGCTCCCCTCCGCATTCATTCCTCTTTTCCGCCACCGCGCCGTAGGCACGAAGTGGAGTGTCCTAAGACGAAGGCTGGGTGAAGGGCACGGTGGCGGGCTGGGCCGAAGGCCTTCGCAATCTATAACTCTCCCCTGTCGCACCGCCAGACGAGTCGGTAGGGCGATCTGGGCGTTCAGCCTGAAACTTCCTCACAAACTTTGACTCCGAGGCTTAACCTTCCAACGGCTACACAAATGGAGGGCGGCCCGTTTTCAAAGTGTGTATAGCCCTCCCGCCGCGCACATTTGTCGTTAAGCTTCAGATAGTTCCAAGGGTGGAGGGCAGTCCTCTCCCCAAATGTGGTTATCGCCTTAGCGCCGCGCACGTTCTTCACAAAAGCATGCAAAACTTAACCATGGATTGATCGATCGCGGTTCCTTGTCCAAGTGGATATGGTGTTTACGGCTTCCGCATAACTTACGGCCCGACGTGTAATCTGCGCAACTCTCACAAGGATTGAGAGCGTCTCCTTCTCAAAATGGGGCTCTCGCTTCAAACTTCCTCGAACTGTACTAAACTTCTTCCACAGACAAGGATGGAGGCGGCTCATTCCCTACCTAGGCTCTTCCTAGAAGGGTTCTTACTTTATTAGCTTAAAGGGCCGGGCAGTGGGGCTCGCCCCGGGCGGTTCCCCCGGCATCCGCCCCGCGGTTCCCCCAGGATCCCCCGCTTTGCCTAACCTAGCTTAGCTTAGCTTAGCTTAGCTTAGCTAGGCTTAGAATAGCTTGGCTTAGCTTAGCTTGGCTTAGCTTGGCTTAACTTAGCCTAGCCTACCTTAGCTTAGTTTAGTTTAGCATAGCTTAGCTGAGCTTAGCGCAGCATTAGCACAGTGTAGCATAGCAACACATAGCCAAACATAGCATAGCATAGCTCAGCATAGCATAGCATAGCGCAGCATATCATAGCATATCATATCATAGCATTGCTGAGCATAGCACAGCACAGCACAGCATAACATAGCATAGCGCAGCATATCATAGCATAGCATAGCATAGCGCAGCATAACATGTCATAGCATAGTCTAGCCTAACATAGCATAGCGCAGCATAGCATATCATCTCATATCATAGCGCAGCAAAGCATCGCATAGCGAAGCAGAGCTTAGCTTACCTTAGCTTATCTTAGCGCATCGCAACATAGCGAAGCGCAGCATTAGCACAGCATAGCATAGCATATCATAGCATATCATAGCATGCAACGCAAAAGCAACACCAATGCGAAAGTGCAGATGTAGATGTAGATGTAGGTGTAGATGTGGATGTAGGTGTATATGTAGATGTAGATACAGGTGTAGATGTAGTAGGTGTGGATGTAGATGTAAAGGTGAGTCTCGTTGTTGTGGTTGATGTGGATGTAGATGCAGGTGTAGATGTTAATATGTAGCTGTCGGTGCAGATGTAGATGCTGCTCTCCTAGATGCTCCAACTCCTAGGTAGGGTCGCACTGGGATAAGTTTTGTCTTGTTTGACCGGGGGGCCATCGCTGGACACCTTCTTTAAAAAGTTCTGGTCCTGGCACGATCGTCGGGGTAGCTCCTTTTCAACACGAACCTCCCGCCCGAATGGCAAGCTCGTGGGACGCTCGTCGTTCAAGGTGCCCTTGCCGAGGAACAGGAAGGCATGTAGGGACTCATGAAGAGGGAGCCCGGGGAACGTCGTATGACAGGATCGCTGATGCATTCTGGTCCTCCTCCTCCTCCTCCTGTTCTCCTCCTTCTCCTCCTCCTCCTCCGCCTCCGTCCTGCAATTTCTGCGAAGCCTGTGGAACCGCTCGAAAACTCTAGATTCTAGAACCTGGGGAATGAGGGCGGGTGGATGGGAGGCGGGGGCGGGGGTCGGAGCAGGGAGAGAGGACGGTGGGCAGACGGGAGAAGAGGGAAAAGGGGTGGAAGTGCAGAGCAGCGGAGGGCACGGACGCGGGGGGGGAAAGGGCAGGGGGGGGGGGCTGAGAGCAGAGGGAACACCGCATGGCACACGAACTCTCGAACGCCGCTGGGACTTCCTGGATCGGCGCCGAACCCTCTCCCTGGCGCGCGCCAGAGGAGCCGCCACGGGGATCCAGCGCAGATCAGAAAAATCCGCGCGGACCCTCAGAAAGTGGCGTTTCTGCGGCTGCTTGCATCGCTTCCGAGGGAGCCTCGATCCTCCACTCGCGCGGGCGTGCACTCCGCCCGGCCCTCCCCCCATCGCCCCCCTCCGACCTGTGTACTTTGCGCCACTCCTGCCCCCCTCGCCTCCTCGCCTGCCTCGACCCCTTCGCCTCGTCCCCGCCCCTCCCTCCCTCAGCACACCCCCCGGGCTGCGCATACCCTGCGCGCTCCCCCCCCAGGATCGGCAAGCATCGGACCGGGAAACCGGGTCGGATCGGAACGCGCGTCGGACCGGGCTGCGTCGGCACGGAGCCGGAATCGGATCGGACAGGCCGCGCCAGGATGCACAGCAGCGCCAGGCAGGCATCGGGCCGCACGGGATCGCCGGAGCATCGGAAACGCATCGGATCGAGCCCGACCAGAATCGACTCAGACATCCGGCTGCTTCAGTCTTTGCGATGCGTGTGCCGGTCTTTCGCCCCAGGTGGCCGGGCGAGGGGGGAACGTCAAACCCTACAAACTCCTCAGCATGAAGCTCCTCCTCCAGGAGGAGGAGGGAGGAGGAGGAGGCGGGGATCCGACGACCTCCCCGTGGCCGGTCCTTCGCCCTACAGGTCGTTCTCTGACGCCCCCGAGAGGCCGGGCGAGGGCCCCCCGGAGAGGCCGCATGACGGCCAAACGCCGCCCGCTCTGGAAGGTTTTGGGGAGCGTCGGATCTCTCCTCCTCCTCCTCCTCCCCCTCCTCCTCCTCCTCCTCCTCCTCCTCCTCCTCCTCCTCCTCCTGCCCCGGGGGCGTTTTTCGTCCCGGGTCCGTGTTCGATGGCCCCGGGGGCCCGACGAAAGAGGCTCCGACGAGGGCCCAAGTGAGGGACCAGCGCTGGGATGGGACCTTCGCGTGTCGCGGCGGCGGCCCCAGCGGCACGCTGTGCCCTGCTTGTGGGTAGCGCGTGGCTCCGCTCCGCGGGGCGGGAGGCCGGACAAAGCTCGAGATGCTGACGCTCGGGGACTGCGACGCGGATAGCGTGTCGCGCCAAAGCAGTGGGCCAAACCCGGTGGCGCGACACGCTACGCAAACGCTCCTAACTGGAAACAGCACGCAGCCGAAGCATGACCACAACAACGTGGGCCAAGAACACCCCAGTGCCCCGTGGAGGCATTCATCCAAGCGACGAAGACAATTCTAAAGTGGAGAGCCCCAGCACGAAGATCGGAAGGTTACCCCTGCAAAGCCGAGGATGTTTCCAGCCCACGTGCCAGTTGTAATCATCAGCTTTCGGGGATTCGCCTGAGGCCTCGCACTCCGCGCCATCGCCCGTCGTTCGGTGATAACTCATGGAGGCCGCCCATGCCATCTTGCTGGTTCTTGCGAATCGACAATGACCGACGCTAGTCGACGCTCATCGGGGCTAATTCGACGCTAAATCGACGCTAATCGACGCTAGATCTGCATCTTCTCATCGATTGTACCAAGCGTTAGCGCACGCTAACGCACTCTGAAGGGAATTGCCTGGACATGTAAGGCTGCCAAGGGCTTCCACCGAAGCCTCGCACTCTGCGCCATCGCCGGCCATGCCTCCCAGAGGATCTTGGTGGCAAGTTGGGAGGCCCCCCCCCTTCAAGATGGTGCCCCCCGACCCCTCCTGACGGCTTCGTGGGGCTCTCGTGAGGCTCCCATGGGGCTCTCTTGGGGCTCTCGAGCCCCTAGAGGGAATCCCGTGGGGCTCCTTCGTGCGGCTCCTCGTGGAGCTCCCTCGTGCGGCTCCTCGGGCTCAGCTTCTTTGCCCTCGTGGGCTCCCGCGGGGCCGCCTTGGGGCATCCCGTGGGCCCGCCTTTGGGGGTCGCCCTGCCCCTCGGCGCGCCTCCTCGCTCGGCCACAGGCACCGCAGCGGGGGCAGCGCGGGCGTCGATGCCTCGTCCTGGGGCGGGCCGCGAGCTCGGCGCAGGGGGGCGAGGAGGAGGAAGCGGAGGGAGGAGAGAGAGAGAGAGAGAGAGCATCATGCGTAGGCATGCGGAGGAGGAGGAGGAGGAAGAGGAGGAGGAGGAGGAGGAGGAGGAGGAGGAGGAAGAGAGGAGGAGGAGGAGGAGGAGGAGGAGGAGGGGGAGGGGGAGGAGGAGGATGAGGGGAGGAGGAGGAGGAGGAGGGAGGAGGAGGAGGAGGAGGAGGAGGAGAAGAAGGATGGGGAGGAGGAGGAGGAGGAGGAGGAGGAGGAGAGGAGGAGGAGGAAGAGGAGGAGGAGGAGGAGGAAGAAGAGGAGGAGGAGGAGGAGGAGGAGGAGAAGGAGGAGGAGGAGGAAGAGGAGGAGGAGGAGGATGAGGAGGAAGAGAAGAAGAAGAGAGGAAGAGAAGGAGGAGGAGGAGGAAGAAGAGGAGGAAGAGGAGGAGGAGGAGGATAATAGGAGGAAGAGGGGGGGGAAGGAAGGGAGGAGGAGAAGGAGGAGAAGAACGAGAAGGAGGAGGAGGCGGAGGATGAGGCGGAGGGAGGAAGCGGGAGGAAGAGGGGGAGGAGGAGGAGGAGGAGGAGGAGGAGGAGGAGGAGGAGGAGGAAGGAGGAGGAGGAGGAAGAGGAGGAGGAGGAGGAGGAGGAGGAGGAGGAGGAGGAGGAGGAGGAGGAGGAGGAGGAGATGAGGAGGAGGACGAGGAGGAGGAGGAGGAGGAGGAGGAGGAGGAGGAGGAGGAGGGGGAGGAGGACGAGGAGGAGGAGGAGAAGGAGAAGGAGAAGGAGGAGGAGGAGGAGGAGGAGGAGGAGGATTTTTGTTTGCCGTCGACGGCACCAAGCTGCCCAACATTCACCTTGGTTGTCTGGCGAGTCCCACCATGGGAAAATCACAACGAGTAAGTCCGAGCCTGACTCGGCTCCTGCCTGGGGATCAGGGCCCCTGCTGGCTCCCACCACCTCGAGCAGACGGAACGGCGTCGCCACTCTGCGAAGCTGGCGGGAGCCTGACGGGTCCTCTTCCTGCGAGGGGGGGTTCTGCCGAGGAAGAAGGGACCTCCTCCTCCTCCTCCTCCTCCTCCTCCTCCTCCTCCTCCAGGCGTGGGCTTGGGCCGTGGGAGACCTTTCCCCGCGGTGCGTTTTCGCCTGCGCCCAGCCCCGTGCCCGCGGCCTCCCGCGCGCGATTGGCAGGGGCGACTTCTCCGTGCTCTGCGTCTGCCTGGAGCGGACAGTGCAGGGCAACAGCGACGGCCACACGATCCAGGTCCAGGTCACCAGCGTGGCATCGACGGCAGCGGCGCCTTCGGTCGCGTGCGCGTCACCTACTACGACTTGAATCAGCCAAGCAGTTGCTGGCATCTCATCACGGATCTCTTGCACCGGTGATGGGCGGCGATGGAGCCGCCACGTCGCAAAAGAGGACACATATACAGAAGGAGCCGAAGTGGGCCTGCGTGGCAAGCAGGCAGTGCGGCTTTGTTGGTAACTACTTCAGTAATACTCACTGCTTCCGCTGCGGGCGTGACAAGAGAGGTGTCCCAGACCCCAGCTTCACCCCCAGCAGCCAGCGGACACCCCCACGGCCGCCCTCGCGCAGCCGCACGAGGACAGCCGACGACGGACAGCAACCCGACGACAACAAAGACACGGGCGTTACGGGTGGTGACAGCGTGCTCAGAGCTAGACGGGCAATCAACGCTCTCCGACGGCTTGGACTTCAAGAGGAGTCTACACTGGTGGTGCAGGCCAAGAAAGATCTGCAAGCAGCCGAAGCTGAAGAGCAGTCTCGGCGTACCCCAGATGACATGCTACGACGAAGCCTGGATCGACTCACCCACAAGACGAAAGATGTCGACATCCTCAAGGGCAGCGTTGCAGAGACCGAGGCCAAGCTCGATGCCGAGAGGAAGGCCCTGGTCACAGCCACGACGGAGCTCGCGGCCATCCAGCACGAGGTCGACTTGGCGAGGGCCGCTGTGTTGGCCTCCACGAATACACCTTCAGCGACTCCCAACCGTCAGCTCTCGGACTCCGTGCAGCGCCTCGTCGCGGTGGTACAAGGAGCTCCTGGGGCCCTCCTGGCGGGCAACCAACAGTCCATGCTGGCCTCGCTCGAACGACAGGCTCAGGAGCTCCCGGGCATTGTCGCAGCAGCAACGCCATCCTCGGCAGCCCCAGGAAGTGCAGCGGTGGTCGGAGATGCAGCGGCTGGCATGCCTGCGCCAGCTACACCATATGATTTCCCAGCGATACCCCAGTCAGGAACATTTGATCATCAGCAGCAGCCCCACCCATGGGACCAGGTCCTCGCGGGCGGCCCAAGCGATGAGATGGACAACTAGATCGAATTCCTTCTTCAGTAGGGCGCTTTGTGCTGTGCAGGTGGTCACGCGTACCACGACTTCCAGCGGCGCGGGCATCAACTATCTTCTCTGGAGCTGCTACGACATGCGGCAGCAGCGGACGGAGACCGCTAGGCGGGCCCCCAGGCGGGCCAGCCGAAAGGACTTCACGACATCTACGTACAATGCAAACGGCTGGCACCGTTTGAAGGACTACCTACAGGACGGTGCTGGTGGCCCCCTGCTGGTGGCGGCCCAGGAGGTGCGCCTCTCTGGAGATGCTCGCTTGCAGGCCGAGGAATGGTGTCATCGCAATGGTTGGAAGGCATTCATAACGGAATGTCTTACGGGCCCGACTGGTAAGCCGATGGCTGGGTCTGGTCTAGTCATACGACATCACATTGGGACTACCTATCTCGGCGCGATGGGCGGTGTCATCGATCACGTGATCATACCGAGCTGGTGTGTTGCGGTGTACGTCCCCGCGGGGCCCCGTGGCGGTTTTGTGGCATGCTTCCTCTACTTGGAGCAGGGCCTGGCGCTGCGGGGAGACAACGCCTCTTGACTGGAGAGGCTCGGATCCTTGCTCCGATTATATCATGCTCCTTTCATCGTCGCAGCGGACTGGAATATAAGTCCGGCAAAGCTGAGCGAGTCAAATTTTGTGGAGAAGATCGACGGCCAGCTGGTCGTAGCTTCCCTTGGCTCGCACAGGGTGGCGAAGACGGGAGACCACACCTACTTGGACTACTGGGTGGAGTGAATGCTTAGCGGCTGAGATGAAGCATGCGAGGCGAGTCGCGGACAATCCACCACGCCCGCATCACCCGATGGCAGTGAGGTCGAGAGCGAGACAAGTTGTCAAGCTCAAGGCTCCACGCCCTTACGCCCCCAAGCCCGACTTCCCCCCGCTGCTGGAGGGAGACGACGACCCACCGGGTAACGCAGTGGAGCTTGGCCATCCAGGGATCTCTTGGCTTGGCCTCATGAAAGCGGATGCGCACCTCGGCCCAGGTTCTGCAGAGTCCAGGCAGGGACGACTCGATCACTTGTGCCAGGCCATCTACAGAGGGGCTGAGAAGGAGCTCGTGCCGCTTTTCCAGCCTACTGACGCAGGAAAGCACGCGGGGAGAGGACGTACAGTTGAACATCGTCATAGTACTGCTGGTGGAGCCCTGGCCTTTCGGAGGCCCGCTGGCACTACATACTCTCGAGCCTTACGTGCTCTCCAGCACACGGTGGAGGACCTTGCACACACGGTGCGCAAGTATGGCTCGATACCTGCTGCTCGTCACCATTCTGTCTGGCGGCCCCCACATGATTTGATTTCAGGCAAAGGGCGACTGTCGAGATTGGCGAGAGTCCTGCCCGAAGGCCTGCTAGATGAAATTGTGTATTTTATCACAGCCGTCTTTGCGCAGCCGCAGTGGATGCACGAGATCATGATGAGAGCGGTCGCTTCTGGCCTTGACCGCCTCGCTGACCGTGAAGAGCAAAGGCTTGCGCGGGCTAGGGGCCAGGGCTTCTCTAAATGGCTACGTGACAGCCTGAGCAGCCGCCCGAAGCCAGTACATATGTGGACGAAACCGAAGGGGTGGCAGCTAAGTCAAGTCAACACACCCGTGGGGCCGTCCAGCTACGACGACGATGCCGCCAACAGCCAAAGGGACTTCTGGGAGGGCATCTGGGACGGTGGTACCTCTCCTACTAGCTCCCCTACAAGAAGAACTTGATCGCCTTCGGGACTCTGGGCCTCGCCTGCCTCCTATGGGGACCTCCAGGCTCCGAAGAGCCGCCAAGTCATTTCCTGTTAGAACGGCTGTGGGTGCTGACCCATGGAGGCCCCGTCATTGGGCCCTTGTTTCTGATCAAGCACTGGCTGTCTTGGGAGATTTGTCTTACATGAGTGAACAATGGGGGACATGGCCCACATATCTCATGCACGTGCACATTGCATTGCTGCGCAAGCCGACGGGGGGACACAGGCCTATCGCTCTGTTGGTTTCGCTCTACCGTCTCTGGGCGAAGGCCCGGCTGGACCTTGTGAGAGACTGGGCGAATCAGCTTGGTCGCGACTACATTGCACTCGGAGCCAACCGCGCTACGACGGACGTGGCCGCCAGAGTTCTGTCACATGGAGAAGCATTTCCTCCACGGAAAAAGATGTTGCAGGATGATGTGGTATGTGTGCATGCGATAGTGGACATCGAGAAATGCTTCGATCGGGTCGTCTGGGTGTTCATACTGAAGGCGGGTCTCCTGCATGGATTTCCTGGGCCCCTACTGGTCCTCGCAATGCAAATGTATGCGTCATCTAGGAGGCTTTTCTGGTCTGGTGCTTTCTCGGAAGTCGTCTGGGCCTCTCGGGGGGTATTGCCAGGATGTAGCATGGCCATGTATATTTTGCAGCTCGTCATGCTCACCCCCCTCGACGCCCTGATCAGCTCCACAGTTGATGTCGACAGGGCGCTGCATGTGTACGCTGACGACTTAACCATACACATCTTTGCACGAGCATCACATGTATTGGAACAGTCATACACAGTACTGAGAGGGGTGGTCGATGTTTTGCACTCGATCGAGCTAGCACCTGCGAAGCGCAAGATGACCGTGACCGCTACGTATCTGCCAGTGGCGAGGAAGATTTGTCGTGTACTGAGTGGGCAGGGATAATATCGTGCTCTGGACTCTCTGGAAGTTCTCGGGGTCGGGGTCTCCTCAGGCAAAGCTCCTAAGTTCGCACGCCTCCGTCGAAGGGTTCTCCAAATGCGCAAGAGGCGGAGCAGACTCAGGCGTGTGCAGAAGGCAGGTCAGCTTGCTTGCCGCTTCGCCAAGGCGGCAGTGCCGTCGGCCCTCATGTATGGAGTTGGAATTCACGGGGCTCCGCCACCAGTTGTGAATGCCATGCGTGCTGCCCTCAGGGGCTCGCGGTACGAACCAGGCAAGGTTGGACCGGCTTGGATATCATCATTCTTGCACGGGGGAGAGGCTCAGGACCCGCAAATTGCAGCCTGGGTGGATCCAGTCTACCAATGGGGCCTCCTCTGTTGGGACTCCATCTTGCACACTCTCTTGCAGATGGCGTGGCAGCGTACAGCGCCTGGGCTCCTTCGTGCGGCACATCCTTGGGGACATGTTGGAGGGCCCGCTGGGGCCGCAATCTTAGCCTGCAAGAACCTGCAGTGGGCCACGTCCTCGGCCTTCCACATTCGGACCGACCTCGGCGACATCTTGGACCTCAGGAGCCTTCCACCTGTTGCCCTTAGGGAACTCGCCCGTGCAGCAGCGGTTAGAAGACTCTGGGAGGCATGGGCCAAGAGGCCCAATCGCGACGCTTCGGCCAACCTGGACCCCAAGGCTCCCGAGGGCTATTGGCTGGACCCCGTGGTGGCTGTTCTCCGAAGAGCCCGACCCGAAGAAGATCCCGACAGGCCTCATGTGCTCTCACTCCAGCAGGCGGGAACGTTGCGAGCGATTGTGACAGGAGGAATGTGGCCGCCCATACGTCGCCATTCTCTCGGGTGCATCGACAGCCCATCATGTACATTAGGTTCGCACAATGTAGCCGATGACTTTCACATTCCTTGGAGGTGCAATGCGACCGCAGAAGGTAGGAACTCCGTATTTAATGAGGCTGCTATTGCGGCGCTGCCCCACCCGAGTTCGACAGCACGGCTATGGTGTCGTGGTTTGTACTCCAAGGCTATGATACCGCAAGTTCCACCGCGAGATGATTCATTGGAATGGCATTCTCTCTACGGGGACTGCCCATATGTCACAGGCCTCGCTTTCACGGACGGTGCCTGTAGCAAGTGCCATTTTTGGAGTGATGCATGTCGGGCTGGTTGGGGATTTGCATAAGTGTCCGACAGTGGAGTACCATTGGTGGTTGATGGAGCTCTGCCTGGTCCAACCCAGTCTAGCCCGAGAGCGGAAATGCACGCAATAGTGCAACTATTGAAAGTCGCGCTGCTTCCGATCAAGGTGCTGACGGACTTCATGGAGCTTCCGCAAGGGATAGCACGTGGCAGGCTTTGGTGCTGCTCACCGAAGCGCCCGAATGCAGATCTATGGGTTGAAATATGGACGAGGGTTGAGGATCTTGGAGGCCTGAGCCCCGACTCAGAAATTGCTTACACCCCTGGACACCAGAAAGGTCGTTCTCTGGAGGCCCGAGGGAACCGCCGGGCCGATTTTGCTGCTGTCCAGGGCAGAGACCTGCACGCGGTCCCAGGGTCACAGGTCCAAGCTGTGAAAGCGCGTTTTGTTGCTGTAAAGAAAGCTTTAATATGGATGGCTAAGGCCCACACAGCATACCTAGGAGCCCCCCCTGGCCAGAAACGTTCGGACCAGCGTCGTCGACGTCGTCAGTCGAAAGCCGAGGGGGCGGGTTCTGTGAATTTCCGCCACAAGTTTAACACTGTTGCTGGAGGCTGGAGGTGTTTCACGCGTGGGAGAAGCACTCGGTCTGAGCAGCAGCATCGATTTCTGGCCAAGCGAATTTGCCCTGCGAAGGCGTCTGCCTCCACTCGCGTCTCTGGCGGGGGGGGGGGGGGGAACGGTGGGTGCGGGGACAGTGCTGCGATGCGAACACGTCCAAGGTCGCCAGCAGAGCAACCTGAACAGGAGCGCTCGGTCAGCGCCAGGAGGGAGAGGGAGGACCCCCCCCCTCATTCGACCTGCCCGCCTTGCCTCGATTGCCTTCCCGAGCGACGGTGACAGGCGAGTTCGATTTCGACCCGCGGCTGACGACAATGTCGCCGCCGCTGCTGCCAGACTGCGGCGCCCTGCCTCCCCTCCTCCCGAGTCTAACCCGCCGCGGAAGGCTCGTCGGGTGGCTCCCCGTGGGGGCGCCTGCGCGCCGAGCGCTCCGCCCGAGCGGGAGCTGCCCGCGTCTGGCGATCTCCCCGCAAACGCTGCTAGGGGCCACACACTTTCGGTCGCCCCAGGCAAAGTGGTGATCTGCATGGTGTGCGGGGGCATATCTACGGGGCGAGCATCGCCCCTGTTGGACCCCTGCACCCCACCCCCCTCCAAGAGAGGGATATCGCACATGTACAGGTTTAATCACAATAGGCACCCAGCGGACCTCCAGCGGCACGAGGAAATCTCGGGGCAAAGGAGACTGCATGTTGCTGACCCAGAGGTTGCCCGGCTCCGACTAGACGCCTAATCTTCTGCAATGGCCCGCCGTTGCATTCCATATGCATACTTCGAGCTCCACTTTCACTTTGCTTAGCTCACTCGCGCTGTCGCGCCTCTCCGCCGCGAGCCTTCGGGTGGGCAATGAGAGTGGCGCGCGTGCAGCGCTGGCTCGCCCTGCAGTGGGTGTGCCTCTCTCTGGTGGCCGTTTGTGCATTGCACGACGGATCCCCTCTATGCTGCGTAACTCCTCCTCCTCCTCCATTCCTTCTTCGTAAATAACATGTCTCTGTAACACCCTGAAACAAGTTGTTAGGGCGGGTCGGGCGTTTCGCCTGAGACTTTCTGATCATGTATGACTTTGAAGCTAACAAACTGACAACAGTTTCACAGATGGAGGGAGGTACCCAAAATGTGGCTCACGCCTTAGCGCTGCGCAAATTCGTTTCAAACATATTCTAAGAGTTTCACACCTTGAGGGCGCGTCGGTTTCAAGATGTGGCTCTCGTCTTAGCGCGGCGCACACTCGGTTGAAACATGTGCAAAGAGTCTCACGGATTGAAGGCGCGTCGGTTTCAAAATGGGGTTCTCGCCTTCGCGTGGCGCACATTCGTTCTACAAATGTGCAAAGCGCTTCCTGGATTGAGGGCGGCTCCTCTTCAAAATATGACTCTCGCCTTCGCGCGGTGCACATTCGTTAAACATTTGCAACAAGATTCACCTATTGAGGGCGCGTCGTTTTCAACATGTGGCTCTCGCCTTAGCGCGGCGCACACTCGGTTGAAACACGTGCAAAGAGTCACACGGATTGAAGGCGCGTCGGTTTCAAGATGTGGCTCTCGTCTTACCGCGGCGCACACTCGGTTGAAACATGTGCAAAGAGTCTCACGGATTGAAGGCGCGTCGGTTTCAAAATGTGGCTCTCGCCTTCGCGCGGCGCACACTCGGTTGAAACATGTGCAAAGCGCTTCCTGGATTGAGGGCGGTTCCTCTTCAAAATATGACTCTCGCCTTCGCGCGGTGCACATTCGCTCTACCAATTTGCAAAGACTTTCAAGGATTGAAGGGCGGTTCCTCTTCAAAATGTAGCTCTCGCCTTCGCGCGGTGTGCAAAGAGTTTCACGGATTGAGGGCAGGCCGGTTTCAACATGTGGCTCTCGCCTCAGCGCGGCGCACACTCGTTTGAAACATGTGCAAAGAGTCTCACGGATTGAGGGCGGTTCCTTTTCACAATGTGGCTCTCGCCTTGGCGCGGCACACGTTCGTTTTTCTTTTGACAAACAAATGCAAGAGTTTGACGGATTCCCATTATCAACGTACTAGAAACGGTGTTTTCAAATTCTTCAGGAAAATGTTGGTGCAGCAGTTATGTTGATTCGCTGTGTTGAAATCCCAGGAATGGCGTCCCAACGCGATTCAGGGTTGTCAAGACGCAACAGTCAGGTTGATCCGTGGCGTTGGAACCCCGAAAACAATGTTTCGGCATGATTCGACGTCTTCAAACGGTTGCCTTCCAAAGAGGCAGTTCCTTCAATGGGGATGAACCGCTGCAAAGCCTATGAAGAGGGAGCTCGGAGGGAGGGCTTAATCCAACATAGTTGATGCCTCTTGGGCTTCCAGTGGTCCTCCTCCTCCTCCTCCTCCTCCCCCTCCTCCTTCTCCTCCTCCTCATCCTACTCCTCCTCCGTATTGCCCCAGAGGCTAACAGAAAGAATGACGCCCGATCTCTTCGGGTGCCTGTGGGCCGAGATGCAATTCCAAGAATTAGGTATGCAAAGTCCGAACCATAATTTTGTCATTTTGTGTGCGTGTGTGTGGTTGTTGTTGTTGTTGTTGGTGTTGTTATTGTTATTATTATTGTTGTTGTTATTGTTGTTTGTGTTGTTGTTGTTGTTGTTGTTGTTGGTGTTGTTGTTGTTGTTGTTGTTTTGTTTTTGTGTTTGTGTTTGTTGTTGTTGTTGTTGTTGTTGTTGTTGTTGTTGTTGGTGTGTGTGTGTGTGTGTGTGTGCGTGCGTGCGTGCGTGCGTGCGTGCGTGTGTGTGTGTGCGTGTGTGTGTGTTTTGGTGCTTTGGTGCCTCGGCAGCCTGGGGCGCCGACACCTCTCCAGGCCCATGCGCTGGGCCCTCGAGCGACCCTCAGCCGCCTTCCGAGCCTGACAGGGCCGAGTTGCGGACAGCGCCCCCGCCAACCCCCCAGGGTGCCGAGCGCAGTGGCCCCCGCGAGGCCGCGCCCCACCCTGGGCCCCTCAGCCTGGTGCCGAGGGGGGCCGAGAAAATATGCGCCACGCCCAGGCCACCCGCAACGCGGGAAGAGAGGCCCGCGCGCCCCGAGCGGCCACCCCGCCCAGGCTCCTCAGCTCACGGACACCGCCGCGCCAAGGAGTGCCGAAACGCACAACAGAGAGACCATTCAGATCATTGAACGAGCACAACGGCCTCAGCACAGATCCTTGCCCGCCTTTGGGCCTTGGCCTCGCCTGATGCGGAGGAAACGCCACAGCGTCCACGATCCCAGCATCCCAGGGATCGAGCCGCCTGCAGGGTCCGCTGATGGCCCTGGCGATCGAGCTGCAGTAACCACACACGCGCACACCCCGAACGCAACGCCGACCTGGACGGCGTGAGAAGAGGCCCCCGCCGTAGCCGCACCGTCGCCCAGGTCCGAGGAGCAGGCGAGCTCGTCCTTGTCCCCCCGACCGACGCCGACACACCGAGCAGGGTGGGCCAACTGGGCTGGACTGCGGATCCGCACGACACAGTGCACGCAGAGGGCCTCAAACTCTTCGCCGTTGTCGTAGCCGTGGGCTTGCTCCTGAGTCCGAACCGCCACATCTCCACATTGATCGTCGGAACCCGAGGAGAGCGGCTCGTAGACCCACTGATGCCGCGGAGCTGGCGCGGGTGGAGCGCGGTCCCCCAGCAAGCTCCTGAAGCGCACCCTGAACAGGTGCCGCACGCCGAAATGATGCCGCAGGGCCGTCGTCTCTGTCTGCTGGTTGAGTCCGAGCCGGACCTCGTCCTGGCAAGCTGCGCCTGTCTAGCAGGCTCCGCCCACGTCCAGGGCGTGGCACACAGGTCGACGACGGTCTGCCGCAGCGCGCGCCCAGGGTTGCTCCTGAGGAGGTGCTCTCGGACGGGGGCCCAGGCGGCGGTGCCCACAAACACCTCCAGGTACTCGGAGCACCACGTGCAGTAGTCCCGCTCGTTGAGGTGGACGTCCAAGTCGAACCTGTCGATCCAGAAAGACGCCCAAACCACCGCGTCGTCTGTGATCGACCTCGCGTGGTGCTCTGGGATGAGCTCGGGGGGCGGCGCGCCCATGCACCCAGGCCCGTCTGGCAATGCCTTCATCCTGCTCAAGGCCGCCCTGGCTGCTGCCACTGGCCCCCAAAGGACCTGAGCAGGCGGCCCCTGCGGGGGGGTCTGGTCTGTCACGCGCAGCTCCTCGTCCTGGGCCTCGTGGTCTGGGCGCTGGCGCGCGGCGCGGCCAGTGGCGCCCCCGCTGCCACCAGCAGGGGAACCGCCGCACTTCCCCTCTCGACGGCAATCTTGACGATCTTAGCCGGGAGCCCTTGGAGTCGACCGCGACCTTCTTGCAGCTGAACGGCCGCCAGCTGGGTGCGCGCCACCTTGCCACCGTTGACGCGCTTGTGGTATCCCCGGCAAGCCTCCAGGACGCGTGGCTGGTTGGGCGCCGCCTTGGGGCGGGCTGTCGGGGGCGCGTGAGCGCTCTGCTGCTGCAGCCGAGGGCGAGGCACGACCCGCTTGGCCTCGCCGAGGAGGGCCCTGAGAGGACCACAGTACTCCAGCATGCGCTTAGTGGCCTTGAGCTCCTGCTTGAGCTGCGACACGACCCCCTCTGGCGGCACGCTGAGGTCCGCCCTTCCTTTAGCCCGAACGTCTGCGAAGTGACTGTGTCTCCTGTGAGTGAGCCCTTGCGAACCAGGTAAGTCGTCCTCTAAACGCTGCTTGAGGGACTGGCGCCGCTCCACGCCGATCTGCCGTTCCAGGTAGGAGGCATGGTGACTGCACCACAGATGCCAAGCTGAGAGCTCCCGCACATCCTCGTGCTGCCTCTCGCGGGAGGTGAAGACTTCAAAGAGATTCTGCGGCTCCTCGATACCTTCCAGCAACACGTAGTGCCTCAGACGATCGCGCAAGTTGCGGATGGAGGCGCTCTGCTGCTGAAGCAGGAGACAGACATCTCGAAAGGTGGGAACCGCGTTGTACGCTGTGAGCTGGTCCCGCACTGAGGCGGACGTCGGGCTGCGGCCGCGCTGCCAGTTGCAGAGCTGCATGGTGCCGAACTCGTTGTAGTCGACGCCGAGCTGGCAGTAGGGCGCGCCCGCCTGGCCCGACTTGAAAGGGGGCTCCTGCGAGGGGGAACCGCCGAGCGCCGCTTGGTTGACCGCGTCCGCGTGGTGCTGCAACCAGCCGTCCTGCCTGCGCCTCTTGATCCGCTGCCGCGCGGGCGGCAGCCAGGGCGAAGGAAGGAGCGCAACTCGATCTGGCTTGGCCGCTGCCCACTGAGCTGGGGCTCGGCTACGGGTTGCGTAGAGGAGCGCCACCTCCACCGACTTGGGACCCACTTGCAGCATATCGAGGTGGACGTCGGCGCCTTGTAGCTCCCCCCCTCGCGGCGGAAGAAAAATCTCGTAGCACTTGGCCAAGTCGGCCAGCATAGTAGCGGCACGGGTGCCCGTGCCAAGGGCCAGCTCCGCGTCCAGGAGTGCCTTCCACAGCGCTTTCTCTGACGACTGCCCAGCTGCCGTGTAGTCGTAACCCGCGGGGTGTGCTGCCCCCCACCGTCTCATGGAGGGGAGCTGCCAGGTCTCCCAGACTCTGCCTGGGCAAGGCCACACGATGGGCCGCCCACCGCCGTCAAGCTTTCCAATGATGAAGGCGAGCAGGAGGAGCGCCCGCGACGGCCACGTCGAGCGCTCCAGATGCTCAGGGAGGTTCTCCCAAACCGCGACGCCGATCAAAGGTAGCTGGAGCTTGACCACCCACACGATGAAACCGGCCAAACTAGCCACGTTGCCCACAGGCGAAAACCTCTGACCAGTAACGCAGTAAGCACAATAAAGCAAGAACTCGCCACTGTGTTTGGCTTCGATCGTGGCCATCCAATGTCTGCCCGCACCTCCTGGGGGAGAGATGTCCCAGTGTCGCTGCTCGGGCGCAAGAGTGACGCTGACACATGCAGGCACAGCATGCAAGACGCCCACCGAGTCGCGCCCGCTCGGTCCGTGGGTGGCTGGAATTGGCAGGGCCCTCCATCCCAGCTGGCGCACCCTCGCGCTCTCCTCGGCCCACAAGTGTCGCTTGCCGTGCTCCTGGAAAGCCTTGAACAGAAACCTGCCCTCGGACCTCTGCTGGTACGCCGCGCCCTGGAGGCACGCCACGCCGTTGCCCCAACTGAGGCCGGCGTTGAGGCTGTGGAAGGTTAAGGGCCTGTTGCTGCGCCGCCGTCGGGAACCCTTCCGTGCCCCTGCCGCCGGTGGTTGGCATGGCCTGCCACCGCTGTCCTCGCTGATGGCCGTCAAGTTCGCCTCGCTCTGCCCGTCAACATCCAGGCAGCCTCCTCCAGGTTGGGCAGGGCCAGAGAGACCCCCCTCTGTAGTAGACTGCGTCGCCCTGCCTGAGAAAAAACCCTCTGCGGTATGGGCACCTCCAAATGAACACCTGTCAGAGGGAGCCGCTGAAATCCGTTGGGCCCCCGTGCGAGAGAGACCACCAGCTGAAAGACGATGGTAATCCCCAGGGAGAGCACCGCGCAAACCTCCAGCAGGGTCGTGGCCGGGGTCGGGCTCCTGGGCCTCCAGCGTCACGGACTGCCGATGGGGGCCTCCAGGCCGAGCGCCAGGGACGATGACTGAGGGAGGCTGGAGACCACAGCCTGACACGCCACCGTCGTCTGAGGCACGCCGACCCTGGGCAGGCGGCGGGGCCTCGCCAGGGCCGTCTGGGAAACCATCGCCTGAGAAACGTTGGGCGTTTTCAAGTGGAACTGCTGCCTGCGCTGGTGGCCCGCCGTCGTCTGGGGACAGCGGGCCCTTGGCGAACTGGGGGCCTGGACGGCAAGGAGGCCCCGGCACTGTAGGTTGACGTCCCAGACCATGCTGTGGTTGGCCTCCTTCTCGTAGGCGGCCTCCTCAGCTGCCTGCCAGTCATCCACGCTCTGCCGTAGAAGTCGCCTGTAGACGATGCTCCACGGATGACTCCAAGCATCGTCGCACAACTCCTGAGCGAAACTCCCCCTCTCTGCGGCGCGCACGCCGCTGCCTGGGGCTGCCGCCAGGTCGTCCAGCATGTCGGTGTGCTCCAGGGAGCCCCGCTGGTGGAATATGTAGGAGACCGAGTTCCAGTGGCGGCTGTCCTGATGGGGAGGCTCCCAGGCGCGGTGTGAGGCACCACCGCCTCGCCCTGCGCCGCCTGCGGGTGGCCAGGATGCCCTGCTCGCGCCTGCCCACGCGGGCCAGCCATGGCGCGCTGGGCCTGGCCCCGGGCTCACTTCCTGGGCACCGCGTGGGAGGCTCACGCAGTGACGTCCGCTGGGACGGGTGTGGCTTGGGCCAGCTCTCGCCTGAGCTGCTCCAGCTTGGCTGGGCCACCTGGGCCGCGCAGGCTGGGTGGCTCAGCAAGGCTAGCACCAGCAGCAGCAGCAGCACCGTCCCCAGGTGGCTGCCCAGGGGCTGCGTCCTGGCTGGGGGCGGCGGCAGCTGCCGCGGCTGCCTGCGGATCGCCTTCGCCTGCTGCCGCCGCCTGGCCAGCTGCTGGTGCTGCGGCGGCTGGCACTGGGGCTGCAGCTTCGGTGCGGGGTCGCTTGCGCCTGGCGAGAAGCAGCTGATGCTTGGCGTCGATCTCGCTGCGCCTCTGCTCCAGCTGCGCCTTGGCGTCCCCAAACGTGGCGCGGACGCGCTGCTTGACCTGGTCGACGAAGCTCTGCAAGGACCTGCTGAACTCCTCACGCTCGGCATCTGCGATGTCCAAGTCGGGATCGTCGAGCTTGAAGGCGTCGCCCGCTTCGACCTGGAAGTCCTCCGCCAACAGCGCCGTGACGTTGAGCCCGACGATTGGCTTGGGTTCAGCTCCTGGCTGCTGCTGCTCCGCCTGCGCCTGCACCTGGATACCTTTGGGCGCGGCGGCCTTGTAGGCGTCCTCCACTTCCAGGTTGCACGCCAGGAGTGCCTCCCCCGCGCGCAGCTCCTCTTCGCGGCAAGCCTGGAGCCACTGCTCGGCATCGCGGACCTGCTGGGTCTTGGCAGCAAAGGTGGCCTGAGCCCTCCGCTGCTTGGCCTGCGCACGGTTGAGGGCCACGTCGGGCAGCACCGTGGCCACAACGGGCGGTGCGACCGCCAACTTGAGGGCCTCCAGCTGCTGGCACTGCTCAGGGTGCCGCGCCGCCAAAGCCGCGAGGCACTCGGCGTCGGAGGGAGGGCTGGCCGCTGGCGGCGGGTCGGCGTACCAAGCCTCGTCGTGCGCCACCCACGGCTTCCGCACGAAGGACCAAGCCGCCGCCCATGGCCGTGCGGCCTCGTCCACGACGGCAGGCTTGAGCGCCTTCTTGCACTTGTAGCACTCGGCTCTAGACTTGAAGTTCCACTTGTACGAGCAGTGCGCACAGCGGACGTAGTCCGAGGGGTCCGAGCCGCTGGCGTTGGTCTTGCCCGCTTTGCCAACTCCCTTGCCCTTGGCCTTGCCGCCGCCCTTGGCCCGCGGCTCCGACCTGGCCCTCTGAGAAGCATTGGACATGACGAGTGGGCAGCGCACAGCCTACCCCTCGCCCACAACTGGGTCAAAACTGTCGGGCGGAAACGCCCTGGCACTGGCCGCGGACTAGCGGTATCCACGCGTTCCCGTGTGGAACAAAGCATCTTGAGCCAAAATGGCTTGAGCCAAAATGGCTACGGGTGTGTGTGTGTGTGTGTGTGTGTTTCTGTATGTGACATGTGTTATGTCCCGCCTGGTGTTTTGTTTTGCGTGTTTTTTTTTTTTTTTGTGTGTGTGTGTGTGTGTGTGTGTTTTGTGGTGGCTTGTTTTTTTTGTGATTTTCTTCTCTTTTCTGTTTAAAACAATGTGGGAGGAATCTGCCGCGGTCGATCGCCCGGGGGGGTTCGACTGCCGCCCTGGCGCGGATCGCCCCCGCCAAAATTCCTTCAAAAGGGGGAGCTTAGGCAGGTTTTTTTCCCGCAGGCGCCCCCGCTCGCCTGGGAGGGCGCGGGGGGTCCTGGATCGCCCAGGGGGGTTCCAGGACGGGCCGACTCGCCCGGGGGGGGGTCGGTCCGAGCAGTGGAATCATCTGGGGGGGTCTCCGCCGCTCATTTCCTGCACGAGTCGCCTGGGGTGGTCTCGCGCGGGAACAGCCCTCGCGACTCGCCCAGGGGGGTTCCACGGGGGCGAGGTAGCCCGGGGGGCGCCTCAGAGGACAGTGCACGGCGCGAAGGATTCACGCGAATCTTTCGCGGGACTCTCGCGAATTTTTCGCGGGGGGCCCGGACTCCCGCGAATTTTTCGCGGGAGGCGCAACGGTCGGACAGTCGCGCAGGGGGGGTGGGGGTTGGGGGGGGGCGAAGAAGAGAGGAGGGGAAGTCCGATGCCAAAGCCTCGAGGGCCACCTCCGGGGCCAAGCGAATGACGGACAATTGGAGCAGGGAGCGGCTAAGGATAGAGAAGGGGGGCGAAGGATAAGAGCCGGAGGGGGGCGCGAGCGGCGCACCGAGGAGCAGAAGCGGAGAGAAAGGGAGTTCTCCGGTTGATCACGCCAAGAAAAAAGGGCGAGGTTGATGACTAAACTAAGGCTCTGACTTTGCACACACACACACACAACAATAATTCTTTCGTCCCTGAGCCCCACGTCGGGGAAGGGGCGCACACACTTGCCGAAAGCCATGGACTTGGCCGCCTCCAGTGCAGAACTTACAGCCGAAGCAATCAACAACGAAACCTGTCACCCTCCCATAACGTAAGAGAACCAACGCTGGCACACCTGGATCTTTGACTGGGCGCGTGCTCCCGCACAGCGAACGGATGGCGCTGACGCGCGGCCCCGCCTCCGACGACATGGCGAAGTGAAGACGCGTCGCCGCGCCGTGTGCTCTGAACGCGCCCCAAATCGACGAAACCGACACCACGGCAAACCCACGGCAAACTCTGCGTCCGAGGCGGAGCTTGCCCTGGCTGCCGAAGTGCCCTCCCCAAGACGGAAGGCCACGAGTCGGAAGAAACGGCGCGGCGACACACGGGCCGCGCGCAGGCGGGAGCGCAACCCTCGAGCCATCCCTGCGCTGCGCCTGGGCGCGACCGCGATGTCGGTCTCCCGCGGGCGGCCGCATGTTTCGGACGAGAGCGGCGAAGACACAAGCATGCACCGCGCCGAGGCGGGGGGCGCCACTGCCAGGCGACACCTGCGGCCGAGCATACGACCCAGAAAATCAGACTTCCAGAAACCCGGGCCAGCCCTCCGAAGTTTCTTGAGACGAGCCTGGGCCGAGTGTTCGCGTTCTGCTGGAGGGGCGGACGCGCCCAAGAAGCCGGGCCAGCTTCCTGGCAAATCGGAGGGTAAGAAACGCTGGCCCAGCCCTTCCGGAGGAGGTGTCTTAATCAGATGCTCGACTGCAGTCGGCGATTGGGCGAGAGCGCCATTCCGCCCGATCGCGCACGGCCCCGCCTTCGCGCCAACTGGCCAGGCGAGCGAAGAGAAGATGCGCTGCACCCAAAATCGAGAACACCGCTTCCAAGCGAACTCTGCAAGGCGTTTGGGCGAGAACGGCATTGCACCCGCTCGGGCGCGGCCCCGCTTCCCCAGCGACCTGGCGGGTGAAAAATATGCGCCGCGCTCAGGCGAGGGGCCACAAACAGGCGAAATATCTGCGCGGCGGTTGGGCGAGAATGACGTTTCGCCCGCTCGCGCGCGCCCCCGCGCCCGACGAATTGGCCAGCGAAGACTATGCGCCGCGCCCGAAGCGGGAGCACAACAAAGGGCGCATGTCAGATACCCCCCGTTGGCGCCTTCCCCGCCTCAGCGACGTGTGGCAGGTTCGTGTCGTGACGACTTCGGCATTGGTTTCGGACACCGCGCGATCGTTCAGCCTTGAACGATCGGTGGCCTTTCGCTCGTCAGATCGTGCAATGTTGGCCGATTTTGAGCCACTGGCGACGCTCAAGGCTGAATGCCCGCGCTAGGATTGCAGCCGTACGACACGAACCCATCGTACCCTCACAGGCGACTCGGACGCACCCTGCTTCACGCCCCTTCTGGTCTGGTGCCGAA
The DNA here is from genome assembly GCA_963575745.1 of Prorocentrum cordatum. NCBI lineage: Eukaryota > Dinophyceae > Prorocentrales > Prorocentraceae > Prorocentrum > Prorocentrum cordatum. Next base: position 254,293 of record CAUYUJ010014480.1, read on the forward strand.
GGTCAGGCAGCGCAAAGATAACTTTGGACCAAAGCCCTTCTCCAGGAAAAAGACGTTCCGTGTGCATGTGAAAGCACATCGCACGTCAAAGAACATGCCTCGCGCATGGTGGATGCCCCCCCTAGCCTCGACTTTGAACGTGAAGACGCGTTCCAGGCGCATGTTGGATACCTCCCCGTGGCGCCTACAAACGAGAAGCTGCTCTCCAAAAGCACGCCGATGGGTCTGGTCAAAAAGCCCCCCTTTGGCGCCTACCCCCTTCGGGCGTGTTTTGTTTTACGTGCGAAGAATCCGCCAGCCACTCCGAGGCACCCTGCCTTGACCCCCATCTGGTCTGAGGCCAAGGCCAAACAACACCAAAAGAACCTTCGGCGGGAGCCCTCACGGAGAAAACAAAGAGAGAGAGAGAGAGAGAGAGAGATACAGAGGAGGAAGGGAGGAGGGGAGAAGGGACTGGGGGAGCAGGTAGTGATAGAGTATGACAAAAAAAGTCACGAACATAAACTTCCATAGGTCCGCGCGGATTTCTTGGATCGGCACTGGGGCTCCCTGACAGCGCATCCAGCGCCGTCCCTGGAGCAATCCACGCGCCAATGAGGGGGGGTCCAGCGTCAATCCACGAACATCTGCGCGGACCTCCGAAAGGATGTGCTCACGGTCAGGAACTTGTGCCCAGCGTGTCGCGGCGGCGACCCCGGCGACACACGATACGCCCTGCGAGCGGACAGCGCGTTGCCCCGCTCCGCGGGGCGGGAGGCTGGGAGAGGCGTGGGACGTCGACGCCTGGGAACTTGGGCGTGGATGGCGTGTCGCGCCGAGGGTGGGCCAGAACCGGCGGAGCGACACGCGAACCAAAAGATCCAGACCGCATGCCGTCGTGGCCCCTTCGGACCGCGAGGGTGGGGGCAGGCAGAGGGGCAGAGTGGCGCGCGGGGGGCGCCTGCAGCTTGCCGCCATAGAACTTCTGCGAAGGGAAGCGGCGGATGGACGCGTGCCTGGGGCTGGGTGCACCCCGGCCGCTGCCCCGGCAGTCTGTCGCAAGCCCTCGTCGTCGTCGGCCTACTCGTCTTTCTCCTCCTCCTCCTCCTCCTCCTCCTCCTCCTCCTCTTCCTCCTCCTCCTCCTCCTGCTCAGCCATCTTTTCTCCCTCCTCCTCCTGCACCTCCTCCTCTTCCTCTTCTCCTCCGTCCTCCTCTTCCGTCCACCACCTCCTCCACTTCTGCCTCCACGTTATCCCTTTTCCTCCACCTCCACCTCCTCCTCCCTCCTCCTCATTCTCTCCTTCCTCCTCCCTTCTCATCCTCTTCCTTTCGCCTCATCTGTTGTCCTCCCTCCTCCTCCTCCTCCTCCTCCTCCTCCTCCTCCTCCTCCTCCTCCTCCACTTTCACCTCCATCATCTCCTCATCGCTTTCGTCCTTGTCATCCTCATCGTCCTCCTCCACTTCCACCTCCTCTCCCCCACCTCCTCATCCTCGCCGTCCTCTTCCTCCTCCTCCCCCTGCTGCTGCTGCTGCTGGTCATGATCCCCTCTTCCTAGCTATCCTCCTCCTCCTCCTCATCCTCCTCCTCCTCCTCCTCCCCTCCTCCTCCTCCTCCTCCTCCTCCTCCTCCTCCTCCTCATCATCATCATCATCATCATCATCATCATCATCATCATCATCATCATCATCATCATCATTGTTATTATCCTCCTCCTCCTTCTCCGCCGCGCCGTGCCAGAATGGCCACTGCGCCGCTCGCCCAGGCAGGGGCCGCGGCCCGACTTCGACCTGCGCCCCCGCGAAAGTCGGGGGGCCTCTCCTCCGGGACCGGGGCTCGGCACCCTCAAGCAGGGCCCAGTAGCTGGGCGCCCGAGTTATCTGGGGTAACTCGGGTCCGGGGTAACTCGGGCTTGGACTCCCGAAAAAGGAACCCGAGTTATCCCTGACCCGAGTTACCCCTGATGATTCTGGGGCTCTGGACGCCCGAGTTATCCGGGGTAACTCGGGTCCGGGGTAACTCGGGCTTGGGCTCCCGAAAAAGAAACCCGAGTTATCCCTGACCCGAGTTACCCCTGATGATTCGGGGCTCTGACCCAGGGCACCCCATGAACGAAGCTGGCGCCGAGAAACGAGCAAGGAACGAGTGGGCTTCTTCCGGCCACGGCGAGCCTCGGCCACGAACAGGCCCCCCGATCCAGATCTGGGGAGCGGCCCGGAAAGCAGAGCCCCTCCCGAACTCGAGATGGCTGGGCTGCAGGAGCAAGTGGTCCAAACAGCGGACCCGAACGGCGAGGTTCACGGAGCCTCCACCCTCCGGCGTCGGAGCCCGCCCGGCCGACGCCCGACCAGGGCCGTGATGCCCGAGCTCGCTTGGCCGCTGCATGGGCTCGCCCTGGGAGCCTGGGACACCCGACTTCGCGCATCGCTCCCCGCGGTGCGCGGTCATCTTCACGCCCTCGCGCCAAAGGGTAGCTGCTCTGGCCCAGACCGCAATGCGCGACGCGGGATTATTTTCGCGCCCCCCGGGGGGGCCCACGAGCCCGTTCGGGGGCCCTGGGAATTTCTAAGAAAGAGAGGGCTCCTCGGAAGCCGGGGAGGGCCTCAAAGAAGACCCTGGCCTTCTCAGAGGCCCTCCAGGCTTTCCCTTGATGCCTCCCCCTCGCGCCATCCCGTTGAGGGCGCCGCCAGCGTTCGGCGGCCGAGCGAACTCGGACGCCGAGCAGGGCCGGCGCGGGCAGCGACCGGCGGAGGGCAGCGACTCGGCGCCGCCGTCGCCACATGCCGTCGCATGCGGGCGCATGCTGCCCCCGCCACCGGCAGCGTCTTTTTGCTGTCGCTGCCGCCGCACGCCCGCCGCTGCCGGCCCGCCGCCGAGGGCACCTCCGCCGCTGCCGCCGCCGCCGGCCCGCCGCCGGCCCCACGCCAGCCCGAGGCCGGCGCATGCGGTACTGCACGTTGAGGAGGGTGCTGGAGGGCAGCCTGGGCGGCGGGCGGGGCGGGGCGGGGCGGGCCGCGGGAGCCGGCGGCGGGTGGAGGGAGGCGACGGGATCCAGGGCGCGGACCCCCGACGTCTCGTGGACGGCCGCCGGGGCCCCGCGAGGGGCCCCCCCATGGAGGCCGAGCGGTGCCCAGACCGCTCGCCGCGTCGGGGGCGGCAGCCTGGGCTGCGGATGGCCGCCCGGGCGGCGGCGGCGGCGGGCGGGCGCGGCGGGCGCGCGCGGGGCAGAGCGTTGGGAGGCGCGCTGGGGCCAGGGTTCGGCCGCGCAGCGGAGGGCCGCCGTCTGCCAGGCGGGCAGAGCACCGCAGACCCCCGCCGAGGCGCTGGGAGCGACGGGGGGGGATATTGTGAGTGTGCAGGTGCGGCGGCGAGGATGAGGATGAGGATGAGGATGAGGATGAGGATGAGGATGAGGATGAGGATGAGGATGAGGATGAGGGTGAGGGTGAGGGTGAGGATGAGGATGAGGAGCACTGATCAAACTGCCAGGTCTGCGAACGGGCTACCTTTGAACAGTCCCTGTGCCGACGAGGCGTTGCCAAAGGGGGACGCCCGTCGCCTGGCCTGGGGAAGCCCCAATTCGCTGCGTGTTACTGTCGGTTGCTAATGAGGGCGCGGCCTGGGTAGAAACACACACTGGGACTGTGCAAGAGTGGCACCCTGCACCAAACAACCGACCACAAGCTAGTTGGGTACGCATTGCGTAACCGTAACCGATAGTCCCGGTTGAGTACCACTAACGACGAACATGATGTGCCATATTATGGCGAAACAAATACCGAATGAGCTAAGCAACGTAACGAAAGTGGACCGTGACAATCACTGCCATCACCCAACCAAGCTTGACCCCGGAAATTGCCTACAAACTGCGCGTGGCGGATGCCTGAGATACAGCCGTGTTTCTTGAATCGGTCTGGCCGAAAACAATGGACCGCAAGCTGGCTGGGTATGCAGTGCATGGCCTCAACCTACCGTCCTGGCAGAGTTCCAGAGGCGATGGCACTGCAGGTCATAATTATGTGTGCCAGCTGGAAGCCCGGCAGAAGCGCGGCTGGCACCCTTCTCCACAATACCTCCTTTCCCCACAGTTCGGAGTCCACGCTGGAAGCAGTGCGTAACAAAGAGGGGGAAAGCAGAGTCAGTGGAGCGGGCCTGCTGTGGAAGGGGCAGGAGAGGAAGTTGGGCCAGCCCGGTTGGGCTGCCCTTTTGGGCCCCACCGCGGGCACCCTACTGCCAAGTGGAGCGGGCCTGCTGAGGGTTGAGCGGAGGGGCGGGCGAGCTGGAGGAGGATGCAGAAGAGAAAGAGTGGAGAGGAGGCACGCGCAACGGGACCCAGATAATTACTGAACATATCTGCCCCGGGTGTTAATGTTCAGAAACAGTCTGGGACCACCCCGCTCCATCTCCACGCTGCACTACCCCGCTGATCGGTGTCCGCACTGGGACACGGCACCGCCACAATGATATAGAGGCTAGCACCACCATAACTACGGAAGGCCCGATTGCGCATTGCAGAAGCAGGCGTGGCCCCACTTGGTGATTGGCGGACCCTAGGTAATAATGGTCCCACACCCCATGCCCTTACTCCTGCTAAATACGGTACTGGCCAGGCCCTCGATAATGCAGGAGTGCGCGTGGCACCTCAACCTTACTGGTTGACCCTGGCACACGATGTCGCCCAATTCCTCGGACACCGAGGTCTTAGCATAACAAAATCGGCGCTGCGAATGACAAGCAACGTTGCCGTGATGGTTGAATCGGTCTGGTCGAAACAGCGGACCACAAGCTAATTGGGCATGCGCTGCGTAGCCTCAACCCACAGTTCCGGCACCAAAAACAATGACGACGAATATGATGTGTCATCTGATGGCAAAGCACATACCGAGTAGGCTAGGAAGCGGAGCGAAGGTAAACCAGGACAACTGTTGCCACCACCCCACCAAGCTGGACCCCGGAAACTTCCTACAAACTGCGCATGGCGGTGCCAGACCTCCAGCCGTGTTTCTTGAGTCGGTCTGGCCGAAGCAACGGACCGCAGGTCTTACTGGGTATGCAACGCATAGCCTCAGCCCAGTCATGACAGAGTTCCAGAGGCGACGACGCTGCAGGTGATAATCATGATCATGAGCGCCATGTGGTGGTCGGGCAGAAGCGCGTATGGCACCCGACTCCACAATGCCTTTCCCCACAGTTCGGGGCCCACGCTGGTAGCAGTGCGTGCCCAAGAAAAGTGGGAAACCAGAGTCAATGGAGCGGGCCTGCTGGGGGTTGGGCGGAGGCGCGGGCGAGCGAGGTGGAAAGGGAAGGGGGGGGGATTGGGGCTGCGCAGAGGAGAAGGCGGAGGGGGGTGGGGGAAAGAGGAAGGGAAGCAAATTTAGGAAAAAGGGGGTCGCGTACCATTACAGCGCGAGGGGGAAGGTAGTAAACGGCCAGGCGTGGGGTTCTGCGGCGGAGCGAGCGAACGAGGTGGGAAAGGGCTAAGTCGACACTCAGTGGCTGTGTGGGGTTGGGCCAGCAGGGGCAACAGAGGAGGTTGGGCCAGCTGGGTTGGGCTGCCCTTTTGGGCCCCGCTGCGGACACCCTACTGCCATGAAGGCACAGAGGCGATGCAGCGGGGCTCGGGGGGCGAAGCCAGCGGGGGTAGCACGACGGCGGCCAGAGAATCGACATCGCACCCGAGTGTCCACGAGGTGGGACGACCTCGAAGTGTACGACCTCGAAGTGAACGCCTCGCGGTGAAGACCTCGAATTGAGCGCATCGAGGCGGTGACTTCGAAGTGCGCAGGATTGAAAGAGGGAGGAGGGGGGGCAAATCCTCCCAGCTACCCTACGGAATGCCCTTGGTCGCCTGCCAACACTCCACCCGTGATTGTTGGATCGGCCCGGCTGAAGCAACGGACCGCAGGCTAGCTGGGCATAGGCTGCATAGCCTTAACCCAGAGTCCCAGCAGAGCACCAATGACGACGAAGATGATGTGTCATCTGGTGACAACGGAACGAAGGTGGACCGTGACAGCCGTTGCCACCACCCCACCAAGCTGGACCCCTGAAATTGCTTGCAAACCACGCATGGCAGACGCCAGAATTCCAGCCGTGCTTGTTGAGTCGGCCTGGCCGAAACAGCGGACCGCAGGCTAGCTCAGTATGCAATGCATAGCCTGAGTCCACAGTCCTGACAAATTTCCAGAGACTCTTTGATGGGGCTAACGCTTCATAAGTTTGAAGGGACGATTCAGGGACGCGCTGGAGCAAGCACGGCGGCAGAACAGCGCAAATGGTTGGCACTGGCAGACGGTACCGCCCAACCATTTACCGCCCCCTAGCCTGAACCGGTGATTGTTGAGTCGGGCTGGCCGAATCAACAAGCCGCGATCTACTTGGGCTTGCGAGGAATAGCTTTAGCCCACAATCCTAACAGAAATCTCGAGGTCTTGCCTACCAGCGTGCGGCCTTCGATGCCAGAACTGTGCTTGTGATTGTTGAATCGGCCCGGCCGAAGCAACGGACCGCAGGCTAGCTGGGCATACATTGCACAGCCTTAACCCACAGTCCCAGCAGAGTACCAGTGACGACGAAGATGATGTGTAACCTGGTGGCAGTACAGATGCCAACCAAGCTAAACAAAATAACGAAGGTGGACCGTGACAAGCGTTGCCACCACCCCACCAAGCTGGACCCCTGAAATTGCTTGCAAACCGCGCATGGCAGATGCCAAAATTCCAGCCGTGCTTGTTGAATCGGTCTGGCCGAAACGACGGACCGAAGGCTAGCTCGATATGCAATGCATTGCCTGAGTCCACAGTCCTGACAGAGTTCCAGGGACTCTTGGTGGGGCTTGCACTTCATAAGTTTGAAAGGACGATTCAGGGATGCGCTGGAGCAAGCACGGCGGCAGTACAGCGCAAATGGTTGGCACTGGCAGATGGTACCGCCCAACCATTCACCGCCCCCTAGCCTGAACCAATGATTGTTGAGCCGGGCTGGCCGAATCAACGGACCACGATCTACTTGGGCTTGCGAGGAATAGCTTTAGCCCAGTGTCCTAACAGAATTCTCGAGATCTTGCCTACCAGCGTGCGGCCTTCGATGCCAAAACTCTAATCGTGTTTGTTGAATCGGACTGGCCGGAGCAACGGACCGCAGGCTACTTGGGTATGCGAAGCATGGCTTTGGCCCACAGTGCTGGCAGAGTTCCAGTGCTGATGGCCCTAGCCTAAGCGGGTGCAACGCGGTGGATGCCAGGACTCCTGCCGTGATTGTTGAGCCAGGATGTCCGAGACAACGGACCGCGATCTACTCAGGTATCAAAGGCATAGCTTTAGCCCGCAATCCTATCAGAACTCTCGAGATCTTGCCTAACAACGTACGGCCTTCGATGCCACAACTCCAGTCGTGTTTGTTGAGTCGGGCTGGCCGGAGCAACGGACCCGAGGCTACTTGGGTATGCGAAGCATAGCTTTAGCCCGCAGACCTGGCAAATTTCCAATGCTGACGGCCCTAGCCTAAACAAATGCGGCGCGGCGGATGCCAAACATCCTGCCGTGATTGACGAGTCGGGCTGGCCGAAACAACGGGCCGCGAGCTAGTTGGGTATGCGAGGCATAGCCTTAGTCCGAAATCCGAGCAGAGTTCCCGAGGTCTTGCCTAACAGACTGCGGCCCCAGAGCATGCCTGGAGTCCAGAAAATATGATGAAGATGGTGATGCTGTGCCAATTGGTGGCAGGGCAGAAGCGGGCTGGCCTGCTTGTAACTACTCCACAGTGCCTTTCCCACTGCGCGGGGCCCACGCTGGTAGCATTGCTGACCATCGGTAAGGGGGAAACGGAAGGTAGTCAAGCGGGCCAGCCGGGGGTTGGGCGGAGGAGTGGGCGAGCGAGCTGGGAAGGAAAAGGGGATATGGGGCTGCCTGGGACACGGGCAGCACGTGGGGGGACAGGACGAAGGGTGGAACGTGCCGCAATATCCGTGCATGGAATGAGGAGCACTTGCTCGGGCCTGGGGACCAGCCCAGCAACCTACTGGCATGTGCGCCCCAGTGGCGGTACCGCAGTGAGCTCCTGGGAGGTGCTCTTCGGAGACTCCGTGTCTCCTGACAGGCCGCCCCGCGCGTCCTCCCCGAATGCTCGACACTGGAACCATGCAAACCTTCGGTACGGGGGGGAGGGGGAGGTGGAGGAGGAGGAGGAGGAGGAGGAGGAGGAGGAGGAGGAGGAGGAGGAGGAGGAGGAGGAGCAGGAGGAAGAGAGGAGGAGGGGGAGGAGGAGGAAGAGGAGAGGAGGGGAGGAGGAGGAGGAGGAGGAGGAGGACGAGAAGGAGGAGCAGGAGGAAGAGGAGGACATGTGTGGGAGGGATGGAAAGAAGATGGAACAAAGAGGGAGACGAGAGGAGGGAGCAGGACGGAGGAGGAAGAGAGAGAGGGAGAGAGAGAGAGAGAAATGGAAAAGGGAGAAGCAGTATGGTTGAGGAGGGGGGTGAGGAGGCGGCGGAGGAGGAGGGGGAGGAGGAGCTCGAGGAACAGGACGGGGAGCCGACGGAGGAAGTAGCAGGAGCGGGAGCACGAGCAGCAGGGAGAACGGCGGGCCGCATACACACAAATAAAATGATTCCCCATATTTTCCCATAGTTTCTGGGTTTTTGTCTTCCCGCCCAGTTCCCATATTTTCCCATATTTTCCTGGGACTCGACGATTAATTGTGTCTGTGTGTTTTTTCCCCTCCTGAGAAGAGAAGGGTGGAAAAAAGGGGGGAGAGGGCAGGCGCATCCGGCGGTGCGCGATGTGCGGCTACCGTCGCGCCCACGCGCCGCCGCCCTCGAGAGGAGCGCTTCTCTGGCTCAGGCCGCGATGCGTGAGGCGCGGATATCTTAGACAAAGAAAAAGTGGAGGGGCACGGGGGTCAACGGGGGGGAAGCGCCTGCTACGAATGGGGAAGAGCGACAGCAACGGCAGGAACGGCAGGAACGGGAGGAGGGACAGCGGCAGGCGTGAGAGGGAGGGGGAGCGGGAGCACAGGAGAAGGAGGACGAGACTGAGGATGGCGAGGAGGACGAGGAGGAGGAGGAGGAGGAGGCGGAGGAGGAGGAGGAGGAGGAGGAGAAGGAGGAGGAGGGGGAAGAGAAGAAGGGAGGAGGAGGGAGGAGGGGGAGGGGGAGGAGGACAAGCTAGGTGCGCTCGCGTCATATCTGACATCCTGAGGAGGAGGAGGAGGAGAAGGAGGAGGAGGGGGAAGAGAAGAAGGGAGGAGGAGGGAGGAGGGGGAGGGGGAGGAGGACAAGCTAGGTGCGCTCGCGTCATATCTGACATCCTACCCCTCCCTCCCATCCCTTACCATGGCGCAGATCCCCTCTCTACTCGCACAGTCGGGTGTCAAGCAGGGCGATGATCCCGAAAGGGTACGCGATGCATTGTAGAGCACGGCGTGGCATGGCGTAGAAGAGCACCGCGAAGCGTAGTATCAACCTAGCATTGCATTGCATGCCGTGGCATGGCACGGGAAATGACGCCAGCGCTGCAGCGGGAGCACGAGTCGAAACGAGCGGAAGCGCGGAAATGAGGCCAGCGCTGCAGCGGGAGCACGATTCGGAACGAGCGGAAGCACGGAAATGAGGCCAGCGCTGCAGCGGGAGCACGATTCGGAACGAGCGGGGCCCGAAAATGATGCCGGCGCCTCAGCGAGAGCAGCATTTTGGAAAAAATGCAGGCGAAAACCCAACTCCGGGGAAACTTGTGTGTAAAAAACAGTACGCGGGGGGGGCGAATATTCCCAAGACGTCATCAGGGGAAGAGGGAGAGTAGTATTCATATTGAGCAATTGTGGTGGAGGAGGAGGAGGAGGAGGAGGAGGAGGAGGAGGAGGAGGAGGAGGGAGGAGGAGGAGGAGGAGGGAGAGGATGAGGATGAGGATGAGGATGAGGATGAGGATGAGGATGAGGATGAGGATGGAGGAGGATGAGGAGGATGAGGAGGGGGAGGAGGAGAGGGTGAGGATGACGAGGAAGAGGCGGAAGGGAGCGTGTAGGCGGAGGACGGGGCGGGAGGTGGCGGAGGAGGCCGACGACGAGGAGGAGCAGGAACTGGGCAGCGTGCTGCAGCTGCCACCGCCATCCTTCTCCAACCTCCCGCTCCGCCTCCCCGTCTCCCTCCAGGGCTCCTCCTCCTGCTCCTCCTCCTCCTCCTCTTCATCTTCCTCCTCAAGCCTCCACCTCCCCCTCCTCCTCCCCTCTCCTCCTTCTCCTCCTTCTGCTTCCTCCCCCAGCTTCATCGTCCTCCTCCTCCTCCTCCTCCGCCTCCTCCTCCCACGAGCGGCTAGGCGCCTGCTGCCGCCGCCCTTCAGCATCCGCTCGATGAACGGCGTCTCCAGGGCGCACATGTACGCCCTGCACAAACTCCTCTCGGGGACCACCGGGCCCAGCTGCTTGTGGTCCCCGATCACCTGCCCTCCCCTGAGATTTGGGCGCTGCAATTTGCTTACACCTGGCGTTTTCGACCAGCTTCGAGGCCCGGAACCTTCACAGATCGATCCAGCGCGAAGCAGAAAGATGGCTGCGGCGCGATTTACAGGATGTTGCATTCTTTAGGCAACATCGGAGGATGAGGAGGAGGAGGAGGAGGAGGAGGAGGAGGAGGAGGAGGAGGAGGAGGAGGAGGGAGGAGGAGGGAAAAGGAGGGCGGACGAGGAGGGGGGGGAAGAGGAAGCTTTACAATCGCTCTGTTGGTTTTGTTGAATCATCGACGCATCCATCTGCGATCGCAATCAGGAAACCCAACAGCTGCAAAGCGCAGAAATGCGCAACGCAGAAAACCACTTTGAATACAGCAACGCTCAGTACGTCGCAAATTCAGCTTGTGCAATACACTTTCGCTTACACCAACCACCGAGTGCACAATACTCTGCAACAGAGCACGATACGGCCACAGGTGCCACCTTGTTACTAGTGAGTCTGGCATGTCTGGTTTCCGTCGCTTCGCCCTTCAATCGCATCAGCACCTCATGTACGGCCCGCCAAGTCGCACGACTGACCCCACCTGGTGTACTCCTGCATTCAGGTCATTACGTCTTTTCTGCGTCTGGATGTTGATTGCATCTGCACCCGTGGAAGTGAGCTGGGCTTTTGATCAGCCTTTGACGTCCTATAATGCGGCCGAGTATGCCACACTGCCCGACAGCACAGTCTGCACCTTGAACGTGCTCAACCAGAACAGTAAGAGCGCATCAGATCCACTCATCCTCCTCGCTGAAGTGCTCTCTGCTAGCCTCCTCCTTTCCTCCAGCACCCCCGCCCATTTCACCAATCCTGCTGCCGTCTGATATTTCGACCTTTTCCACTCGTTTGGTTCCTCCTGATACTCAGATTTAAGTATGCGGTTGTACTCACTCATACAATTCTGTGCCGATTCTGCGCTGCGGGCAGCTCCGCTTTTCCCTTTCCTCATTGGCCTTTTTGTTTCATCATGCGGTTCCTGCTGCTGCACGGTGCTTTCGCCTTGATTTCACTTCGCACCGACGCTACGGCTACTATCACCAAAGTCGGCGTAACAAGTGAGGTGGAAGAGGAATAACAACAACGGCAGGACTTCTGTTCCGCTCTGCCGCTCTCAGAGCTCCTTGCGCGTCGTGCCCGCCCTCTTCCTGGACTTGGGCCTGGGGAAGGAGCCCCAGTTCTCGCAGAAGAGCAAAACATAACTGCGCAAGCATACGCTTTCGAACCTCCGAAAGCCTAAGTCGCCGAACTTCGCACATCGCGCCCCGCGACGCGTGGTTATCTCTGCGCCCTCCCGCCGCCGCCGCCCTGGTAGCGCGGTTGTGTTCGCGCCCCTCTCGTGTGACCCAGGAAAGCGCATGCCTCTCCGGTGGTTTGCTCTTCTGGCCTCGTGCACGTCCCAGTTCACCTCCGCGCTGACGCCCTCGCGGTACCACTGGGTCGCCGTCGTCTTCTGGCCCCGGAGCACGGGGCACGCCGCGTGCGTGGACAGCGACCTGGGGTCCGGGTTGTACGAGAAGAGGAGGAAGGACCCCGGCGAGGGCTCGAACTTCAGGCGGTCGCGCGGGAAGACGGTGCCGCCGCCCTCGTCCGCGGCAGCACAATACAGGAGGGACGAAGCGACCCGCTTGCCCGTCTTGACGTGCCGGGTGCCGCAAGGGCCGTCGCAGTGGGGGCGGTACTCATACCCGGGCTTGTAGAACAGCCAATTGACTGGCTCCTGCCCCTCCGCCCCCGCCGCGAGCCCCACGGCCGCCCGGGCGAACTCGAAGAAGCGCAGGGCCACCCGCGTGAGGGCGCTGTCAGGGTCCTCCAGGTCCGGCCACAAATTCGCTGTGAGGGTCCGCCGGGAGCGCGAGAGCTGTGTGCTGCCGCTGCCGCCCACCGTCGCCTGCTCTAGTTGGTTGGTACCCGCCTCCGCCGACAGCTCGCCGCACACTCCCGCGCCCACGAAGTCGCGCACCGCGAGGACCAGTGGGTCCTCCCGGAGTACCTGCGCACGCAGGACTTCCGGGCCCCCGCCCTCGAAGCTGGTGACGTTGATGTCTATGGAGCGCAGCGGCTCCGAGGCGCGCTGGTAGCTGCACAGCAGCCAGTGGTCCCAGCTGCTCCACAGCTTCCCGAGCAGCGCCCGGCCCTCGTGTTCGGGCAGCAGCACACCGGTCCTCGGGAGGCGCGCGCGGTCCCGGAGGCACTCGTAGCCCTGCCAGGCGGCCGCCTGGGCCTCTGGGCCCCTCGGCACGCCCTCGTCCTCCGCGCACCGAGCGGCCACGTCGCTCAGGAAGATCTTGAGGTCGTCCTCGCCGAGGAGCTCCGCCTCCAGGCGCCCGCCGGCCCAGGCCGCCGCCACCAGCGCGAGCTCGCCCGGGTACAGGAAGGTCTGGGACGCGGAGGAGGCTCCGGAGGCCAGGTAGAACACCTCGCCCTTGCGAGCGCTCACGACGGCCGTGGCGGCCGCCTCGCCAGCCGCGGCCTCGAGGGCCGCCACCAGCGAGGAGCTGTCCCAAAGCTCCCCGCCTGAGGCGCCCTCGCTCGGCAGGCCAGGCGGCAGCCGGCGCAGCTCCAGCCGCCCAGCGCCCGCTGGGACAACCACGACCAGCGCCTCGTCGGGCAACGCGCCGCCCCCGCGCGCCACCGCTGGGGGGGGGCCCGCGCCCTGGGGCGGCCAGCGTTCCGACAGCTTGTCCAGCACGCTCGCCAGGGAGACCCCCAGCCGCGGCGACCTCGCGCCGCGGGTGCCAGCGGCCACTGGCTCGAGCTGCTGCGGCCCGAGCAGCTCCACATCCAGCCCGCCCGAGGCCCCGCGGCCCACCGCCAGGACGTTCAGGTCCCCGAGGTGCACGGCCATGGGCCCGCCAGAGCCCCCGACGCGGAACGCATGCCCCGCGGCGGTGTCCAGCGTGTGCGCCGAGGGCTCGCCGGCGGAGCCGGCCGGTATGTTGCCGAGGTCGACCGCATCGCCCTCGTCGCCCGGCCCCGCCCGCAGCCACTCGAGGCCCAGCTCCTCCGCGGCAGCGTTCAGCACGACGAGCCTGGCGGTGACGGCGGGCAGCGGCGGCGGGCCGATACGCGACGGCAGACCGACGCGACGGCGAACTAGCAGACCGACCGACAGACGGACCGACGGATCGCAGCTCAAGCAAGGGTGTGGCACGAGGGGGGGGGGCATCTGAAAGGCGTGGGTCTTCGCAGGAGGCAGGGGCCTCTCTAATCAGGCCCCCGAAAGTCCCTGACTAGGCTCATAGCAAGCCCGGGAGGTATCTGGGACCCCCCCCACCTTCTTGGAAGGCGCGCCAGCAGGACGGACGACGCCGACGCCGAAACCGATGCCGACGCCGACGCAGACGCCGACGACGACGACGACGACGACGACAACGCCGACGACGACGACGACGACGACGACGACGACGACGACGACGCCGACGCCGACGCCGACGCCGAAGCCGACGCCGACGCCGACGCCGACGCCGACGCCAACGCCGACGACGACGACGACGACGACGACGACGACGACGACGGTGACGACGACGACGACGACGACGACGACGACGACGGCGCTCGGCACGGCGCTCCTGTCAGGGGCTGGGCCGCCCGCCGCGTGCCTGGCCACCAGGAAGCACGCGGCGAGCGCCGCCCGCAGCGTTGCGGCGAGGAGGCTCCCGGGCATGACCAGCGAGAGCCCGCGGCTCTCGGCGCCCCGCTGGGCTCCCGTCTGAGCCCGCTGGGCGTCCGACCCTGGGACCCGGCGCTGCGGAAGAACTGCAACGCCGCACAAGCATCACGACCAGAGCCCCGGACCACGCGCAGAGGGGGGTTAGGGGGAGGGGGGAAGGCTTCTTAGAAGCAGGCTGCTTCCGAGAAGGCGCGGGGCCCTGCATCTGCAGACAAGGCCCGCGCCGGCCTCCTTCTATAAGAGGCCTTCCCCTCTTCCCCTAATTACCCTCCCCTGCGCGTGGCCGACCACTTTTCTGCGTCCCTCTTCGAGACGGATCGACCTGCGAGGGCCTCGGGGCGCCTGACAGCCCGGCGCAAGCGCCAAGTGTGAAAACAAAGGGCGACGCCCGGATCGCAGATCCCCCCGCCCCCGTCGGAACCCGCCCCGTCGCCCTGCCGCCCCACCGCAAAACGCTCCGGACCCCCCGGCTGCCCCCGAGCGCAACCCCCCCAGGAGGAGGTCTCTTTCCTGCGAGCGAGAAGTTCTCGCTCGCAGGAGGAGGTTTCTTTCCTGCGAGCGGAAGTTCTCGCCGAGAACAGATCCCTGCCACAGCCAGCATTCGGCTGCGGTGGCCGGGGGCACACTGCTGAGGTGCCTCACCCCGCCCCGCACAGAGACTCTGCCCCGGTGAAAACTGGGGTCGGAGAGCTCGCTCCCAGAAGGCGTCGCACTCCCATGGCAGCAAGGAGCGGGACAAATTGCGGCATCGCAAAGAAGCACGCCTGGAGCCCCAGAAACTCCAACTTTCTGCTTCATTTCTCGAGCCGGATGGGTCTTCGGCTACACGCAAGAGAGACCCTGTGTAAGAGTGACCTTTGGTGCGCGGCTCTTTGGGGGCCACGGGGGGACCAAACACAAGCGTGCAAGACGCTACTATACCGCATGACGTTCGGCAACTGGAGAGCCCCAATGGGCCCGCACCAGAGACCACTCCGGCGAAGGAGCACTCGTACGTGCAGTCGAACCGCTCTGCGTCGTAATGTGAGCCAGATCGATCTGTGGGGGTCCCGGGGCCCGAAACCGGGCGAACACGCCCGTCGTGACAGATCTCACGGGGCTCCGCTGCCCGCCTCCAGGGAGAGCGCCGTGCCAGGGCCCGCCCGGCGTGTCGCGCTGGCGCATGCCCAGACCCCCTCGCGCCGTGTGGGACGGACCCGGAGATCTTGGCGTGCATTTTTGTCCGAGCACGGGCGTTTTCGCCCAGTTTCGGGCCCCGGGATTGTCACATCGATCCGGCTCGAAAGATGACGCAGGGGAGTGGGGTCTGGGGCTCCTGGCGTGATTTTGTACGATGTTGCATCCTTTTCGCTACGTCGGATCTCAGGGCACAAGGACATACAATCAACCCGTCTAACAAGAACGCCCGTTAAGGATGCAAGGGCCTTGGAGGGCCATGCCGACACTCTGCGAGCGGGGCGCGGCGAGCGGAAGCGGCCACGGATGGTCCGAAGGGGAAGGATGCAAGGGTAGCCTCGGGAAGTCGCCCATCCTTACTATGCGGGTTGACTGTGGTAGTCCTGTGTGTCCTCCTTGGAGGCGCGCGTCCGACCCGAACACGTGGTACAAGCATCTTATAGTATATCGTCTCCCGAGCGGTACGGCCAGAAAGCACCCGCCACGGAGCTTGTACGATAAGGTTTCTCGGCGCGAGCGTCGCCCCTGAGGGGGCGACGTACACATAGTGTTAGTATGTTGTGGTGGCGCAGATCGTGAAAAGAATCACGACGGGAGATGTTTCGCCATTTTCGGCCTCCGGGGGCCCTCGCAAGGCCCCGTGACCTCTGAACAGACGGCTCGGGACGAAAGCTGCTCCCGGGAAATGGGTCGAGAGTTCTGGGGGTCGCCGGTGTGAAAGAATGATGACGTTGGGGGTCTGGGTCGTGAGGGCAGGAGGGGCCCGGTGATGGTGGCGCGGGCGGCTGGAGGTCACCCGACTTCGCGCATCGCGCCCCGCGATGCGTGGCGCACGGCTATCTTCGCATATCTTCGCGCACTCGCGCCGCCGCCCTGGAGAGGGGCACCTTCGCGACCCAGGATGCGAAGCGCGACTCCCTTCGCGCCTCTGGGGGTGGCCCGGGGAGCGGTCCGGGCAGCGGGAAGGGGGAGAAAGCGCAGCCCCGTCTGAGAGTCGCGACGCGGCTGGCAGGCACCGCACGCGCTCCACGGCGGCGGTGAAGGCGAGGGCTGCGGCAGCGAAGACGACGGTGGGCGCAAGCAACACGGCGACGGCGGCGACAACGACGAAGACGACGACGACGAGGGGAAGGAGCAAGACGACGACGACGACGACGACGACGACGACGACGACGACGACGACGACGACGACGACGACGACGACGACGACGACGGCGGCGACCCTCCCGCCTGCTCCCCGTGCTTCTGCTGCTGCTGCTGCTTGCTCATCCTAGGCCCCCTCCCTCCTCCTCCTCCTCCTCCTCCTCCTCCTCCTCCTCTTCCTCCTTCTCCTCCTTATCCCTCCTCTTCCTCCTCCTCCCACCCCTCTCCTCCTCCCTCTCCCCTCCCCTCCCTCCCTCCCCTCCCCCCTCCCCTCCCCTCCCCTCCCTCCCCTCCCTCCTCTTCCTCCTCCTCCTTCCCCATGCGTAAGCCGCGCAGAGCCGAGGAGCCATCCGACGATTCGGATTGCGGATCCGACGGGCTGTTTCTACTGAAGAGACGCGCCTCTAGGTCTATATGCTGGTCTATGGAGGGAGGACGGGAAGACCGTCTCTGCGCCAGGACTTTCACACGAGCTCAATGTACGCCATCTCCGCACCTCTCTTGGGCATCGTGCGGGTGACCTGCGTGAAGTCCTTGAACTTGTCGCTGTAGCGCTCTGGCGCCAACTTGAAGAGGTTCTCGACCAAGCCCGAGTCGATCATCCATTCCTCGGCCTCGCGCCGGGACAGGTCGTCGCCGCGTTTCGCCAGAACGATCATCCTGTCGATGAAGCTCTGCACGGCGAGCGCCCTAGCGTAGGTCGATTTTACGCGCCCGTGCTTGATCACCGCGGTCGTCAGGCACTTCATGATGTCCTTGCGCTTGTCGAAGGAGCCGCCGCTGAGCTTCGGTATGGTGCGCTGCTCGCCGTTCCTCGGCCTGCCCAGGCGGGGGCCCCGCATGATGACGTAGTCGATCTTGGGCCCGTTGTACTGCGGCCCGAAGATCGCCGCGTAGTCCTTCTTGCCGTAGCCGCCCGCCTTCTTGTAGAACCCCATGGCTCGGGGGGCGTCAACCGGACCACCTGGCGCCCGTCCAGGGCTGGGCCCACCCTGGGCCCGGGGCCGGCGCCTGCGCTATATACGATTCCCCGGCCAGGCCACGGGGGGGCTGGGCGGGGCGCCTGCATCGATCCTGGGCCCAGGACCGGCTGACCCAGCGTCCATGCATGCAGCCATCTGCTACCATACACCCTGCGAAATGCTTTAGAAATCATGGGTTAAGAAATTCATAGTCTCAGAATTTGAATAAACATCCAGAATGTCTATTCAAATCTTAGGATCTACATTGAAACATTAAGAATAATCGAGACTCTGGCCGAAACCTTGGGTTTTCTTAAGCATCGCCTAAGGTGTAGGGGAGCGCCGAACAGGGACGGACGGGGGGCTTCTCTGGCCACGACGAGCCTCGGGCGCGAAGCAGGCTTCCCGATCCAGACCTTCCCAGGAGCGGCCGGAACACCTGAGCCCCTCCCTGAGCTGGGGGGTCTGAACTGGTTGGGGCCCCAGAGAGTCGGCCAGGAGCCATGGGCCCAAATCCGCTCAAAGTCGATCCCCAGACCCCTCCTGGGGCCCATCCAGCGCAGTTTTTCACCCCGGATCCGTTCTGACGGTCCCAGGGCCCGCCCCCAGGCCCGAACCAGGCGAACAAACAGCCTTCTCGAACCCAGGTCCTCGAACCTTTCCTCCTGGCCGGAACCAGTGCTGGGCCACCCCAGACCCCCCCAGACGGCTCCAAGCCGAAAATGGAACTCTCGTCGGTGGACTTTCATTTCGTCCGCTTTCGGTTTCGTCCGCCTTTCGAAGCGGACGAACCGAACAGGACGAATCGAAGCGAACGAAATGAATTTCGGACGGAATGACATGGAATTCTTTCCTCTGATTACGTACCAGACCATCGCAACCCAACCCGAAGTCCCAGTGCCTCGGCTGCACCAGGTCGGGAACAGTGTCATGATAGGATTGGCTCAGGATGCGTTTCAGGACTTCCAGAACATCTGGCCGCCCTCGCTTCTGCAGCACCTGTGGAACATCAGGAAGTCTGGGAAATCCGCTGGCCCTGTCGGCGTGTGTGAGGGGCTGTCTGTTCGAGTCGTCGTCTCCGTTGGTTGTCGTCTCCGTCGTCCCCTCTCCCCCTGCACCATCCTCCTCAAGCCTGTCGGCGAGAGAAAGATCCAGCACTTTCGCCATCGAGCCGAAAGGACGCCCCTTCTCTCGGATCCCTCCCCGACAATCGGGGGTGCCGGTGTGGGGGGGGGGGGGGGGGGCGTAGGGCCTGCAGGGGGGGGGGGGGGGGGCGTGCGCCTCCGATGCACAGCCGACGCCCCCCGAGATCGCCGTGCGGCCGCGCGCCGCGCCGCGGGCGGCCAGCGCTGCGGCCGCGCCGCAGGCCAGGCACGCGCCCGCGCGGCCGGCAGCCCGGGCGCCCTCGTCGTATCGGCCGCACGCATGGGGCGACCCGAGACCCCCTCGAGGAGACGACTGCGACGAGGACGAGGAGAGCCGCCCTTCTCCTCCACACCTCCTCCTCCTGCTCCTCCTGATTCCTGACGGCGTGGGGAGTCTCCGGCTGCCGCTGCCCCTCCTGATCCTCCTCCTTCTCCTCTCCTCCTGCTGCTCCTCCTCCACCTTCCTCCTCGGGACCCCCACGCCACACGCAGGAGCGACCCCCAGACTCCCTCGTGTCGTTTACGTGTTCGACAGTGGACCCCTTTTTGCCCGTCGCTCCTGGGGCTGTCTTCGGCGGTCTCCGCACGGTCTTCGGCGGTCTTCGGCTGTTTTCGGCCCTCTGCGGCGGTTTCTGGTGGTCTTCGGGGCGAAAGCTGGATGGTTGCGGTCAGCATTGGGTCCATCATCGTGAACAAAATCACGACGGCATTTTTTTCGCCCTTGTCGGCCCCTGGGGGTCCTCGCACGGCCTCGGAAGCGTCAAAAACCGGCTCGGGATGAGAACCTGGTCCAGGAAAATGGGCCAAAACCTCTGGAGGTCGACGTGTGAAAAATCATGACGTCGGAGGGGGAACCGGGCAAGAGTGACCTCTGGTACGCGTCATCATGAGCGTCGCTTCGCAAATAGCCTATCCCCACTGGCGTGACCCTGGCCCCACTGGCCGACTTACCCACCTACGGTAGGTTCGTGCAGCATCGACATGGCGGCGACCCCGCGGCGGGCGTTCACGCTTGAACGCCGCCAGTGGCCCAGAATCCACCAATATGGAACGCTCTGGCGATCGAAAAACTCCGATCGTCCAAAGTCGAACGATCCACGCTGTGTCAGAAACCAACGCTGGGGTCGTCACGACAAGAATCTGCCGCACGTGGGGACAACCTGCCTATTCCTTCGGGCTTCGCGGGGCCTGTCCCCACCTGGGAGGGTGGGCCCCGTGGGGCCGAGGCACCATGGCCCAGTCGGGATGGGAATGGCCAATACGATGCTGACCCTGGACGGGCGCGGGGGGACGCCGAACCCGGGCGCGCAGGCCGCTGCCGTCGCGCCGCACTCGCTGTCGGGAGACTCCCCGCAGACCTCCGAAGTCTTAAAAGTGGCCCCCCTGGGAAGTCCCGATCCTTTCCACAAGGCCGGCTTCGCATCCCGAGTCGGTTTTGGACGGTCCCAGGGCCCAGCGAGGGTCTCCGGTGGCCGAAAGCTGCAGAGAAGCTTCGCAGTACTGCATTTCTCGAGACGTTCTCTGAGATCTGAAGTTGCCAAACAATTGCAACCTCGCGAAAAATCACGACAAGAGCCCCAGACCCAGCGTCATCTTTCGAACGGGATCGATCTGTGATGGCTCCAGGGCCCGAAACTGGGCGAAAACGCCCTCATTGTCAAGAAATTGCAACGCCAGGATCTCAGGGTTGGAGGACTGGGCCCGTGGGTCTGCACTAGAGGTCACTCCGACGAAGGGCTACCAATGCGTGCGGCTGACCTCGGCGTAGGCGAGAATGATGATGATGCTGACGATGATGATGATGATGATGATGATGATGATGATGATGATGATGATGATGATGATGATGATGATGATGATGATGATGATGATGATGATGATGATGATGATGATGATGATGATGATGATGATGATGACGACGATGATGATGGTGATGATGACGATGGTGGTGATGATGATGATGATGATGGTGGTAATGATGGTGATGAAGAGGACGAAGGAGCTCACGATGATGAAAATGATGATGATGATGATGGTGATGATGGTGGTGATGATGACGATGATGGTGATGCTGATGATACTGAAAGTAACGACTATGATGGATGGTGGTGATGGTGATGGTGATGGTGATGACTGTGATGATGAAGATGGATTCTGTGATGCTGATGATCATGAAGAACAAGACAGTCCCGATGATGATGGTGATGATCATGCTGACGGTGATGATGGTGATACTGGTCATAATAACGATGATCATGATGGTAATGCTGATAATGGTGGTGATGATGATGGTAATGATGATGATGATGATGATGATGATGCTGCGGATCACGCTGATGATGGTACTGGTGATGGTCATGAAGGTGATGACGATTATGACAGTGATGACGATGATGCGGATACTGATGACAACGATGATGATGAAAACGATGCTGATGGTGATGATGGTGGTGATGGTGACGACGATGATGTTAGTGGTGATGCTGATTATACTGAAGGTAGGGACTATGATGGTGGTGATGGTGATGGTGATGACTGTGACGATGAAGATAAATTCTGTGATGCTGATGGTCATGAAGAAGAAGACAGTGCCGATGATGATGGTGATGATGATGGTGACGGTGATGATGGTGAGAATGATCATGACAACGATGATTATGATGGTGATGCTGATGATGGTGATGATGATGGTGCTGATGGTGATGATGCGGATCACGATGATAATGGTAATGGTGATTGTGATGAAGATGAAGATGGTAACGATTGTGACAGTGATGGCGATGATGATGATGACAACGAGAATGACGGTGACGATGTCCACGTGATGGTAATGATTATGGTGGTAATGATGGTGATGAAGAGGACGAAGAAGATGACGATGATGATGGTGGTGATGGTGGTGATGGTGATGATGATGATGATGAAAACGATGCTGATGATGATGATGGTGATGATGGTGATGATGGTGACGACGATGATGATGGTGGTGATGCTGATGAGGGTGATTATGAAGATAATGAAGATGATGGTGATGATGACGACGATGTTGGTGATGGTGATGGTGGTGGTACTGATGGTGATGGTGGATGGCGAAAACGATGACGATGACGAAATGGATGATGATGACGATGATCATTGTGATGATGGTGATGATGAATAAAAGGATGCTGATTGCGATTATGATGGTGATGATGGTGACGCTGATGATGAAGATGATGGCGACGATGATGATGGTGATGCTGATGAGGGTGCTGAAGATGATGAACCTGATGGAAATAATGATGCTGGTGATGGTAGTGATGATGATGGCGATGACGGTGATGCTGGTAACGATGAAGATAATGACGATGATTGTGCTGATGATGGTGAATACTGTGATGATGGTGATGGTCATGAAGGAGAAGACAGTGCCAATGATGATGGTGATGGTAATGTTGACAGTGGTAATGATGCTGATAATGTTGATGTTGATGATGATGATGATGATGGCGATGATGAGGGCAATGGTGAAGATGGTGACGATGATGATAGTAATGATAATGCTGATGATGATCACGATGATGGTGGTAACGATGATGATGGTGGTGATGATGAACATGATGACGAGTATGATGGTGATCATGATTGTGGTGATGATGATAATGATGGATATGGTGACGATGATGATGATGACGGTGGTGCTGGTGATGATGATGGGGAGGCTGACGACGATTATTACGATGATGGTGGTGATACTGCTGGTCATGACGATGATCATGATGGTAAAGATTGTAAAGATGATTACCATGCAGAAAAAGATGATGATGATTATGATGGTGATGAAGATGGTGGAGATGATGATGCTCATGATGAAGGTGGTGACGATGATGATGATGATAAGGACGATTTACGACAATGATGGTGGTGATACTGCTGGCGATGACGATGATGATGATGGTGAAGATTGTGAGAATGATGACCATGCAGAAGAAGATGATGACGATGATGACGATACTGATGGTGATGATGATGTTGATGACGGTGATGATGATGAAGATGGTGATGGTGATGAAGATGATTGTGATGATGGTGACGATGGTGATGATGATAGCGATGGGGAAAACAGTAATGGTGATGACCGTGATAATGATGGAAAAGAAGATGGTGGCGATGATGATGATGGAAATGATGGTGGTGATGAAGATGATGACGATGGTGTTGGTAATGACCATCGTGATGATTATGACGAAGATTATGATGACGATGGTGGTGATTGTTTTGTTAATGATGGTGATGGTGATGCTGATGATGACAATGATGGCGATGATGATGAAGATGATGATGGTGGTAAGGATGGTGATGAAAAGGATGAAAAAGATGAGGATGATGATGATAATGAAGATGCTGATTGTGCTGATGATGATGATGGTCAAGCTGGTGATGATGGTGACGCTGATGGAGATAATGACGACAACGATGATGGTGGTGATACGGATGAGGGTGATGATGATGATGACGATGATGAAGGTGACGGTGATGATGATAGTGATGGTGGTGGAGATGATGACGATGATTCTGATTTCATTAATCCCCAATCAGAGCTTGCCCCTGTAGCAGTCCTAGCGGATTCATGTGGTTAGGTGAGGTACGGCACCCGGGAGCCCAGGTGCCCGGGTGCCCGGGTGCCCGGGTGCTCGGGTGCCCAAGTACCCAGGTTCCCCGGTGCCCGGGTGTCCGGGTGCCCAGGTGCCCGGGTGCCCGGGTGCCCGGGTACCCGGTAGCCCTATAGCCTTATGTATAACCCTATAGCCGTATAGCCCTATAGCCCTAGAGCCCTATAGCCCGATAGCCCTATAACCTATAGCCCTATAGCCCTAGAGCCCAATAACCCTGTAGCCCTATAGCCCTATAGTCGTATAGCCTTTTAGCCCTATACCCCTTCAGCCCTATAGCCCTATAGCCCTATAGCCGTATAGCCGTATCGCCGTATAGCCGTATAGCCCTATAGTCCTATGGCTCTATAGCCCTATAGCCCTAAAGCCCCATAGCCCTGCAGCCCTATAGCCCCATAGCCTTATAGCCCTATAGCCCCATAGCCCTATAGCCCTGTAGCCCTATAGCCCTATACAGTAGCCATATAGCCCCATAGCCCTATAGCCCTCTAACCCTATAGCCCAATAGCCCTATAGCCTTATAGCCCTGTATCACAATAGCCCAATCGCCCTACAGCCCTATAGGCCTATAGCTTTATAGCCAGATAGCCCTATAGTCCTATAGCCATATAGATCTACATTCCTATCACCCTATAACTCTACAGCGCTAGAGACCTACATCCCTATGGTCGTATAGTCCTAAAGCCCCATAGCCCTGAAGCCGTAAAAAGATGGTGACGACGACGATGGTGGTGCTGATGATGGTGATGATGAGGATGATGGTGAATCTTGTGATGGTGATGATGACCATGAAGAAGACAGTGACGATGATGATGGTGATGATGATGACGGTGAAGATGATAATCATAATGATAAGAACGATGGTGAAGGTGATCATGATGGTGATGCTGATGACCATGATGATGGTGATGACGATAAAGATGGTGACAATGATGATGGTAATGGTGGTGAAGTTGCTGATGGTGATCATGATGATGATGGTAATGAGGATGACGGTGATAATGGTGGACCTGATGACGATTATAATGATGCTGATGCTGACGATGATGACGATGATGGTGGTAACACTGATGGTGATGACGACGCTGATGTCGTTGAAGTATGTGGTGCTGGTGATCATGAAGAGGAAGATGGTGACGATGATGACGGCGATGATGGTGATGATGATGGTAACGACGGTGATGATGGTGGTGATGATGATGGCGATGATGATAGCGATGACGGTGGTGGTGATGGTGATGGTGATGATGCGATGGTGATGAAAACGGTGCCAATGGTGATGGCGATGGTAATGATGATGCGGATAGCGATGATGGTGATAATGGTAACGGTGATGACCGTGATGATGATGGAGAAGAGGATGATGACGACGATGATGAGGGTGATGCTGGCGATGATCATGATGAGAATGATGGCGATGGTGATGGTGATGACGATCGTGATCATAATGGTACTGATGATGGCAATAATAATGATGATGATGATGATGATGATGATGATGGTGGTGAGGGTGATGATGATGACAATGAAGATGGTGATAAGGATGGTGTTGATGCTAGTGATAATGATGATGGTGATAAAGGTGAGGATGAAGTTAACGATGAAGATGATGGATATTGTGATGCTGACGTTGATGATGATGACGATGATGGATATGATTGCGATGATGATAACGATGATGATGAAGATGATGACGATGGTGATAGTGGCGGTAAAGATGATGACGATGATGCTGGTGATGATGATGACGAGGATGATGATTAGGGTGATGGTGATGACCGTGATAATAAGGAAGGCGGTAATAACAATCATAATAATGCTACTGATGACGAACATGATGGTGATAATGATGATGGGGGTGATGGTGCTGATGATGGTGGTAACGATGGCGACGATGGTGATGATAAGGACGCTGAAGATGATGATGGTGATGACGTTGATGATGGTGATGATTACGATGATGATGACGATGATAATGGGGGTGCAGATGATGACGATGATGACGATGATGATGATGATGATGATGATGATGATGACGACCATGATGGTGATGACGACCATGATGGTGCTGATGGCGATGACGACGATGATGCTGCTGATGATGGACAAGATGGTGATGATGATGGGGATGGTGGTGATAATGATGCTGGTGATGGTGGTGATGGCGTTGATGACGATGATCATGGTGATGATGGTGCTGATGATGACGGTGAAGATGATGACGATGATGACGATGATGATGATGGTGGTGATGACGATGCAGATGATGACGAGTATCATGGTGATAATGGTAATTAGGATGATAATGGTGGAGATGACGATGAGGGTGATGATGGTGATGATGATGATGGTGGTGATGGGGATGGTGGTTATGAAGAAGATGATGAGGATGATGACGATGATGATGGTGACGATGGCGATGATCGTGGTTATGATGGTGATGATGATGCTGATAATGATGAGGATGCTGTTGATGACGATGATGATGGTGATGATGCGGGTGATGGTGATGCTGCCGATGATGATGGTGATGATGATGACGATGGTCACATGATGACGGAGATGATGATGGAGACGATGATAGTGATAGTTGTGATGATGATGGTGATGATGGTGACGATGATGATTGTGATGATGATGATGGTTAGGATGAGGGTAATGGTAATGATTATGGTAATGATGACGATGATGATGATGATGGCGACGATGGTGATAATGATGCTGCATATGATGATGTTCGTAATAGTGATGAGCATAATAATGATAATGACAATGATAATTATAAGAATGATGATGATGATGAGATGATGATGATGATGATGATGATGATGATGATGATGGGGATGATGGTGATGATCATGATGATGACGACGACGATGATGATGATGACGATGGCGACGACGATGATAGAGATGGTGATGGTGATGGCACGAATAATTGAAATGGTAATGTTAACGGTACTGGCACTTGTAGTGGTAATGGTGATGGTGATTCATGATGGTGATGCTGATGGTGATGCTGATGCTGCTGCTAAATGATGCTGATGATGATGGTGATGGTGATGATGAAGATGATGACAATAAGCATGATGATAGTGCTGATGCTGGTGTTGATGATGACGAGGGTGATGATCATAATAACGATGGTGATGGTGATGATGATGATGATGACGACGGTGATGACGCTCTTGATGATAGTGCTGCTGCTGCTGATGATGATACTGATGATGAGGAGGGGGATGAGGATGAGGACGAGGATAACTGATGATGAAGATGATGGTGGTGATGATGATGACGATGACGATGACGATGACGATGACGATGATGATGATGATGATGATGATGATGATGATGATGATGATGATGATGATGATGATGTTGATGATGATGATGCATGCAGCCGGCCTCAACGTAATCTGCCCCCGCCCGCGGCGCCCTCCCGCCCGCGCCCGCCGCGGGCACAGCCGCCGCGCGCGGCGGCAGCGCGGCTGGCCCGGAGATGAAGGCCTGCGCGCCGGTGCTCAGCGCCGCAAGCGCCGCCAGGAACGCGGCGGGGGCCATCGCCGCCGCGCGGGCCGAGGCGGGGACTCTCTTTTCAACGTTGGGCTGCCGGGGCGCGGGTCGGCGCGTGGCCCTTGACCTGAAACTCCTGCTCCTCCTCCTCCTCCTCCTCCTCCTCTTCCTCCTCCTCCTCCCTCCTCCCTCCTCCTACTCCCCTCCTCCTTGCCCTCGGAGCTCTCCTCCTCCTCTTCTCTCCTCCTCCTGCTGTCTGTCCTCTCCGAAGAGAGGTCGGAGGGGGAGGAGGGAGGAGGGGGGAGGGAGGAGGGAGGAGGGAGGAGCCACGGGCCCAGTCCTCGAAGAGGCTGAGTCCTGGCGGCGGCCAGCGGGGGGCCCAGGACCATAACCCCAACGCCTGGGGGGACCCCCTTGGTGACGGGGGTGGACGCCCACTCTGGTGCCCCCGGGCTTTTTGTCGGAGAAAGGCGGAGGGAGGAAGAGACGGGAGGAGGAGGAGGAGGAGGAGGAGGAGGAAGAGGAGGAGGAGGAGGAGGAGGAGTGAGGAGGAGAAGAGGAAGGAGGGACAAAGAGGAGGAGGAGGAGGTGGAGGAGGAGAAGGAGGAGGAGAAGGAGGAGGAAGGAGGAGGAGGAGGGGGAGGACGAGGAGGGAAAGGTGAGAGAGGAGAGGGAGGAGGAGGAGGAGGAGGAGGAAGAAGAGGAGCGCCAGTCCCAGCAGGGGAAGAAACGGGCCAGCAGCGAGGGTAGCGAGGATCGGGAAGGGTCCGAGTTTCCACACGACCCCTGGAGGTTGGCTTTCGTGTAGAGCCCCCTTCACATGTGCATTCAGCCTGGATATGGCACGGGCCCGTGGTCTCATGATTCCCATAACGACTTCGGCCCCACGGAAGCCTTTGCCCCTCATGCTCTGCTGTGTGCTAAGCAACGAATCGATGGCAACCACCGCAGAATACAACTCACCTCTGGCAGGAATCGGAATGCAACTTAGACACAACTGCTCAAAAACGGGCCACCACCCCAACCAAGATTGAAGAGGGGGACGAGAACTCTGACTATTGGCGCGACCATAGGGCGCACCACGTAATGGTCCAGAGCATCTCCACACATAGTTTGGCACCCCCACATACACCGAAACGTCCCTCAACGATACCTCCTACTCGTACTTAACCCGTTACATGTCGTCTTCATCAGGTTGCGTACATATTTGCACGGAAGCTTACTGGCAACTAGCTGCAGGCGGATAAACGTGAGCTGCGCAATGTTCAAGGACAGCTCTGGTACCCAGTACCTCGGCCTAGGGAGCAGCGGGTGCACGGGGCTCACGTCAGACGATGCTTGCAGGACACGATGGAATCCAGCGGCGACCCGTCGGCAGTCCAGGAACAGAGTCAAGATATCTCATCGTCCTCCGAAGTTGCATGAAGATGGAATTCACAAACAGCGGGTCCCACTCGTGGGTAACCGAAGCTTCCCCACACTCCACCACCAGATCATCGTAGATCTCCAGGAGCTAACGAAAGCAGCGTTCCTCTGAGATACGCGGAAGCCGGCAGCCTAGGCCATCAACTCCAGATACATAATACCACAATGATACCCAAAGCTTCGAAGACGGTACAGCATAGCAAAAAATATCGACTTGTTGCGCGCCGCCGTCAGCCTCTGGACGCATCTGCGCTCGATTCATAAAACGTCCTTGCTGGGCCGGTACATCTGACCCACGATGCCCAACACTGAAAAGCAGTGTCTGTTGTAGCCTCAGACGTACTAGGGGAGGTTCTGCTAGGGTCCTTTCAGCCTGGATACGCAACCCCCAGGGGATCTGCCAGGAGCCACCCGAGAGGCAATGTGCCCATCCGCCCCCGCCACGATGCCCAGAGAGTTACTTCCCGGAAGTCTGAACCTGGAGGCCCCTTGCCTTCGCGCCCTGGCATCTGAACCTCCTCCTGACCTCTGAGAGTTCAAAGCCACCGGGAAGAATGAGAACGGTCTTGCCAACATTCACGAGTATGCCAGTCCGTTCAGTACTCTGGACTAGCAGCTTCACGCGCGGGAGGTCGGAAAAAACATGTTGGCGGAGACAGGACCGAGACGTCCGCGAATCCGATCTTGTCGGCCTTTGGATGCGCGACCTGAGCTTTGAAAAACCTCGGGATCGGGTCGGAACGCTTCACCCGCGCCCGTTTAGCACCTCAAAAGCGGACGCACGTCGCCGATTCTGACTGCAACATCGCCACCTCCCCCGCGAACCAGTTGGGCAACTCCAGATTCTCAAGAAGTCGCGGCATCCACGCATGTGACATGCTCGGGAAACCTTACTTCAGGTAAAAAAACACGCAACCGAATCCTGCAGGTATTATACCAGCCTCCATAGCATCATTCTGGCACCCAGAGAAATAATGCAGCCCGGCATCTGACGGCCAGGGGCGAACCCTATCTGTGCCCGGATGACCGCGACCTGACCGCAATCAGCCAGGGGGCGGGCCATCGCGGCAGGCATCATTTTATTGCATGTGTCCATGAGGGTGAGAGGTCGGGCATTTCCAGGAGGTCCGGCATCTTCAGGGCGATGTGGGCCAGCGTCGCCGCGTTGAAGTCTTTCGGGGGCTCTGTGCAAGGTGATCATAGAGTCCGAAACTAGTGCCAGTGGTCACCTCGCCAGCCTTCTGGCGCGCGCCGCGGTGGATCCCGCTGGGCTGGAGCCTCGAAACCGAATCATCACGTCGGCGAAGATGGGCATCGACAGGAACCGCTGGAACCCCATCGGGCACTTTCTGGACGAACGGGTCATGCTTCTCACAGGCATCAGGGCCCTGCTGCCGACGGCGGGCGACATGTCCCCATCGTCGGGCCAAGCACTTGGCGCGCGCGTCTGGATCCGCGATGGCCTCGCCAGCCTCGTCGATCACAACAGCGAGCGCAACGGATCAGGGCGAGTGCGCCCAGGCGGGCCTGAGCTTCAAACGTGGAATATTATTGTCGTCTGCGTGCTTTGACAGTTGCGGGCCCGCTCGAACCTCGGCTTCCTCTCCCAGCTACCGTCGCCGAACCTTAGCAGCAGACGCTTCATAAAATTCGTCGGGGCAGGGCCGCTGCCAGACCTGGAGGTCATGGCGCGCCCCAAAAACAGGACGTGCCCGAACCGCTCTCTGAACCGCAAGCCAGCCCCCTCGAAGGCGCCCCCGAACCAGAGCAATCATCCAGGAAACCTCCTCCACCATGGACCCCGGGCCTTGCAACTCCCTCCTCCTCATGGTTTTCCGGACAGCCTCGCATAACGCATCCTTGAGGCCACAGGGCCTGGCGCTGGGGCCACCTCGGGTCTAGCTGCATGGTGGGCTCCGCCGCCGCCTCGTCGAACGCTCGCAGCAGCGCGCCCATCTCGGATCGCCCCCGGCCCCCGGCCCCCCCCCCCCCACCCCCCCCCAGGCTGCAAAGTCGCGGCGCCGGCCGCGCGGTCGCCCGGGAAGGCGTCGCAGACGGTGCCCCGCAGGGCGCCCGAGAGAGGCTTCAGCAGCAACGTCGCGGCGTTGGGAATATGACAATAGATCCGATCCGGGCAGCCCAGGGAGGAGGAGGAGGAGGAGGAGGAGGAGGAGGAGGAGGAGGAGGAGGAGGAGGAGGAGGAGGAGGAGGAGGAGGACGAAAGCAGACGTTCGCGCTGCGCGCGTCTGCGCGCGAGCTCGCTCTGGCGGGTCTCCGAGAGGCCCAGGGGGGCAGCGTGGCGACGGACAGCGAGCGGGCCCCGCGGGGTCTCCTGCCTACCTTCGGCGGCCACGAGACGCCCCTCTTGAACGAAGGATTGCAAAATAACCCAGGATTGCAAAAAAACCCTTTTTTGAACGAAGGATTGCAAAAAGAAGGATTGCAAAAAAGGTTTGTTTGCAATCCTTGGTTTTTTTGCAATCCTTCCTCGGAAACGCTGATCCCCCCCATTCCAGACGGCTGCAGAGGCCGAGGGGCACATGCGTGCAGCAGTATGCGACAGCACATCCTTCTGCGCGGGGACAGAGAGTTCCGGGCCCACATGAGTCCCAACAGCGCGTGGCCTGACCCAATGCTTCTGCAAGCTCCAGCGCAACAGCCTGCCCACGGATCAGCGGCTAAGAAGTAAGATAAAGTAACGAGTTCATGCATGCGAGCACGCATCAAAATAACCAGGCGACCAGCGGTACCAGACTGGCAGGACGCGCCCCGAGAACGCCAGCGAGGGGAACAGCACCGCATTGAGATGAGGTCATATCGGGCCCGATGGGTCTCATGGGGAAAGATGGCAACATCGAGCTTCTGAGCAATACGACGGAGGCGAACATGCGTATCGAGTTGAGTCTTGCGGCATCCCCAGACACTGCCACGGAAAGTCTGGACGTTTCAGGTCACGGGCGAAAGCCGAAGGTGAGAAAGGACAAGGGAAGGGTCTAAACTGGCAAGTGGCACGGGTGGGTTCCCTGGCCCGAATTCAGAAACGGAGCTACTGCCAGCGCTGCTGCTCCGCTCGTCAGAGGAGGACTCAGAGGAGGCCACACTCGACCCAGACGAAGACGAGGAAGAGCAGGACGAGGAGGGGCACATCGAAGCAGCGCGCGTTCATTGTCGCCGACAAGGTCTGCAAGCGTTCGCTTTGAGTACCAGCGCGGGCCCCATCGTGCACGCTTCCATCAATGGCACTGCGCGATGCGGAAGAAGGAAGAAGAGAGCGCCCAGGACAGGATGCAGCAATAACCTCATCCAGCGAGCTCTGAATCATATTTGGTCGGCCCCGTAGAGGCCACCCCCATTGGCTGGCGGCTCCCGCCGCTGCTGCCTCGATGAGCCCCTTAACGAACTGGCTGTTGATGCCGAGCCTGCCGAACTGCTCGAAAAAAAACAAATTGAATGTCCAGCGCCGCGCATCTGAACCCTCAACCTTGCACAATTCGAAGGCGCCATCGTCCAAGATCCAGCTGGTGATGCCCTGGCAGCCGTTGCAGCCCAGCTTGAGGCCACGCGTCTCGGCCCCCGAAGCTCTTTGCAGCTGCGCGGTGCCCTCTCAGATGGACGCCGCTGCGCGCTGGCGCGCGCGAGCGTCGAGAGGCAGATCGCCTCGCACTCTGATGGCGCATCCTCTCTGGTCTCTGGTGTCGGTCCATATCAGTTGGCGGTCCACGAAAAAGTTCTGAAACTCGCGGGCGGCCATTTCGGTCCCGAAGTCCACCTCGAAGCTCCTCGCAAATGTCGATCTGTGGAGCGAGAGGCCGCCCCTCAGCTGCCGTGAGATGGCCGGCTTCATGCGTTGGTGGCAGGAACTCTTGCGTTGAGCGTGGGTCAGAGTCCTGGGAAAAAGTGCCGACCCAGCGCATGAGCCTGTTACCAAGCGCCTGGGCACATCGTGTTATCGGAGCCGAGCCAGATTCCGCTGAACTTGTAACGTTGGCTGACACCATCGGGCGAGCTCGGCAAAATTTGCGCGCATGGCCTCGACCTTGCTGTCGACTGCCGCCGACGCAGTCGTCTGCACCGCCTGCGTGATCACACCCATCTGGCTGCGCTCAGCCTCCGCCATCCTGCTGCTCAACGCTCCGATGTTGACCTCCTGGGCCTGCCATGCGGTGCGCAGGTCCGACGCCTCCTGCTGCAGTGACTGTTCCAGGCGCGCGACCTTGTCGCCCGTTTCCCTCATCTCTTCGAGCCCCCGCATCCATGCTGGCGCCTCATTTGGCGCGGCAGCAGCTCCTCTGGGCGGAGCAGGACTTACTGTATATTCCCGACGTCGCCGACTGTCATACCTCGAACTTCCCGTTCGCGATCTGTCTCGACTGTCCGAAGGAGACCAGTTACGTGCACTCTTCGATGGGCTCATGGAGTTGTGCTCGAATAGTTCTTCTCGCTGACGTTGAATCTCAGCCTTCTTCCCCTTGCGGCCGTGCGGCGCCGTCTCCGAAGCTCTGGGGCCCAATGGGGTGACGCGCGGAATGGTCGGAAACTGGCTGCCCCCTCAGGAGCTGAAAAAGTCGCCTGTCGACCAGGCGCGGGACGCCTCGAGCCGCCCCCCTGGCAACGACCGCGCACGAAGCGCCAAGGTCGCATGTTTCGCATTTGAGTCAAATTGGCTGCGGAAGGACAAGGTGGATCGCACGTCACAGAGGGGAAACAGAGAGAGAGAGAGGTTCAGTCAAAAAACCGCCAAGGGGGGGCCACCCGAGGAGACTTATTTGTCCCCCTGGCAGGCTACTGCGCCGGCCAGGGGCCAGCGACAGGGCCCTCCCCTATGATGGGCGAGTTAACCATCGGACTCTGCACCGTGCTCATCGGCACAGTCGCGGCCCAAGCGCTCTCCAAGAGCCACGGCTTCGGCTTCATCGAACCCAAAGGCCTGGAGGCAGTCGGCCAAGCCGACGGAAAGAACTCGGCCCTCGACGTTCCTGGGGCCTTCTCGAAGCCCCCAACAAGCTCCCGAACCTCGCCCCCAGGAGTCCTCCAGGGGCCCAGCTCATGAGGTCTGTTGGGGTGCTTCTCCTTCAGCCCAACTCTGGAGTTCTTCCTGCCAGGGTCCACTGGGGCATGTTGGGAGCCCAGGCAAGTCTTGCGGAGCCCTCTGGACCCTTGCGAGACAGTAGCATAGCCTCCGCAGGTCGAGAAAAAAAGGATGGGTGGCTGGCCTGCTGCCGTCACTTCAAACTCGAGCAACGCATGGCCGTGGGCCGACCACGGCGACAGCTCAGGATCTCTGGCCATCGCAGCCAACTCTGGACTCAGAGGCTCTGAGCTGGGGCCCGAGGAGGAGGGGCCCTCTGGATGGGGGAGCAAGGGCAGCAGCAGCATCCCCACCCACACACGCCCTCCGTCTCAGCTCCTCGATGGCCTCCTCAAGCTCCGCATCGCCTTCAAGCGACGCCCCAGCGCGGGACGCACGGCATGCGAGGCGTGCTTCTCTTCGCGCCCCCGTGGATCCCGAGTGGGCTCAGCGAGGTGAGTGAGGAACATCCCAATCGCCAGAATTAAGATTTCGAGCGGCCCACGAAGTAAAATAACACAAAAATGAACGGTTGAAGGAACAAGTTACGCAACGTTCCCCCTTCCCCCCGCAGTTCAAAATTGGCACGTATACGCATCACCGGTCCGACACTCAAGCCCGGGAGATCCGAGCCCAACATTGTATTCTGGGGAAGGGGGGGGGAGCTCACACCATATGTTATGCGTGAGTGTTGCTTAATTGTTTCCGACACCTGTAGGGAGCTCCGCTGGAGGCCCCAGTGGCCGCGTCCGCATGCGCCTTCCCCGCCGACCGCATGCCCATTTCGGCACACCCCTCACACGTTTCGTGGCCCCGTAGGGAGCTCCACCGAAGACCCCAGTGGCCGCGTCCGCGTGCGCCTTTCCCGCCCGCCGCATGCCCATGTAGGCACACCCCTCACACGTTTCGTGGCCCCACAGGGAGCTCCACCGAGGGCCCCGAAGACAGGGTCCACATACGGCTCCCCACCCGCCGCAGGGTACACATGCGGCTTCCCGCCTTTTGGTGGCGGTGAGGAGAAGGGGGAGGAGGATGAGGAGGCCGAGGACGGAGGAGGACGAGGAGAGGAATTGGAGTGAGGATGAGTGCGCTCCTTCCGAATTTACTCTTCCCGCTGCGGGCCGCCCATTGCATCCACGGCTCGTGGTTCCATAGGAAGGCCCGTCGAAAGATGGACCCAGAGCGCGGTATCCACAACTGCTTATAGTTGGGTCCTTCGTCCGGATAACTTTTTTTTTTTTTTCATCTGGCAGGTTGGGGCCGATAGGTTTTAGGAACAGACATCCCGAACCGTCCGCTCTGCATACCGCGGCCGCCAGATCCCCAGGCTCCCACATAGGATTCCTCATATTCCACATGGGAACGCTGTTCCAAACAGTCGCACTAAGCAGAGGTCCAGAGACAGACCCCCCCCTCCGTTTCGCTGAATGACGAAACTTCGAAAAAGAAAACGCTCACATGTGATGTTTGCGAACCAAATCCGCCGGCCCAACAGGCAAAGGGTGTGCTAAGATCTGCGGTGACTGGTTCACAACATTCTAACTCGCGCGCGCGGGGCCGCCCCTGGGGGTCACTGGACGAAAAGTACCCCGGCAAGGTCCCAGCAAGGTCCCAGGGCAAGGTCCCAGACAGGTCCCGGCCAGGTCCCAGCAGGCTCCCAAGAGCGTTCCGGAAGCGCTTCAAGTGGCCTCCGACTCCAAGAGAGCTCAACATGGCCCGAGTCGGCCCAAGAGCGATCCATGACGCCAACGATGGCCTCCAGACAGCCCAAAGCGCCTTCAAGACGCCCCACGAGGCCTCCAAGAGACCTTCCAAGAGGACCCACAGAGGCAGCCATTTGTGATTTACCTGCAGTTTTTGCAGGTTTTTGGCGTTCTCGCCTTGGGAGCCTACCGGCGCTCCAAGACGGCCCAAGAGGCTTCCAGGATCGCCCCGCCCAAAACGGGCCCCAGAGGGCCCCAGGACAGCCCTAGAGGCTTCCAAGATGGCCGAAGAGGCTTCCAAGACGGCTTCACGAGCGAGCCCAGACGAGGGACTCGAACGGGTCGAGCTCTAGGCGCAGCGAGGTCCCCTGGCGGCTCCAAAAGGCCCCCAAGAGGCCGACGGGAGGCCCCAAGAGGCCCGAAGAGACCTCCCAAGAGGCCCCACAGAGGCGATGTCCCTTCAGTTCTTGAAGGTTTTTGGCGTTCTCGCCTTGGGAGCTTACCGGCGCTCCGAGATGGCCCTAGAGGCTTCCAGGATCGCCCCAACACGGCCCAAGAGGCCTCCAAGAGCGCCCAAAACTGCCCCAGATGGCCCCAAGACAGCCCCAGAGGCTTCCAAGATGGCCGAAGAGGCTCCCAAGACGGCTCCAAGAGCGGGCCCAGACGAGGGACCCGAACGGACATTTGAAGCTCTAGGCGCAGAGAGGTCCCCTGGAAGCCCGAAGAGGCCCCCAAGAAGCCCCCAAGAGGCCCTCGAGAGGCACCAAGAGACCCCCAAGAGGCCTCCAACAGGCCCCCTGTGACGCCCCAGGAGGTCCCAGAAATACCGCCAAGAGGCCCCCGAGAGGTCTCCTATCGTCTCACCAACCCTTCCTTTTTTCTTCCTTCTCCTCCTTCTCCCCCCTCTGCGTCAACGACCCTCAATCCTCGAACGAAAAGCGTTGCAATAAGGCATCAAGACAGGAATTGAGAGGCCTCCTCCTCCTCCTCATCCTCGACTTCTTCCTCCTTACCCTCCTTCTCTCTCCATCTTCCCCCTCCTTCCCCTCCCCCCTCTGCTTCAACGAACCTGAATCCTCGAACGAAGAGCGAACAATATTTCTAATTCGCGCGCGCGGCTGGGGGTCCCCCGGACGAAAAATACCCCGGCAAGGTCCTGACAAGGTCCCGTCAAGGTCCCGGGAAAACCCTGGCAAGGTCCCGGGCAGGTCCTGGCAAGGTCATAGGCAGATCCCGGCCAGGTCCCAGCAGGCTCCCAAGAGCGTTCCAGAAGCGCTTCAGTTGGCCTCCAAGACAGCTCAACATGGTCCGAACGGCCCAGGAGCGATCCAAGACGTCAGAGATGGCCTCCAGTCAGCCCAAAGCGCCGTCAACACGCCCCAGGAGGTCCCCAAGAGACCTCCCAAGAGAGCCCACAGAGGCAGACATTTGCGATTTTCCCTCAGTTCTTGAAGGTTTTAGGCGTTCTCGCCTTGGGCGCTTACCAGCGCTCCAAGACGGCTCTAGAGGCTTCCAGGATCGCCCCACGCGGCCCAAGAGGCCTCCAAGAGCGCCCAAAACTGCCCCAGAGGGCCCCAAGACAGCCCCAAAGGATTCCAAGATGGCCGAATAGGCTCCCAAGACGGCTCCAAGAGCGGGCCCAGACGAGGGACCCGAACGGACATTTGAAGCTCTAGGCGCAGAGAGGTCCCCTGGAAGCCCGAAGAGGCCCCCAAGAGGACCCATAGAGGCAGACATGTGTGATTTACCTGCAGTTGTTGAAGGTTTTTGGCGTTCTCGCCTTGGGAGCTTACTGGCGCTCCAAGACGGCCCAAGAGGCCTCCAGGATCGCCCCGCCCAAAACGGGCCATAGAGGGCCCCAAGACAGCCCCAGAGGATTTCAAGATGGCCGAAGAGGCTCCCAAGACGGCTTCACGAGCGGGCCCAGACAAGGGACCCGAACGGACATGTCGAGCTCTAGGCGCAGACAGGTCTCCAGGAGGCCCCAAGAGGCCCCCAAGATGCCCCTAAAGGCCCCAAGCACCAAGAAGCCCGAAGAGACCTCCCAAGAGGGCCCACAGAGGCAGGACTGCGTTACCTCCAGTGTTTGAAGGTTGTTGGCGTTCTCGCCTTGGGAACTTACCAGCGCCCCAAGACGGCCCTAGAGGCTTCCAGGATCGCCCCAACACGGCCCACGAGGCCTCCCAAAGCGCCCAAAACTGCCCAGAGGGCCCCAAGAAAGCCCCAGAAGCGTCCAAGATGGCCGACGAGGCTCCCAAGACGGCCCCACGAGCGGGCCCAGACGAGGGACCCGAACGGACATGTCGAGCTCCAGGCGCAGACAAGTCTCCTGGAGGCCCCAAGAGGCCCCCAAAATGCCCCTGAAGGCCCCCCAGAGGCCCCAAGAGACCACCAAGAAGCCCCAAGAGACCTCCCAAGAGGACCCACAGAGGCAGCAGCGATTTTCCCTCAGTTCTTGAAGGTTTTTGGCATTCTCGCTTTGGGAGCTTGCCAGCGCTCCAAGACGGCTCTAAAGGCTTCCAGGATCGCCCCAACACGGCCCACGAGGCCTCCCAAAGCGCCCAAAACTGCCCCAGAGGGCCCCAAGACAGCCCCAGAGGCTTCCAAGATGGCCGAAGAGGCTCCCAAGACGGCGGGCCCAGACAAGGGACCCGAACGGATATGTCGAGCACTAGGCGCAGAGAGGTTCCCTGGAGGCCCCGCGACACCCCCAAGAAACCCCCAAGAGGCCCCCGAGAGACACCAAGAGACCCCCAAGAGGCCTCCAAGAGGCCCCCGTGACGCCTCAGGTCCCAGAAATACCGCCAAGAGGCCCCCGAGAGGCCTCGTATCGTCTCACCAAACCTTCCTTATGTCTTCCCTCTCCTCCTTCCCCCCCTCTGTGTCAACGACCCTCGACCCTCGAACGAAAAGCAGTACGATACATCATCAAGACAGGAATCGAGAGGCCTCCTCATCTTATCCTCCCTCTTCCTCCTCCTCCTCCTCCTCATCATCATAATCGACTTCTTCCTCCTCATCCTCCTTCCCTTCCCATCTTCCCCCTCCTCCCCCTCCCCCCTCTCCCTCAACGAACCTCAATCTTCGAACGAAGAGCGCCTCAATAAATCATCATGACGGTGCAATCAGTTTTCCCGTCCTCCCCCTCTTCTACATCGCTACCATGTCACACCTCAATCCCACAAGCAGCCATCGCAGGGTTCCCACCTCCTCCTCCAGATTCTCCTCCTCGTACCCCTCGTCTTCCTTTTCCCCCTCCTCCTTGTGAGCCTCCTCCTTATTTTCGATCGCAACCCACACACAAACATGTAGCACCAGTAATGCAAGATGTGCCGGCGGAACGAACGAAACGAATACTAAATCAAGCGACAATCCTTCCTGTTGCTCTGGCCTGCCTCCAACGACTGCTGATCCTCCTCGCACCTCGCAACAACGCCACAAACTTCCGCGGGGGACGCCAGCTGTGACTTCCGCTCCCCAGCAGGGGCATGCTGGGGATGACTGCGTCCGGCCTCGGCCCCTCCTCCGTAGTTGGTGCTCCCGCTCGTCAACTCCCCACCATGGGACTGGTGCAGCGGTGGCGACGTGAACCCAGAGGCAGAGGCGATCAGTAGCTTCACCCCATAACATAGACACGTACCCTCTGCCCCTGGGATGTGCATGCTTGCCGCTCGTGGCGACTCGAACCCAGGGCCGAGCAGCGGCTTCACCCCGCACCGTGGGCGCGAACTTTCAGCCGTTGGGAGTTGCATGTGTTTCCTGTCTTGAGAAGGTGGCGACTCGAACCTCGAAGCGAGCAATGGCTTGGCCCCAGCTGGTGAGCGCGCGCCCTCTGCCCCGAGGATCTCGCTGTAATCGCCCATCCTGTTTGAGAGGCTGAGACTACCTTCCCGTACCCTGTCAGCGTGCGAACCACCAGAAGCACGAGGTTGACCTCCATCTCCTCACAGTTGGTAAGGAACCACGCCGATCGCACTGCCCGCGCTGCCACCAACGACCTCGATGATTATCCTATGCTCGTTAAGCTGCCCAGCAATGGCGTTCAACCCGTTCCACGCTCTGTCGGAGAGCGTTCCACCGACCCAGTGAGATCGACCATCTGAGGCACAGCTCGAACAAGCGTCCTGCCAGCCATGCCGACAGCACCGTCGCCGGCTCCCCCCCCCCCCATATGGCCCTGCGTGGAAATACCCCCGCCCACGTTGGACGTGCTCCCACCCATCCTGCCGGGGCTGCCGTACACCAGAGGCGCCCGCAGAGGCGCCGCTGGTGCAGGTCCGTCTGGCGGTCGTTGGGCTTGCTGAGCTGGCGGCCACCCTGCACTGGCTCAGTGCGGTAGCCGCGCCTTCTCCAAGGCACCCCGTGCCTTTCTCCAGCCTGTTCCTGCACCCCCTTCTGGCCTTGTGCACCCATCAACCCTTCGGCGAAGTTGGCGAGGAAAACCCCAAACTGCTCGCCGTTTCCGCGCAGCTGCGTGCGGACTCCCTCTCCAAAGTTGTCGCGTTGGTGGCCTCAGCGCGCGAAGGATCAAACTCTTCCTTGGCTGCCCTGATCTGCGCGTGGGCCTGGGTCTTCTGTGCTGCGTCCGTGGGCCTCTGTTCTGTCTCCTGGAGGCCCAACAACTTGTCTTGGTGGTAGTGACTCTTTTCGGTACGCCGTTGCCACCCCCACTTCCGAGTCCTGCCGGTCGCAACATCCTCTGGCGATTGGTTTTGCCCCTTTGACTCTGGGGCAGTCGCACAGTCGTGATTTTGAAGGCTCCTTCTTACACGCAGACCCAATGCTCCGTCTCCGCATCAATGAGCAGCTGATTCTGATTCCAACAAATGCTGGAATCCCAGGACTGCTGGTCATACCGAACCCAGGGTTTCCCCTCAAACCCTTCCTACCTTGGAACACGGGTCCACGGGGCTCCTCCCTCAGCCCAAAGTCCCCTAGGAGCCCTCGGGGCGCTGGGAGGAGGCCTGACACCATTCGGGCTCCATGCGCCGTAATGGAAGCAGTTCGCTTTGGTACCATTGTTCCAAGCGCTGCACGTCTTGCAACCCCACCGCATCATGACGTGGCACGAGCCTGCTCGACTGGTTCCCTGCTGGTCAAGGGCGAAGGCAGGGGCGCCGTAGCTGGGAAGGACAAGCTGCGGCTCGGCCAGGGATGGATCTGGCGAGTGGATGCAGCAAACCGCGGAACAGCGGTATCCATCTGGTTCTTTGAGAAAATCTCAAAACCTTAAGCCTCCCTCCTCCTCCCCTTCTCTTCTTCCTCTCCTTTTCCTCCTTCTCCTCTTTCTCCTCCTCCTCCTCCTCCTCCATCCGGCCTCCCTCTCCTTTTCTTCCTCATCTTGCTTCTCCTCCTTCTCCTCCTCCTCCTCCTCCTCCTCTTCCTCCTCCTCGCCCTCCTCCACTCTCGACCTCTCCTCCTCCATTCCTTCTCCTTCTGATCAACTCTTCCCTGTCTCACCCCCTGGCGTGTCCGTAGGGCGGGCTGGGCGTTTCGCCCGAGACTTCTGAGCCATTGATGATCCTGAAGCTTGAAATTAGCACCAGTTTCAAGAACGGAGGGCGGGTGGCCTTCAAAATGCAGATTTCGCCTCAGCGACGCGCGCATTCGTCTTAAAAGTTCCCAGCCATTTCAACGGTGGAGGGCGGGTCCGTTTCAGTATGCGATTCTCTCCTCAGCGCCGCGCGCATTCGTCTTAAATGTGTGCAGCAGGCTCAAGGATGGAAGGCGGGTCCTTTTCAACAAAAAGCTCTCTCCTCAACGCCGCGCGCATTCGTCTCAACCGCTTCCCGGGTGGAGGGCGGGTCCCTCTCAAAATGTGGCTCTCGCGCCAAGCAAACTCGTCGCACATGTTCCCGACCGCTCCAAAGATAGAGCGCCGTTCCTTTGCAAACTGTGGCTCTCGCAGTAGCGCCGGGCACATTCGTTCGACAAGTCTGCTACACATTTAAGGGCTCGGATGGTTGAAGTCCCAGGAATGGCGCTCTCGCACGATTTAGGACTGTCAGGACGCGACGGTCATGTTGACTCGCGACGCTGAAATCCCAGGAATGGCACCATGGCGCGATTTAGGACTGTCGAGACGCAAAAATCACGATGGCTCGCGGCGTTGAAGTCCCAGGAACTGTGTTTTTGTACGACTGAGGATTCTTAAATGGTTGTTTTTTACTGTTTTCTACTGGGGCACTCCCCGCAGTGAATACACATTCGTGTAGAGAACTATGAAAAGAGAACTTGGAGCGCGGGCTTATTGCAACGTCATTGATGCGTCTTGTGTTTTCACTGGTTTCTTCCTCCGCATCCTCATCCTCCTCCTCTTCGACTATTTTCGTCCTCCTCCCTCGCCTCCTCGACCATCATCTTCACTTTCCTCTTCCTCCTCGACCATCATCCTCACTCTCCTCCTCCCTCTCCTCCTCCTCTTCCTCCTCCTCCTCCTCATCCGCCTCCTGATCCTCCCCGATCACCATTAATCCTTATCATCCTCCTCACCCTCCTACTCCTCCTCCTCCTCCGCCTTCTCCTTTCTCCCCCCTCCTTCTTCTCCTGGTCCTCCTGCTCCTCTTCCTTCTTCTCGGCCATCCTCGAGCATCCTCTTCCCCCCCCCAGGAGCCACGACGCGCTGCCCGGCCAGCAAGCTCGGCAAGACCACGTCCGGCTCGCTCGCCTGCCCCGCCCAGGCCCGCTCCCCGCGCAGCACGGCTTCCGAGGCCGTCCTCCTCCTCCTCTTCCTCCTCCTCCTCCTCCCGTTCCATCTGGGCTCGGTTGGGGCTGCCGGACTTGGGACCTCCTCCTCATCTCCCTCCGAAGCCGCCCTCGTCCTCCTCTTCCTCCTCCTCCTCCTCGTGCTCCTCCTCCTTCTCCTCCTCCTCCTCTTCCGTCCTTCCCCGACGTTTCCCCTCACCCTTAGCCCCTCATCCTCACATTTCCTCCTCCTGCGAGCGTCAGAGGGGCCACCTCCCTCCCCCCTCCCATCACCCTCCTCCTGCTCCTGCTGCTGCTCCTCCTCCGCCACCTCCTCCTCCTTCTGCTGCTCTTCCTCCTCCTCCTCCTCCTCCTCCTCCTCCTCCTCCTCATCGTCCTCTTCCTTCTCATCATACCTCCCTCCCTCCACCTTTTCCCCGCCTTCTTCCTACACATCCTCCTCCTACGATCGTCAGAGAGGTCTCCGTGACATACGCTTCTCCCACACCAACAGA
Organism: Prorocentrum cordatum; assembly: GCA_963575745.1. NCBI lineage: Eukaryota > Dinophyceae > Prorocentrales > Prorocentraceae > Prorocentrum > Prorocentrum cordatum. Next base: position 296,409 of record CAUYUJ010014480.1, read on the forward strand.
CATGTAAGCAATAACCACAGGCACCGAGACAAGCATGTGCGGGACAGCGACGGCCAAGCCTCCCCCCTTTCCCTTTCCCTTTCCCTTTCGCTTTTTCCTTTTCCTCTTTCCCTCTTCCTTTTTCCCTTTTCCTTTTCCCTTTCCCAATCCCTTTCCCTCATTCCATCCCTCCTCCTCCCTCTCCCTCCCCTCCTTCCCTCCTTCCCCTCTCTCCCTCCCTCCTTCCCTCTATCCCTCCTTCCCCTCCTTCCCCCCTCCCCTCTCCTTCCCCCCCCCCTCCCCTCTCTCCCTCCCTCCCGGAGCCCGCCGCCGGCCCCCCAGCCCCGACCCTCCCCGACCTGCCCCCCGCCACACACACACACACACACACACACGCACACACACACACACACGCACACACACACGCACACACACACACACACACACACACACACGCACAGAGGCCATCGAAGATCTTCGGAGGCTTCGCGATCGGGTGCTGCGAGAGGTGGCCCAGGCCCAAAGTGGCCCCAGCTCGTCCATGGAAGCCCGGCTGGCCTCAGTGGGCAGTGATGTTACAGGATCGGGGATGATCGGTCCTCAATCCTCGGAATCTTCACGTCCCAGCGCCAGTTAGGTTGTCTGGCGTGCTTCGTCCGTTTTGGGCCTCTGGGGGCCTCTGGGGATATCCACAGACCTTCAGAAACGCCGGGGAGGAGCCTTACCCCTCCAGGTGGGTACTGGGTGTTGAAAGGATGGGCTGTATGCATGGGCCGTGCCTCGCACAACGCGTGTGTGGGCACTGACCCAAACTGTCAAGTTGGCGGGCATGCACAAGCCCCCTAAAGCTGTGCCGCTTAAAGCCTGCTGTGGGTGAGATGATGAGCGCTTCGTGCTCAGAAGCGTGCATTTCAGGAGGTCGCGCTTCTCCTTGCAGTCAGCAGGCTCACATTCACTTCCTCTCCCATCCCCTCCCTCCTCTGTCCTGCTTGGTCCTCCTCGCATCTCCCTCCAGTCTCCCTCGTCCCTCCTCCTCCTCTTCCTCCTCCTCCTCCTCGCCATCACTCATCCTGCTGCTGCTTCTCTTTCTCCTTCTCCTCCTCCAACTCCTGCCTCCCTTCTTCCCTCCGCCATGCTCATCTGGCCATCCTCTTCCCCCTCCCCCTGCCCTTCCCCTGTCCTCCGTCCTCATCCCTCGCCCTTCTGGACCCGCTTCTCGTTCCGAGGTCGGCTGCTGACGGTCCCAAGGCCCCAAAGAACTCGGTGCTTAAATTCCGCTGGAAATCTGACACTCTCTTCCGCACTCAATGCACGACTGAGGAAACACAGTGCGAAACAAATAACGACCTTGAGAGTATGGGCGCCCTCCTGCTTTCCTCCTGCTCCTATCCTCCTTCTCCTGCTCCGCCTGCTCCTGCTCCTGCTCCTGCTCCTGCTCCTCCTCCTCCTTCTCCTACTCCTCCTCCTCCTCCTCTTCCTTGTCCTCCTCCTCCTCCTCCTCCTCCTCCTCCTTCTCATCGTCCTCCTCCTCCTCCTCCTTTTTCTCCTTCTCCTCCCCCCCTCCTCCTCCTCCTCCTCCTCCTCCTCCTCCTCCTCCTCCTCCTCCTCCTCCTCGTCCTTCTCCTCCTCCTCCTCCTCCTCCTCCTCCTCCTCCTCCTCTTCCTCCTCCTCCTCCTCCTCGTCCTTTTCCTCCGCCTAGTCCTCTGTCTCCTCCTGATCCTCATCCTCCTCACACTGATCTGCCTCTCAACCTCAGTACGCCGAGGCCCACGTAACCAGAGCACTCGACATGGTTTTGGCCAAAGGGCAGCCACCCCTCCTGGAGTGACGCGCTCGCCGACTCCACACCCGGATGGGCAGGAGGAGGAGAAGGAGGATGAGGAGGAGTAGAAAATGGAGGAGAATGAGAAGGATGATACTGAGGAGGAGAAGGACGAAGAGGAGAGGGAAGAGGAGGAGGAGGAGGAGGAGAAGGAGGAGGAGGAGGAGGAGAAAGGGGAGGAGGAAGATTTGTTTACCCGCGACAGGCCAGCCACCACTGATGCAAGCGAGGCTGCAGCGTGGACCGTGCAGCCTGGCCGAACCGCGATTCTTAACAAGGTTCTCTTTTCTTAGTCTCCTCCTCCTCCTCCTCCTCCTCCTCGTTGAAAGGGCCCGCCGCGTTGCGGCGATTGGCCTGTGCCGCCTCGTCGACGATGACGGTCGCAAAGTCCACGGGCCGGTACATCTTCCCCACCTCGTCTCGGCCCTCGCCCCTCTCTCTGGAGGGGGGGCGAGAAAGAGAACGAGCAGGCATAATGCACGAGGGCGACGGAATGGAGGGACTGACGGTTGAGGACACGGAGGTGCGGCAGGGAAATGGAGGATTGAGGGGGAGTGGGAGGGAGGAAAGGAGAAGGTACGGAAAGGGGGAGCGAGGGAGAGGCAGCGAAGAAGGGGGAGCGAGAGAGGGTGATGGAAAAAGGTCATCAACGGGAATGCGTCCGAGGCGGCGTTTGCCCTGGTGGCCGAGGCGCCCTCCACAAAATGCGGCGGGTGGCCACTGGCGCCGCGAGAGCCCGGATCTCGTTGCACCTCGCGTTGTCCGGGGCCCCAGGGCCAACCAACTCCGGCGGCGGGGGCGGGCCTGGGGGGCCTGGGCGGCGGCGGTTGCACCACCATCCAGCGCAGGCCTGGGGTGGGCCGAAGACGAGCGCGTCGATCGCGATCGAGAGAGCCCGACACCCACGACCCCCGATCGCGGGACGCAGGCATCCGGGCGTACCCCCCGAACGCGATGGTCCAGGCCTGGCGAAGGAGGCCCCCGATGAGGCCTGCCGTCGGGTCGGCGGCGGCTGCCGCGCGACCCGGGCGGGCCCACAGCGAGGCGGGCGCCCGCCAGGCCCAGGCGGCGGCTGCGGGCGTCGGCGGCGGGGCGGCGCCCCCCCAGGCTGACCGCCACCTGGCGGCCGCGGGCGCCGGGGCGAGGGGGCCTGCGCCCCCCATCCTCAACGGTGAGGCCGCCCAGGCTGCTGTCGCGGCGGACCCCGATCCGCAGCGCGGGGGGGGGGCCGGCTCGCCCTCGCACTCGTAACTCGCGTAACTGTATTCATTGGTGGTTCCCGGCGGCGGTGTGGCCGCGGGGGGCGGTGGCGTCGCCTCTGGCGGCGGTGATGCTTCCCTGTGAGATTCCAACGCCTGCTCGATTCCCCGAATGAGTTCAGCAGCTGTTGGCCCCTCAAGGTTCTCCGGCGCGGCCACCCAGAGAGACCGCATCGTCGAGCCCCTTGAAGCCCGCAGCGGCTAGATGATCGACGCCATCATACGTGTGGGCCCCCCTCGTGGTGGCAGTCTCCCATGCCAAGAGGGGCACGGCGCCCAGATCGGGCGCCGCGCGCACTCGGTGCGCCCAGGGTCCGGCGGCGGCCCGCGCGGGCGGCGGCCCGGGGTCTGACACCAGGGTGGCGCCGGCCGCGGGGCGGAGGCCCAGCGGCGTGGGCAGCCCGGCGGCGGTGGCAGCGCCGGCGCCCCAGCGCAGCGGCAACATGGCGGCCGCGCCCGGGTAACGCGGAGGGTCCCTCCTCCCTTCGAAGAGAGCGGGGGCTCGGCGCGCTGCGGAGCCAGAAAGGCTTGAGCGTGCCCCTCCCGCGTTCTCTGACCTCACCCTTCCGACCCTACGTTCTAAGCTGCCGCACCGAAGTGCCAAACCTGAAATTTGGGACCCAACCCTGGGATATGCGATGGGGGGGCGTCCATCCTCGATAGGGGGTGCGTCCGAATAGCCATGTTGGGGCGCGTACCAGAGCTTCCTTTTTCCGAGCGGCCAAGCTTTTCGGGCGGAGCTCGGGGATCGGGGGGGGGGAAAATCGCCTGCGACCTCTCCCAGCCCTGCCTGCTGGCCAGAATCAGTGCTGGGCCACCTGCAGCGTGTCCTGGAAATTCGTCGACTCGTTCCTGGTACGTGTACCGCAAGCCCTTGCGCAACTCCTCGCTTGTTGAGCTCCTCCGAAGATCACAGCTCACAGCTACAGGCTTCTGAGGTATCACTCCGAATTTGCCTGCAAGCAGGCCAACAAAAAAATCAGGGGCCGAAATATGCTCCGCTACGCTGATTTTTCGGGCGCTGGCGAGACTGGATTTAGTGGGACCTAGATTAGTGGTGTGTACCAGGGGACGCCCCCCCCCGCCCCATTCCACTGACCGGAACTGCCGCCCCCCGAAAATCATCAGCTACGGCAGACCCGGTTTACTGACTCTGGCCAGTTTACGAAGTTTCGGGGCCCTATCACTGACCGGGTCCCCTTATCAGGGGTTCTGGCTATACCTCAGCATCTTTTTGGAGGATCGAGCAACGAGGATCGAAGATCGAGGCGGTTAGATCGAGAATCGAGGAGGTTAGATCTAGGATCGACGAGGTCAGACCGAGGAGGAGGATCGAGGAGGAGGAGGAGGAGGAGGAGGAGGAGGAGGAGGAGGAGGAGGCCAGGGGCCAGGCAGGCTGGCCGAGCGCACCGGCCGAGCCGCCGAGGTGGTCGGCGCGCGGTGGGCGGGCCTTGCCCTTCGTGAGGGCCGTGTGCAGCACCGCGGACGTGCAGGTCGCGACCTCGGGAGCCCCCTGTTGACGGCAGAAGATCCACCCCGATAATAACCACCCCGACACGCGAAGCCGTTTAGTAAACGCGCCCAAAGAAGGAACGAAACAGAGCAGGGCCGTTTAGTAAACTCCCAGGGCCGTTTAGTAAACGCCAATTGTCCGGTCTGGGTGGTTTTTCCTCCCTTGACTCTGGGGAGGGCGGGGCTCTGCAGGGGGAGGCAGCAACGGGCGGCAAGGACGACAAGGACGAGGGTGCTGGCGAAGGCACAGAGGACGACCATAGGACAACCAGGATGGCGAGGACGCCGCCGCCGACAGCAACGACGACGACGACAACGACGACGACGACGACGACGGCGACGACGACGGCGAACACGA